>CP092722.1:18965257-19307757 GCA_030273425.1 Microplitis manilae | reverse complement strand
CCTACCATCATCTTTTTTGAGTCTTTGTCATTGTTCTAGAAGTTTCGATCCGAGATCGTCACGTACGCCTTTTCTTACATCCCACCCCGCAAGTATTCGACTCTGCTCAATAACATTAGTTTTCGGTAACCAAATGAAATTTAGGTCGCGCGTGCAACCCCTCGCCTATGATTGGCGCCTATATAAACCGCCGCAAATCGGACCTCAATGCCCATTATTTATCAAGCTTTTGATTACGTATAAACTTATTATTCTAAAATATTAAAATTTAATTTCTTTGTTTGAGTCGCTAATATTTAAATTCAGAATTTATACAATTTAAAGTGAATTATTCTAAATAAAATAATTTCGATTTTGAATTCTTTTATTCAGCAATACAAATAATTTAACTAATTAAATTATTTCTGTTGAATATTATTACTGTTTTAAAATATTATTTTTCATATTTAAATAAATTTCATCAGTTTAAAAGTGTATATTCAGACAGATTGTCAATTATCCAGTATAAGTAAACTCCCTTTGCTCAGTTTTACATCAACAATTCTCAACATTCAAGAACCATAACCAATTATCAAGCCGCCTGACCACAATTTGTTTCAAAACAAGGTTCAACCTACAACAATTTATTTCGAAACGAATTTCAATCTACAATCTGGTCTCCAACTCAGCCAAATATTGTATCCTGACATTTTATTATATTGAATAAACCAACTGTAAGTTAAATCAATTGTTCATTTATCTAGTGATAAGACACATCCATTCACCTCGTACATCCTATTTTCGTATATTGACATACTCGACACTAAATAGCGAGGTCCCCGCTACCCGAGTAAATGGCTTAAGTGCTTTGACTCAAAATTAAGGGACTGAATAACGTGTGTTCGTCATCCAGGACGTAACACACCTTCAGACATTCTTGAATATCGTAGGAGAGTATACACGGGATGTCGGCATGGCTTTCGGGTTGGACAAGTGCGCGGTCGTTAACGTGGTGAAGGGTAAGTGTTCCGATGTGCGTGAAGATATCGAGTTAGTAGATGGGAGCGTCATAGACCATCTTGACGCCGGAGAGTCGTACAAATATCTAGGGATTTTAGCTTGTCGTACTCATTGTTGGCGTCCTAGGAGGGATGAAACAGTCTTTTGTGTCGCATTGGCTAAAATCCCAACTTGTTTATCGCAAGTTGAGTTTTTGGTATCCCGGATGCAAAAGGCTGTAATTCTCGGATCCCTCTGTCTCCTAAGGCAACGAAACTTGGCCTGCTGCGCATGCTAATCATCTTGTTGATGATGCATCGCAGCAGTAACGATTTGGCGCTCAGGTGAGGCCCTCAGTAGAATCGGACTACCGGGGATAACCCCCTGAGCATTTAACAAAAAATAATAATAATAATAATACCAATAATGCAGCTACTCGACACTCTGTGTAGGGTTTGTAAACAGCATCCAGAGACGCTTATGCATCTTTTGTCGGCATTTCCTGTGCTGGCAAGAAATGCATACGTCCAGCGTCACAATGCTGCTCTGCGAGTACTTTCTTACCACCTTAGACATACGCACGGTATCGATAAAACACCAGTGCTGCCTTATCTGCCAAGAGATATTCCGCAAGTTGTTGAGAATGACCGTTGCCTGATATCGTGCTCTTCGATAAAACCGCTTGTGACATTCATGTCATCGAGTTTTCAGCACCTGCTAAATATAACATCACGGTTAAAGAAGAGCACAAACACCAGATATATAAGGATCTCCTGTTTGAAATTGGCAAACTTTACACAGGCTATCAAGTCAAACTTGTCGTCCTCTTTGTTGGCGTCGGGAAAAAATGATTTTGCCTAATTATATATAATTATCACTTCTATATGATCAGATCCAAAAATTGGCCAGATCTGATAATATATATAATCATGTATAAACGAATATAGTAATTTTGAGAATCTCATTTAGAATATTTGTAAATTGTTGATTAAGTAATTTAATTCGGATTTATTGTTTTCATTAATATAAATGTCGGTTTAATTTAAGTAAAAAAAATTACTATCCGTTTACTACTATTTTAATACGAGGTCACCCGTCCAATTAATGTCCCTCATCGATGCTGCTTAACTTTGGTTATCGCTGGATTGTAGTCTGATCCTCTAGCCTGTTACACACTTATAATTAATAAAAGTTTATGGCATTTCTTATTATAATTACAATAGAATTCATTAATTACATGTAATCAAATCTATTTATCTATAAACTGATAAATATTCGTATGTAAATCGATAAGGATTTATACTTTTAAATTGCTGTCGAAACCTTTGAACATTTTTTAAGTATTGGGGATTTAAGTTTGATTGATAGTTGACAAAATAAAAATTTAATAACATTGACATTAAAAAAAAAAAAAAAAAACGAGTGAGCCTTACAGACATAAGGTCACAATAGAAGTGAAATTTTTTTAATAATTAAGTCGGTCTGAATGAATAAATAAATTAATATAAATATAATATTGGCCATTACATCTTGTCGGATAGTGTAGAATCGGGAAAAAATAAATCTTTGAAAATAAAACTAATGTATATCTAGTTTCCTACTAAATATAAAAATTTACAAAACAATAAATTGTAATAAGAAAATTCAATATTTAAAAATATATTTATATTAATTAAATGTAAAATTATAAATATGAATCATGCAAAATGACGGAATAAAAAAAAGCCCTAATACAAAAAATCTCTAGATTTATAAACCACTAAAAAAAAACATGGTCACTATTTAAAAATTTGTAAATAATTTTTGTGTATATTTGAAAATATTTATAATTAAAAAAAAAACTAAATTAAAAAGTTGATAAAAAGTAATTAATATAAATAAAGATATACCTCCATATAAATTACTGTATAAAATTTAATTTCTATGAATAGAAACATAAATAATTCTAAAAAACTGTTATTATAAAAGTATAAAATCATTTAAATATATTTAAAATAATTTTTTTAATTGAATAAATGAAAGAATGTAATTTTAAAGAGAACAAAAAAAAAATTACTATGAAAAAAAAAATTCTAAAAACAAACATTTGCATAACTAAACATGTATATAAAAAAATTATGTAAAATAAACACCTCTATAAATAAAATATCTATGAAAAATTAACTGTTATTGAACATCTTTATAAAATATGATAATATCTATAATCAAATTTGATTTAATATTATATTTTATAGAGATTTTCAAAAACAATTAATTTCCCGAGTCGAAATTTAAATCGTCAGTCGGACGTAATGAACGTTTGAATCGTTAGTCGGACGTGATAAACGTTGGAATCGTAAGTCGGACGTAATGAACGTATTGGAATCGTCAGTCGGACGTAATTAACGTTGGAATCGTCAGTCAGACGTAATGAACGTTGGAATCGTCAGTTGGACGTAATGAACGTTGGAATCGTAAATCGGACGTATTGGACGTTAAAATTATCATCTAGATATTTAACGCTAAACGAGATGGACAAAATCAATTTCCTTCGGCTTTCCCGTGGGGGGTTTTAGTGGGTTGAACAATAAAAATACTCCAGTTTTTGCATTGTCCGACTTACAGACTTGAATTTTCACACAAATATTCCCAATAATCTTATCCTATTCTTATCATAAACTAGCGTACGTTTCGCACGCGTGTCGTTTGTCATATATTTATTTTAATGTATATTTTCCTGTAGTTTGTATATATTTTTTTTATCAGTATAGGAATTACGACCACGTTATGGAAGCAGTTCCTATAATCATTGGAATGTTTCCCATATTAACAGGAAAAGTTCCTATAATTTTGGGAATGCTACCCATAACATTATAGGAATGGTTCCAATAATTTATAGGGATACTTTTTATAATAGTAAGGGAACTATTCCCATAATATTATAGGAATGGTTCCTATAATGCCATTGAATAATTCTGATACCATTATGGAAATGGTTCCTATACTATCATAAAAATATTAATTTAAAGAAAATTGTGGAATTCACTTCTACAATACACATAAATACTATAAAATATAAACATAAAAATTCAAACATTGAAAAAAAAATTCGTATTTAGTAAAAACATTAAAATATTTAACAAAAATTTTTTGTCAGCACAAAACATTCAAGAAAATTTAAATTTTGAGAATGAAAATTTTAATTTAGATAGAATCGAGTCTATAAGACTTATGATGAGAAAAAGGGGGTATTTTAATTTTTGACCACACTGAAATGCCCCTTGGAGTTGGTTTTTAAAAATTACAGACGGTTGGAGATTTCTAAGATTTTTTGGAACATTAATGCCAAAGATCACGCCTGTAAGTCTCATTATATGAAAACACAAGTATTTTGATCGTTCACCTCAGTAAAACCCCCCTTGGTATTTGTTTTCGGAAAAAATACCGATGGTGGGGGATCTGTAAGATTGTTGGGAATATTCGTGTCGACATTCAAGTCTGTAAGCCGGATAATGCAAAAACTGGAGTATTTTTATTGTTCAACCCACTAAAACCCCCGACGGGAAAGCCGAAGGAAATTGATTTTGTCCATCTCTTTTAGCGTTAAATATCTAGATGATAATTTTAACGTCCAATACGTCCGATTTACGATTCCAACGTTCATTACGTCTGACTGACGATTCCAACGTTCATTACGTCCGACGTACGATTACAACGTTTATCACGTCCGACTAACGATTCAAACGTTCATTACGTCCGACTGACGATTACAACGTTTATCACGTCCGACTAACGATTCAAACGTTCATTACGTCCGACTGACGATTCAAATTTTGACTCGGGTTCTTATAGATATTCTATTTATCGAGATGTTCATTTTTACTTACTTTTCTTATATACATGTTTAGTTATGCGAATGTTTGTTTTTGGAATTTGTATTTTTGTAGTAATTTTTTTTAGTTCTCTTTAAAATTACATACTTTGGTTTGTTTATTTATTCAATTAAAGAAAATATTTTAAATATATTTAAATGATTTTATACCTTTATAATTACAGTGATTTTTAATTTTTTATGTTTTTATTTAATGCAATTAAATTTAATACAGTAAATTATATGGAGGTGTATTTTTATTTATAGAAATGACTGTTTATTAACTTTTTAATTTAGTTCTTCTTAATTATAGATATTTTCAAGTACACAAAAAAATTCTTTACAAATTTTTAAATACTGACCATATGTTTTTTAGTGACTTTTTTTACAATACATATTTTTTATAATTTTACATTCAATTAATATGCATATTTTGTTTACATTTAGTAGAAAACTAGTTACACATATTTTGATTTTCAGAGATTTTTTTTCCCGAAGCTATACTACTCGACAAGATCTAATGGCCAATATATATATATATATATATATATATATATATATATATATATATATATATATATATATATATATATATATATGTAGCGTTGCTACAATAATTACGATCGGTCACTTTCGGCAACCTACGCCGAAGATCGATTTTTCCATATTCCGTCTCTACCTCATTCGTAGAGACACTAGTCAATTACAAGATACACTGCTGAGCTGCGAACACGCGTTCAAGCATTTTTCATATTTTGTGTACTTTACTTTCTTTTACTGTGTTAATTACGTTGGTTAAATAACACATTTATTTAACATTATTAGTTGGTTTAAACAATTTATTTTAATATAATTAAATTTTACCCTTAACCACTAAATTGGTGACCCCGACGTGATCTCTTTTTAAGGGAAGCGTCAAACACGTGTATTACACAGTGTATAAAATCTCGCGAGTTCTCGTGTCGTTTTGCCGCGAATATTTTGTCGCGTTGCCGATTAACCTGACACCGCGATTTTTATTCACAGTTATTTTTGTGTGAATTTATTTTTGAATTAATTAGTGCAGTGATTTTTTTTTTCATCATTGTGCAGTTTTTATTCTTTTATCACCGCTGGTGCATTGCTGGGCATCTTATGGACGTTATGCCGCATCAGTGTTGATTCGAGGGACCTTTAGTGCGAATCGAATAGTGGTAAAAGTTTTCGCGAGCTGTAGTAAAAAAATGTAATTAATTTTAGTGCAGTGTCGCGTATAATTTTTCTTCCGTCACCGGAAATACCACTGAGGATTAGGCCGATACACCGGCTGCACATTCCTGAGCCGTGCGTCATCGATAATCTTTCGGTAGCACAGTACCGAATTAAAGACGTTGTTGACGGGTGATGTCAGACTCTGGAACGGAGAGTGACAAGAAAATAAAATAATTATAAGTGCAGGTGATATTATTATTATTGGAAATATTATTTTTATTTTCTATATTTCAAAATGTACGCATCCGCCACAGAGGAAATCGCTGCTTTGCGCAAACAACTCGCACTATTGACTGCCGAGGTTAGCGAAATGCTTGCTCAGGAGAAAATTCCGAACACACGATCCGGAGCACACCATCGTCCTCGGAAAGTGAAAAAATTCGACTATTGCTGGTATCATTTTAAGCATGGTAAAAATGCCCGATCGTGCGCTCCCGGCTGCAAATGGCAGGGAAACGCAAACGAGAATCAGTAGAGGCGGCTAATGATTCTCAATCGATTTCTCGCCGCCTGTTTATCCGAGACCGAACTACAGGAACGGAATATCTTGTCGATTCCGGCTCCGATTTGTCCGTCTTTCCACGTGGCTGGCTGAAATCAAGCAGTACACCCATAGGTTACCAACTGTATGCCGCAAACGGCTCGATTATTCAAACCTATGGTTTAAAGTCGTTAAAATTAAACCTTGGACTTCGCCGTGATTTTTCATGGAATTTCATTATTGCTGACGTCACTAAACCAATTATAGGTGCAGACTTCTTAAGTCATTATGACTTATTAGTCGACCTAAAACGCAAATGCCTTCGTGATGGCATCACCGGTTTATTGACACCCGGTAATTCTCACACAACATCGGCAGAAACAAACATTAAAGCAGTCGATGGTAATTCTGCATATATGGAATTATTGAGAGAATTTACCGATATCACACGACCTGACGCTACTCAGCGTCAAACTAAAAAGCATTCGACGGTTCATCACATTCGAACGTCACCTGGACCGCCAGTTTCGTGCAAAGCAAGACGCCTGGCTCCAGACAAGCTGAAAATCGCACAAGCAGAATTTCGCAAAATGATCGAAGAGGGCATTTGCAGACCGTCCAACAGTGCCTGAGCTTCACCACTTCATTTAGCACAGAAGAAGTCCGGAGAATGGAGGCCATGCGGTGATTACCGACCGCTTAACGATCGAACGCTGATTGATAAATACTCATTGCGTTATCTTGACGACTTTGCCGCATTTTTACACGGTAAAAACATATTTTCAGTCGTTGATTTTGCGAAAGCATTTTTGGAAATACCCGTTTCACCGGAAGATGTGCCGAAAACGGTGATAATTACACCGTTCGGACTGTTCGAGTTCCGATTTATGACGTTTGGGCTTAAAAACGCCGCTCAAACGTTTCAACGATTTATTGACGAGGCCACTCGTGATCTCGAATTCGTCTTTCCATATGTTGACGATATTTTAATCGCATCTACCGATGAGAAGCAACACATGGAGCACCTGAAAACTTTATTCGAGCGTCTCCGTGAATACGGACTGGTAATCAACGTACCAAAATGCCAGTTTGGTCTACCGGAAGTAAAATTTCTCGGCCATGTTATCACCAAAGATGGAATTAAGCCGTTACCGGAAAAGGTCGAGGCTATTGTCAATTTCGAGCCTCCTACAACCGTAAAATCTCTTCGTCGATTTCTCGGCACAGTGAATTTCTACAGAAAGTTCATTAAGAACGCTGCAGAAATTCTAGCACCGCTCAACAAAATCCTGGAAGGACCCAAAGTCAAAGGCTCACATCCAGTCAACTGGCCAACCGAACTTCAAGAGTCTTTTAAGTCAGCTAAACGCGCTCTCGCGGATGCTACTCTGTTGGTACACCCTAAAATCGATGCTGACTGGGCAATATTCATCGACGCATCCGAAATCGGTATTGGAGCCGTTTTACAACAGAAAGTGGATAACAACTGTCAACCACTGGCATTTTTCAGTCGAAAAGTGCCCCCGTCGATCCAAAAATTATCGACATACGACCGAGAATTGAACGCCATCTACGAGGCTGTTAAATACTTTCGGCACATATTCGAAGGCCGGCATGTCACGATCTACACCTAACACAAGCCGCTTCAGCACGCTTACAAACAGCGCACCGAAAGAGCATCGCCTTGGCAATTTCGTCGACTCGATTTCATTGGTCAATTTACCACCGATATTCGACATGTGTCGGGTAACGACAATATTGTCGCTGACACATTGTCACGAGTCGAAGCAGTATCTACTGCTATCACATCGGAAGAACTTGCCGATGCACAGAAGCAAGATCTCGAGTTTCAACAACTGCTGCAACAGACAACCGCGTTGCAGCTCCGACGAATCAATTTCGACAACGGTTTAGCACTGTACTGTGACATTGCGTCAGGTACGGTGCGACCATACGTTCCAGGACCGCTAAGGAGAAAAGTGTTCGACTCACTACACACGCTCGCTCACCCTGGAATCGAAGGATCATTAAAAACGATCTCTAAACGATACGTCTGGCCGTCGATTAATAAAGATTGCCGAGAATGGGCAAAATCTTGCATCGAGTGCCAGAAGAATAAAATTCAAAGACACGTGTCATCGCCGATCGCCAGTTTTCAACCTCCAACTGAGTGATTCGAGCACATACACATCGATTTAGTGTCTTTAAAAACGTCAAGAGGCTTTAACCAGTGTCTAACGATCATCGACCGATTCACGAGATTTCCAGAGGTTGTCCCGTTAGCCAATGGAACTGTAGAGACGGTAGCATATGCACTATCGCTGCACTGGATTTCTCGTCACGGAGTACCGAAACGTATAACATCGGATCAAGGTCCGCAATTCGAATCGTCGTTATTCCAATCGCTGTTAAAAATGTATCGAATAAAATACCAACATACTACGCCGTATCATCCGCAAGCCAATGGTCTTGTCGAACGTCTACATCGTCAGCTCAAATCAGCACTTTTGTGTCATAAAGAGTCATGGTATGACGCATTACCAGCCGTGTTGCTCGGCTTACGCGCTGCTTGGAAGGACGACATCCAAACGACCCCGGCTGAATTAGTATACGGTGAGCCAATTCGTTTACCTGGTGAGTTACTCACTCCCAGCAATAAAACTACGCCTCACAACATTGTAAATATCTTAAAACGTCATTTTAATTTATTGGCACTGGCCGAAATGTCGCGTCACGGCAAGCATTCTGTTTTCTGTTTCAGGAACCTTAGTACTTGCAGTCATGTACTGGTACGGAATGACCAGGTTGGACCATCTTTTACAGTGCCATACGAAGGTCCATATCGTGTAATAACCCGACACGACAAATATTTTATCGTCGATTTTCGAGGACGACAAATCGCCATTTCTGTGGACAGATTAAAGCCAGTCTACGAGGCAAATTCAGTCGACACGACGACGACGATAGCAAACTCTCCGACGGATAACACAGCAACCGAGACCCAAAAACGCCGAGTCCGGTTTAACATTTAACAATTTACACGATTTAATTTATTTTTTACTTGAAAGATTTTTTTACAAAGTAAAAATTCACCACTGTATTATACTCATTAATTTACTTATTTATTTATTCATATCATTTGTAAATATTCCATTACTTTAATTATCGTGTATTAAATTTAAAACAAAAAAAAAAAAAAAAAAAAAAAACAAAGGGAGTTCTGTAGCGTTGCTACAATAATTACGATCGATCACTTTCGGCAACCTACGCCGAAGATCGATTTTTCCCTATTCCGTCTCTACCTCATTCGTAGAGACACTAGTCAACTACAAGATACACCGCTGAGCTGCGAACACGCGTTCAAGCATTTTCATATTTTGTATACTTTACTTTCTTTTACTATGTTAATTACGTTGGTTAAATAAAACATTTATTTAACATTATTAGTTGGTTTAAACAATTTATTTATTATATTTAAATATTACCCTTAACCACTAAATATATATATATATATATATATATATATATGTGTAGCGGAGGATTTGACGACATTTTTCATTAATGATCTATATCGATTTATTGTTAGTTTATAAGTGTACGTCCACTAATTTTTTTTTTTTTAATTATTTTTTTTTGCTATATTTTCAAATTTTCCCTTAAACAGCATTTTTGACGACATACTTAATAAGGTATATATGACGACAATTTGTTGGTTTTGACGACATTTCCATTATGGCACTTTTAACGACATTGGCAGGTTTAACGACATTTCTATAATGGTTGTTTCTACGACATTGGCAGTTTCAACGACATTTCTGTAATAGTTGTTTACACGACATTTGCAGTTTTAACGACATCTCTGTAATGGCAGTTTTCGCGACATTGTCTGATTTCCGTTGTCATAAAAATTGTATAAATGTTAAAAATGCTCATAGATCGTTGGCAATAACTATTATCGATTATTCCCAATGATCATTGATATGTTTTTTTTTTTTTTTGAAATAGCAAAGAAACTACTTTATTAAACGAAATCAGTTGACTCATTTCAGAGTCATCGTTTAGCCAAATTTGACATACATTCAAGTGTTTTTTTAAAAAACCGTTACCTCGTCGAAAATTGTTCGGAATCCTCTCTGAAAAACTCAATTCTAAAGTTCTAGAGACTTTTTCAGAGTTATTCAAACAAAATTTCGAAAAATTTCCACCCGTGTAAGAAAGACTTCTTGGAGATTGAAATAGGAAGATACATAACGGTAGACTAATAATTGGTAAAAAAAACAATAATAGTTTTCTTTCGAACTAATTTATAATCGTTTAAAGTCTGTCCTCATTAGGGCGTGCTATTTTATGACAATTTTTTTTTAACACACTCACTGCTTCTATACTTGCAGGAAGGTTAAATAAGATGTCTAGTAACACTAGAGCTCTTTATGTTAATCTTAACATTTGTCTCAATTCAATTTATTTTTATTTATTTAGAAAGTATTTAGATACTTATAAGATATTAAAATATTTATAAAATATTTAAATATTCATTAAAAATATTTTATTAAAAATTTTTATTTTATTTTAATTTGGTTAGGTCTTTTTTTACAAACATATTTATCAAGATATTTATCGAGTATCTCAATATATATAAAATATTTGGATACTTATAAAATAATGAAATATTCATATAATATTTAAATATTTATTGAAATATCCATTAAAAATATTTATTATTAAAATTTTTTATTGTATTTTGGTTAATTTTTTTGTTACTAACATATTTATTGAAATATTTATTAAATTTTTAAATATTTATATGATATTTAAGAATTTATAAAATCTTTAGATATTTATAAGATATTTGAATATTTATAAAATATATGGATATTCATGAAATATTTGAATATTTATAAATTATCGAAATATTCACAAAATATTGAAATACTCATAAAATATTTAAATATTTATTAATTAATTTTATTGAAAATTTTTATTTTATTTTAATTTGGTTAGGTTGTTTTTTTACTAACATATTTATTGAAACATCGATAAAATATATGAATATTCATAAAATGTTGAAATATTCATACAATATTTAAATAATTTTTGAAATATTAATTTAATCTATTGCATTAAAAATTTTTATTTGATTTTATTTTGGTTAGATTCTTTTTTAATAACATATATATTCAAATATTTATCAAGTATTTAAATATTCATATAATATTTGGATATTTATGAAATAATGGAATATTCATATAATATTTAAATATTTATTGAAATATTAATTGAAAACATTTTATTCAAATTTTTTATTGTATTTTGGTTAATTTTCTTGTTACTAACATATTTATTAAAATATTTATTAAGTATTTAAATATTTATAAGATATTTAAATATTTATAAAATCTTTAGATATTTATAAGATATTTGAATATTTATAAAATATATGAATATTCATAAAATATTTGAATATTTATAAATTATCGAAATATTCACAAAATATTGAAATACTCATAAAATATTTAAATATTTATTAATTAATTTTATTGAAAATTTTTATTTTATTTTAATTTGGTTAGGTTGTTTTTTTACTAACATATTTAATGAAACATCGATAAAATATATAAATATTCATAAAATATTGAAATATTAATACAATATTTAAATAATTTTTGAAATATTAATTTAATCTATTGCACTAAAAATTTTTATTTGATTTTATTTTGGTTAGATTTTTTTTTAATAACATATATATTCAAATATTTATCAAGTATTTAAATATTCATAAAATATTTGGATATTTATAAAATAATGGAATATTCATATAATACTTAAATATTTATTGAAATATTAATTGAAAGCATTTTATTAAAATTTCTTATTGTTTTTTGGTTAATTTTCTTGTTACTAACATATTTATTAAAATATTTATTAAATATTTAAATATTTATAAGATATTTAAATATTTATAAAATCTTTAGATATTTATAAGATATTTGAATATTTATAAAATATATAAATATTCATAAAATATTTGAATATTTATAAATTATCGAAATATTCACAAAATATTGAAATACTCATAAAATATTTAAATATTTATTAATTAATTTTATTGAAAATTTTTATTTTATTTTAATTTGGTTAGGTTGTTTTTTTACTAACATATTTATTGAAACATTGATAAAATATATAAATATTCATAAAATATTGAAATATTGATACAATATTTAAATAATTTTTGAAATATTAATTTAAATTATTGTATTAAAAATTTTTATTTGATTTTATTTTGGTTAGATTTTTTTTTAATAACATATATATTCAAATATTTATCAAGCATTTAAATATTCATTAAAAATATTTTATTAAAAATTTTTATTTGATTTTATTTTGGTTAGATTTTTTTTTAATAACATATATATTCAAATATTTATCAAGTATTTAAATATTCATAAAATATTTGGATATTTATAAAATAATGGAATATTCATATAATATTCAAATATTTATTGAAATATTCATTAAAAACATTTTATTAAAATTTTTTATTGTATTTTGGTTAATTTTCTTGTTACTAACATATTTATTAAATATTTAAATATTTATATGATATTTAAATATTTAGAAAGTATTTAGATACTTATAAGATAGTTAAATATTTATAAAATATTTAAATATTCATTAAAAATATTTTATTAAAAATTTTTATTTTATTTCAATTTGGTTAGGTTTTTTTCTTACGAACATATTTATCAAGATATTTATCAAGTATCTTAATATATATAAAATATTTGGATACTTATAAAATAATAAAATATTTATCAAATATTTAAATATTTATAGAAATATACATTAAAAATATTTTATTGAAATTTTTTATTGTATTTTGGTTAATTTTTTTGTTACTAACATATTTATCGAAATATTTAACAAATATTTAAATATTTATCAGATATTTTAATATTTAGAGAAACTTTAGATATTTACAAGATATTTATATGTTTATAAAACATTGGAATATTTATAGAATATTGAAATTTCCATCGAAAATATTTTCTAAAAAATTTTGTTCTGTTTTATTTAGGTTCTTTATTTTTTTAATAACATATTTATTAAAATATTTATTAAGTATTTAAATATTTATAAAATATTTCAATATTTATAAAATATCGAAATATTTACAAAATATTGAAATATTCATAAAATATTTAAATATTTATTGAAATATTTATTAATTAATTTTATTAAAAATTTTTATTTTATTTTAATTTGGTTAGGTCTTTTTGTACAAACATATTTATTCAAATATTTATCAAATATTTGAATATTTATGAAATTTTTGGATATTTATAAAACAATGGAATATCCATGTAATATTTAAATATTTGATAAAATATTCATTAAAAATATTTTATTAAAATTTTTTATTGTATTATGGTTAATTTTTTCGTTGCTAACATATTTTTTGAAATATTTTTTTAATATTTAAATATTTATAAGATATTTAAATATTTATAAAATCTTTAGATATTTATAAGATATTTGAATATTTATAAAATATATAAATATTCATAAAATATTTGAATATTTATAAATTATCGAAATATTCACACAATATTGAAATACTCATAAAATATTTAAATATTTATTAATTAATTTTATTGAAAATTTTTATTTTATTTTAATTTGGTTAGGTTGTTTTTTCACTAACATATTTATTGAAACATTGATAAAATATATAAATATTCATAAAATATTGAAATATTGATACAATATTTAAATAATTTTTGAAATATTAATTTAAATTATTGTATTAAAAATTTTTATTTGATTTTATTTTGGTTAGATTTTTTTTTAATAACATATATATTCAAATATTTATCAAGCATTTAAATATTCATAAAATATTTGGATATTTATAAAATAATGGAATATTCATATAATATTTAAATATTTATTAAAATATTCATTAAAAACATTTTTTAAAATTTTTTATTGAATTTTAGTTAATTTTCTTGTTACTAACATATTTATTGAAATATTTATTAAATATTTAAATATTTATATGATATTTGAATATTGAGAAAGTATTTAGATACTTATAAGATATTTAAATATTTATAAAATATTTAAATATTCATTAAAAATATTTTATTAAAAATTTTTAATTTATTTCAATTTGGTTAGGTTTTTTTCTTACAAACATATTTATCAAGTATCTTAATATATATAAAATATTTGGATACTTATAAAATAATAAAATATTAATATAATATTTAAATATTTATAGAAATATACATTAAAAATATTTTATTGAAATTTGTTATTGTATTTTGGTTAATTTTTTTGTTACTAACATATTTATCAAAATATTTAACAAATATTTGAATATTTATAAGATATTTTAATATTTAGAGAATCTTTAGATATTTACAAGATATTTATATGTTTATAAAACATTGGAATATTTATAGAATATTGAAATTTCCATCAAAAATATTTTCTTAATAATTTTTGTTCTGTTTTATTTAGGTTCTTTATTTTTTTAATAACATATTTATTGAAATATTTATTAAGTATTCAAATATTTATAAAATATTTCAATATTTATAAGATATCGAAATATTTACAAAATATTGAAATATTCATAAAATATTTAAATATTTATTGAAATATTTATTAATTAATTTTATTAAAAATTTTTATTTCATTTAAATTTGGTTAGGTTTTTTTTTTTACTAACATATTTATTGAAATATTAATAAAATATATAAATATTCATAAAATATTGAAATATTCATACAATATTAAAATAATTTTTGAAATATTTATTTAAAGTATTTTATTAAAAATTTTTATTTTATTTTATTTTGGTTTTTTTTTTTTTTTCAGTAACATATTTTTTGAAATATTTTTTAAATATTTAAATATTTATAAGATATTTAAATATTTCTAAAATCTTTAGATATTCATAAGATATTCGAATCTTTATAAAATATATGAATACCCGATGAAAAAAGTTTTTGTCTAATCATATATAGTTATGCATAATCATCTATATATGATTGGATCCAAAAATTGGCCAGGTCTAATTATATATAATCAGATCTGTTTATACATGATCATGCATGAATGAATATAGTCATTTTTAGAATCTCATTTAGAATACCTTTAAATTATTAATTAAGTAATTTAATTAGGATTTATTGTTTTCATCAATATAAATATCGATTAAATTTAAATAAAAAAAAAAAAAAAATTACTATTCGTTGACCACCACTTCACTACGAGGTCACCCATCCAATCAATGACCTACGCCGATGCTGCTTAACTTTGGTGATCGCTGGATTGTAGTCTGATCCTCTAGTCTGTTATGAACTTACAATAAGGGAAAGTTTATGGCATTACTTAACTCAAATAATCAAGTCGATACATCGTACGTAAATAATGCACCTAATAATGAATTTGATTTTGTACATAAATTACAATAGAATTTATTAAATACATATAATCAAATCTATTTATCAATAAACTCATAAATATTCGTATATAAATCGATATCGATTAATACTTTTAAATTGCTGCCGAAACCTTTGAACATTTTTTAAGTATTGGGGATTTAAGTTTATTTGATAGTTGACAAAATAAAAATTTAATAAAATTTATATTAAAAAATTGTCATATTATGTAATATATATATATATATATATATATAACTACATATAACTTTATATCAGTCATGTCTGATCAGATCCAATCATATATAAACTTATGCACGACCATACATGAATTTATATTAGCCATGTCTGATCAGATCTAATTATATATGGATTTGTATCAGTCATGTCTAATCAGATCTAATTATATGTAGACTTATATATAATTAGATCTGATCATATATAGACTTATATATGGTTATATATGGAGTTATACCAGCCGAGTATGAACATATCTAATTATATATAGACTCATATATAATCAGATCTGATCAGATCTAATTATATATAGACTTATATATAATTAGATCTGATCATATATAGACTTATATATGGGCTAATAACAGCCAGGTATGATCAGATCTAATTATGTATGGGGTCATATATAATTATATATAATTATATATGACCCCATATATAATCATGCATGATTATATATAACTTCATATATGATTATATATAATCATATATGATTATATATAAGAACATATATAATCATATATAATTAGACAAAAACTTTTTTCATCGGGTATTTATAAAATATTTGACTATTCATAAATTATCGAAATATTCACAAAATATCGAAATATTCATGAAATATTTAAATATTTATTAATAAATTTTATTAAAAATTTTTATTTTATTTTAATTTGGTTAGGTTTTTTTTTTTTTACTAACATATTTATTGAAATATTAATAAAATATACAAATATTCATAAAATATTGAAATATTCATACAATATTTAAATAATTTGTGAAATATTAATTTAAATTATTTTATTAAAAATTTTTATTTTATTTTATTTTGGTTAGATTTTTTTTCAATAACATATTTATTCAAAAATTTATCAAGTATTTAAATATTTATAAAATATTTAGATATTTATATAATAATGGAATTTCGTATAATATTTAAATATTTATTGAAATATTCATTAAAAATATTTTATTAAATTTTTTTTATTGTATTTTGGTTAATTTCCTTGTTACTTACATATTTATTGTAATATTTATTAAATATTTTAATATTTATATGATATTTAAATATTTAAAAAGTATTTAGATATTTATAAGATATTTAAATATTTATAAAATATTTAAATATTCATTAAAAATATTTCATTAAAAGTTTTCATTTTATTTTAATTTGGTTAGGTTTTTTTTTTTTACTAACGTATTTATTGAAATATTTATCAATTATTCGAATATTTATAAAATATCGAAATATTCACAAAATATTGAAATATCCATATAATATTCAAATATTTCTTGTATATTTATTAATTAATTTTATTAAAAATTTTTATTTTATTTTAATTTGGTTAGGTTTTTTTTTTACTAACGTATTTATTAAAATATTTATTAAATATTTGAATATTCATATTATATTTAAATATTTATCGAAATATTCATTTAAAATATTTTATTAATAATTTTTATTTTATTCTATTTTGTTTAGGTTTTGTTTTGGTAGGGCATTGAAAGCGCGGTACCCCCTAAGTTTTATAAGATAAAAAAAAATTTTTTTTTTTTCGTCTAATTACTATAGATCCGATATATTTGCATATTTTTACGCTTATGCATCACATCTGGGACAAAATGGACCAGCCGAAAATCATGAAAAATTGATTTTTTCAAATTTTCACATCAAATTAAAAAATTTAATAAATTCCCACATTTTTAGCCCTACCGTAACACCTGGGGAATAATGGACCAGCCGACAATTATGAAAAAATGATTCTTCCATATTTTTATTGTCAAATTAAAAAAAAATAATATATCTTTACATTTTTCGTTTGATTTTCTATATCCGGGGCAAATTTGGCTACTGAAATATTTACAAATAATATTTTATTGTTTAATTGATAAAATTTTTTAAATAATGCAAAATAATCTGTAATCAAAAAAGTCAAAAAATATGTTTTTTGGGTTCAAAATAATGACAAATAAGAAATATAGAATTATTTTTTGTTATATTAAATAACAATTAGTAATTAAGTTAATCGAGGGGGAACGATTTATTACACCTAAATAAATTTTATTTGAGTATTTTAAAACCATAAATAGTTGTCGAGAGAAAGAAATACATTCTTAATGATAAAAACAATTTAAACATAAAACAATAAAAAAAATTTCATTTTTTGGAGGGAGACCTCTCTGCCACACAAAAAAAAAAATTTTCTGCCTTTGTATCCACCAATGATGTGAAATGTCATTTTTCTTGAGATATATTACATCAAAAAGATGTTATTTATTGAAATTTAATCAACTTTCAGAAATATGAAAAATATTTTTTTTAAGAATGATGTGTTAGTTTTTTAAAACAATATAACCTTTTTTGGTTTGAAGACAATCAGTTTTCTCGGAATAAGTACTATTTTTTCAACGCAAAAATTTTTGTCTGCTCTAACAAAGAAAAAAATGCTTACACTAAGAGAAAAATAACTTGGGAGTAAAAACATATATGTATGTATTAGGGTGTTTAAGAAAATAAACACTTTTTTTACGGCATCCAAAAATTGAAAGTATAACTAAAAACGAAAATTCTTGTACCAATCCGAGCTCTTAATAATGATATTAAGGTTTGCTTCAATCCATTTTTCTATTTTCCTTTGAAATATCACCAGAAAAATTTTTTTTTTTTTAATTTTCTAGCCCATAAACTAATCAACAGATTTTCATGCAATATCAATATTTTTAAAAAAAATATAGGCTCTTATCATTTTTTGATCAATCCTACTGTTCAAAAGTTATTTAAGCTTTAAGTCGTTTATAGTAAATTTTGAGATTTTTTTTACTTTTCCGGCGAAAATATCAGTTTTATCAAAAAATGTCCTGAGAACTTTTTTGTAGATAATTTTATTTTTTAAAAATTATTACTCATAAAGTTTTTCAAAATTCCGCATTGTTCATAAGTTATTTTCATTTCAATGTTAAGCTCTTAAAAAAATAGATTTCTGATTGATTTGAAGAGCTTGACACTGAAATGAAAATAACAGGTTAACAATGCGGAATTCCGGAAAACTTTATTCGTAATAATTTGTAAGAAATAAAATTATCTACAAAAAAGTTCTCATAACATTTTTTGATAAGATTGATACTTTCGCCAGTAAAGTAAAAAGATCTCAAAATTTACTGTACACTTGACTTGAAGCTTGAATAACTTTTGAACAGTAGAGTTCATCAAAAAATGATAAGACACTTTTTTTGTCGAGCGCTCAATTTTCTACAAAAACATTCATAGTGCATAAAAATCTGTTGATTGGTTTGTGAGCTAGAGAAAAAAAAAAAAAAAAATTTTTTTCCTGTGATGTTTAAATGGAAAATAGAAAAATGGATTGAGGCAAACCTTAATATCATCATTGAGAGCTCGTATTGGTACCAAAATTTTCATTTTTAGCTATACTTTTAATGTTTGGATGACAAAAAAAAAAAAAATTTTTTTTTTTTTTTTTTTCTAAACACCCTCGTATATATGTAGGAAAGGGAAGTCACCGGTGCTAGAAGCAGCAGCGGAAGTAGTTCGTTGCTCGCCACGAGATCGCGCCGAGCAGTTGTAGTGTCCCTGGTAAGAAACTTATTTCAGAAGTGTTAAATTCCAAACTTGAGACTATTCTGGCCCGGGTACTCCTTCGTTATTTAGCAGAGTAAAAAGTACCTTTTTTTATGGTAATATTGTACATTCTATATCACATTATGACAAAAATTTTTTTATCAATGTTTCCATAAATAATTTTTCTTAGAAATCAAACTTGGACTTAAAAAAAATTCATTTTGATGAGAAATATAGAGTCTCTACTATATGAACAATAATTTACAATTTATTTAATACATTGTTTAGAATGTAATTTGAGCGTACAATTTAAATTTCGACTGATTCAGTCGTGGTGTAAAATAAGTGTAGTTTTAGTGTAATTTTTTCTCTGTTAAAGCTCCAGTGGGAATAGGTGGTAAAAATCGTGTAATACGATGTAATTTAAGCGTACAATTTTAATTTCCACTGAATCAGCCGTGGTGTAAAATAAGTGTAGTTTTAGTGTACTCCTTCTTCTATTGAAACTCCGGTGGGAATAACAGGTACAAATCGTGTAACCCAGAGGAGTACGGTGTAATTTAACTGTATGTTGTGGAATTTTTTCCCATTTACACGGTGGGATTTTAGGGGATTCAGTGGAATCGGATCCGCCAGGGCATAATACCATCAACGAAACAATTGAAAAAATACTGCTTTCAACATTTTTCTCAGGTATTTTATATATTAACGTTGTGATCAAAATGAAAACACATTGAAATCCATACTTTGATCATTTCTCTTAATTTCTGCCTGAACGAATTCATTTTCTTAAAAAAATCGTGAATAAGAATTTAAAAAATCTTATTTCATTAATTACTTTTAGTTTTTCAATTTTCTAATTTTAACAAAAAAAGTAATTCGTGTAAGCTCGAAAAACTTATTAAAAAACAGTTGCATTCAGGCGGTTGTTAAACTCCGTGAACGTGAAAATAATGGGACAATTTAGGGCTGGCCCGCAGGTCCAATCGCTCCACAGAATTTTTTTAAATATGTGCTGAAGAATATACAACCCTCAAACCCGTCATTTCTTCCAAACGACAGTTCGAGATGCCGTCCGGACATCTAGTTTTGCCATTCATTTTGACGACTGTCGTTAAAACTGTCATAAACAATTCGTTTTTCATGTATTAAAAATTATATACAGCCTTCAAACCTGCAATTTGCTGTAAAAAGTATTTTTTAGGTGTCGTTAAAACCTCCGCTACACGCCGTTATCTTCAACGACTGTCGTCAAACCTGCCAAATGTCGTTAAATCTGCCATATACGATGCATTTTTTATACGTTTAGAATTATATACAACCTTCAAACCTGGAGTAGCGGTAAATGGTGTTTTCGAGGTGTCGTCAAAACCTCCACTACACGCCATTATCTTTGACAACTGTCGTCAAACCTGCTAAATGTCGTTAAACCTGCCATATACAGTACATTTTTCATACGTATAAAATTATATACGGCCTTCAAACCTGCCGTTTGCTCTAAATGGTAGTTTTGAGGTGTCGTTAAAACCTCCGCTACACGCCGTTGTCTTTGACGACTGTCGTCAAACCTGCCTAATGTCGTCAAACCTGCCATATAAAGCCAAAAAATGTCGTCAAAACCTCCGCTACACATATATATATATATATATATATATATATATATATATATATATATTAGGGTGGCGCAAAAAAACCGACTATTTTTTTTTCGAGTCTCTTGTGAAAATTTGTTGGTTTGCGATGTTTTAAGAAACCTCTCCAAGAATCAGCTCAATAAAAAATTTTTAAGAGGTCGCTCATGAATTTTGAAAATATCAAAAATGATTGAAATTCGAATTTTTAATTTCTAAATTTTTTCTTTCTCGTGGCAGCAATAGTTTATATTTGTAAAATCATGACTATGCTAAAAATTTGAGCTCAAAATTCAAATATTGAAACGGCGCTCAAGAATTTTGAATATTAACTGATAATATGTAGCTAATACTTTGAATTGGTTTTTGTATTTTTTTATAACTCAATTATTGTCATTTCATTAAAATATAACATTTTCATAACCAAAAATATACAGGACAGTCTTAAACAATAAAATTTGGTAAGTTTTGAATAAGCCAAAAAACCTACAAATTGAATTAAAAAATAAAAACGCACGTAAATAACTTATTATTTCTATTTCTCGGGTTATATTTTTATTCATTGTCATGCAAATTGATGGTGAAAAAATCGAGAAGCTTTATTTTTAATATTTAAAGGTCGCTCGAAAGCGTCCAAAAGACAGTACTCGGAAACATTCAAAATTCTTGAGCGAGGTTTAAATATTTCAATTTTGGGCTTAAATTTTCAGCGTGGTCATGATTTCACAAATATAAACTATTGCTGCCACGAGAAAGAAAAAAATTTGAAATAAAAAATTCAAATTTCGATCATTTTGGATATTCTCAAAATTCGTGAGCGACCTCTTAAAAATTTTTTATCGAGCTGATTTTTGGAGAGGCTTCTTAAAACATCGTAAGCCAACAAATTTTCATAAGAGACTCGAAAAAAAAAAATAGTCGGTTTTTTTGCGCCACCCTAGTATGTATATACGTATTTATATATGAATAACGTGGTTAAATTACGACGCGTGTGCACCAGACTCGTCCATTTTACTCGACTCTTCTCACCTCCTCCTACTCTTTAAAATATATAAGTCTTTCTATACAAGCAATTCCCCTTCTCGCCTATTCTAAACTTTCACTCAATGTATCTCCTCTGGCGCTACCTCCCCTTTTCCACCTCAAATCGTCCAATTTTAGCCTCCGTAAAGAAGTTTCACTTCAATTATCATATTATGTAATATATATATTAGGGTGCTTCGTTTCCGGCGAAAGTATTTTTTCGTTACTCATCAAGCAAAATATTGTTTTTTTATGCTGAAACAAAAATTCCTGCCAAGTTTAAGCTCTTAACTCCAATCCTAAGTACTTTCCATTTGACTTCAAAGACTTCCATTTAAAATACACGTCAATTAAATTACTTTTTTTTTAACTTTCTAATACTCAGCTGCATTTGGTGATATCGACGCGGTTTTACTCTCAAATTGTAGGGCATTTTGTGTTCTTCAAAAGTACCCATAGTAACTTAGCTGCGATTCCAACTGTTTCACTTGTGTCCGTTGCGGAAGTCATTTTTCCTATGAAATTGACCTTTATTGACTTGCTGAACGTAAACCAATGAAAGTACACTGGAAATGTTAGTAGGAATGTTATAGGAAATTTTATTTTCTTTAAAAGAAGTTCTATGAGTGAAGTCGCCAAAATCCATAGTTTCCGAGTTATAGTGAATTTAATAATTTAAAAAATAAAATATCAATTGTCATTTTGTTTTTGATATTATATTATTCAAATTATAATATACTTTTACATTATTATAATTATCTACTCAAGGCACTCCGATTGTTGGTAATTAGGATACCTTATTTTAGGGATAGACTATAGGTCGGTAATTAAATCTAGTGAGCTTAGAACAGGTCTTGCTTGATAGCCAGGATACATCACACTACTAAGAAAAAATTTTCAATATCAATTTTATAGTATCGTAGTTAATATTTATTTCAAATTATAATATTGTAAGTCTTTTGGTCTAAGTACAAAAATTTCCAACTTTGACGCTTCCGAAAACTCGCAAAAAATTCAATTCGTTAAAAAAAAAATTTAGACTATTGATTTTTTCATGTTGTCACTGATATTCATTGAACATTTCGAATTCATAGATTCTTTGTTAAAAATTCGGGCAAAGTTACAGTTTTGACGCCCTTAATAATTTAATAACGGAATTGCTTATATTTATTTTCATGAAGAAATTCAAATATATTATCGTTTTTGTTAAAGCCGCGAACTTCATCTAAGGTGTCTACATCTGAAGAATCTGTGAGTTAATAATTCAAATAATAAAATATTATTCTTACTTTTTATTCATAAGTGGCATATTATTTTTCAAGTTACCTGCATTTAAACTCGTAGTTTCAATGTATGCTTGATCACAACAAGCCAATATCAGACAAGTGTAAATGAGCAAGTTGAAACTGATCAGCGTCGATCCTAAAAAAAAAAAAAAAGCTAATTCCTGCTAGTTATCCACCATGCGTTATTCTTGTCTACTAGGTTGAGTGTTGAATTCATGTTAAGCATGTACGGCTGATCTCTAGTTATCTCATTTGTATTAGTTCTAGACATTTTAGCTCGAATTTTTTATACAGGTTACTATAAAAAATATAATGTGTGGCAAGGGATAATAAACGATTCAGTCTTAACACAGTTGTAGTCTTTGCATTCAGCTTAGACAATTAACAGTACCTTCATCTGAAATCATTGTGTTACATCCCTAGCCACACAACAAGATGTCACTTGAGTATATCAAATTTTTGATTTATTTCAATTCCATAAGAATAATAACAATTTTATGCTATAGCAAGGCAAATCTTCTTCAGACATCAATTTAAGTTCTGTAGATGCTGCTCATGCTCAACGTGAACTTATAAACCAACTGGAAACGAAGAATAAGGAAATCATGCGTGAAATAGCTAGATTAAGGTATGATCATATAAAAATTGCTGCTACTGCTATTCCGCTACTGCTGTTCATGTAATTGTAGAATAAATTTAATCCTTCTCGGCCAACCCCCAAGAGTCGCATGACAAACACAATCCTACGATTTGTCTCAAATCCAGTATTGATGTAAGGACTTGATCGAATTAGTTTTGATTCACACTTGCAATTGATAACGAGCTTGAACCCGAGGCCACGTATTCCAGTTTCTGCAAATTTAACACCCCGCTTGCGATCCCAACAATTAAAAATATCCGTCAAAGTTGTAAATATAGTGAAAAATTCAATTCTTCTGTAACAACGTAAAAGATAAATAATCGCATTTTTACTAATCACATTTGGAAGTTTTTTTGCACAATACATTTGAAATTTTCATCACGCTTATTTGATTCCCTATTAGAATATTTATTTCCGCGAAAAAATCTTTTACGTGGTCTCTCGTGCGAATAGAAGTACCATCATCATTTTTCGGATACGTGAACATATTGTTTCTAAACCTGAAACACACTTTACAAAGGTCGGCTTAAACTAATGTTAAAACCAACCCTACGTTTTGAGAAGACGCCGTTGTGTACTAATATAATATAATAACAAGCTTTCTTCGAAATTCGATTCCTAGGCTCCCAAATATATTTTAGATGTTACACAAATTACAATCTAAGTGATTGCTTCTTTTCACATGCCACGCGCTACGGCACTTAACGAGGAACGCTCACTTAATCGTTAATAAAATCAAGAGGAACTAAAATTTTTATTTGAAACTCTGGGAACATCTAACCCTATTTCCCCCATAGTATATTTCCAACAACCTTGCAAAATTTCAAATTAATATATCGAACCGTTCTTCCGAGGCGATTGATTAAAGTTTTACAAAACAATTGAAGGAACAAGTTTTACTCCTTTAATTGTGTAATGATCATCAAACTGGAATTTTTTTTCTATTTTTCTTATAACTTTGCATGAGTTATAGCGTATTCTCAATAAATACTCACTTCAAAAGATGGAAATATTTATTGTGAATTATTCACAAATAATTAAGGATTTTAGTTTACCATGATTGCGTTTAATTGGAGGAATTTAACTTCGCGAAAGATCACTCGTGGTGGAGCGGTTGAGAGAGCTATTAATTTTAGAATTTTTACCTAACACACTTTGGTCTTAGAGAATAAAAACAAACTTGGTTTCAATTCTTTAATTAACGTTAATTCAATATCTGTTCATTCAGAAAACAACAAGAAATGGAGTCAACTGAAATGAATGATCCTGCACTTATGACTGAACTTCGTGCATTGAGATTAAGAAAAGAAGAATTAGAATCACACTTAACAAGCTTGCAGGATTCACGAAAACAATTAATGATGCAGTTGGAAGGGCTAATGAAAATGTTAAAGGTAAATGTTCAATGAAATAGAAATATACTAACTTTTTACAATATTTCACAATTATTGAAAGCAATTTTTACTAAAAGATTATTTAAAAAAAAAAAAAGAAAAAATTTTCAGTCTTGAAATTTTCCGAATTTCGAGACAAAAATTTTCGAAATTTTTCTTTGTTTTGCAAAGAGTTCACGGGCCAAAGAAAATGTTTTCCAGTTAAACCAATTCATAGGTCATTGAACAAATTTAACAGCTTCAATTTCCTTTTTTGTGAGCCTTGTATGACCATCTTTCGATAAGACATTAACATCCTTTTAGTCAATCAATAACCCTGGAAATTTTCAAATTAATCTATCCAACCGTTTTTCCAGGGTGCTCTCCAATCTACTGTGTGATCATTGGTGGCTGAGATATCGATGATCGAAGCCAAAAGGATAATTTTTAGTTTAAAGGCTGATACCGACAAATTATCATACAAGGTTCACAAAAAAAGCGAATTGAAGCTCAATAAATTTGCTAACTGACCTATGCGTTGGTTTAACTGAAAAAAATTTTCTTTGGCCAATGGATCCTTAGAAAAAAAACAAAGAAAAATTTGAAAAAATTTTCTTTTCCGCTATTTTCTATGATTTCGCGATAACCGTAGCTCTAAAAAAATTTTGATCAAACAATCTCAAAACTAGAGACTTTAGGCTTCAAAATGCTTTACTTTTAATCTCAATGCAATTATTATTTGCGAAGATACAGCCTTCCAATAATTACTCAAATATTCATAAAATTTGTCTGTTCCTTTAATTTTGAGCAAGATCATGAGTGACCTCAGCATTATTATTAAATTATTTGTAACGTACAATTTGAACTCATGAAACATAGTTAGAGATTTTGACGCTGTGAGCTTTCTCTAACTTTCACACTCCCTAACTTTGAATCTCCCTACTTCTCATTTTTTACAAAAAAGTGAAAGAAATATTCGTCTACTGTAATTTCTTCTGTAATTTCAATTAAAGAAATTTCAAGTCCTGACTCGTGGTTATCTCAACTAGAGCTGCTGTAGTAGCAGTAGTGACTGTTTTTCGCTGTGCTAGGATTAAGTACCCAATCCTTAGTTTTGTTAAGATACACTAGCGTTTTTTATTGCTGACAAAAGCTGCTTCTCCCGAATAAATTATCAAGTAAACTGAATTTCAAAATTCATTGTTCAACATAAACTGTTTATTTCGACCCAAGTTTACTGATCTCGCATTTATGAGTAATTGTCAACCCTAGTGACAAGTGATCAATCCTGGAGCAAATCTTAAGCAAGTCAAGGAGAATACAGCGAAATATTATATCTATATATCCTGTGATTTCAAGATCTTGACTAAGATAGCTACTAGAGAATAGATGTTGGCTTGTGGAAGTGATCTTCTCCTTGCATTAATGCTCTTTTAGCCGCTGGGTAATTTTTTTTTGTTACTAGCAAAGTCTGAATGTGCTGCGATTTAAGCTAGAATTATATCGATGCTTATTTAAACTGTGTCTTGGAATGAACGCTGAATGTTTTTTACTTTGGTGTTATAATTTTTCGGATAACTCAGATTATTGTGATTCAATTTCGAAAAGAAAATAGAGTTTTTCTCATTCTTCATTATGATAATTAAAAATTTTTGAAAAATAGGAAATAATAATGCTTCCTGTCTAATTTTTGGGATTTGAGTTTTCAACAGATATCAAAGTTTCAAGGTCCAAGAAATCGTTGCTGACCATTCTCTGATTGGCGATCACCCATCCATTCATCCATGCATGTAAGTGAGTGAGTGTGTGTGTGTGCTTAAGTAAATTTTTTTTGTTGCTCTTAAGTTATTTCAAGAATAACAGTAAGGAATTTTTCCAAGTGTTTTTTACATAATTCGCGAATTTCTGAATCAATTTGTCACAAATTTAAATCTCACTTAAGTCCTACATACCCTTTTGATTGCCGCAGAGCATGTAGTGGTAGCTTCTTTTACTAAACATAGTACAACAAAAAATTACTTATTTTATTGAAATATTTTTATTGGTCTAAGAAAAAAATAACTGGCCTTTAAACTTTACGAACTTAAAACTTGACAAACGATTATGTTCCCAATATTTTTAGGATCGAAAACAGCCGTAAGTTTTGGAGCTGGCTCGCATCTTAACCGTGTTTCAGATTTTTTTCTCCCACGATATTTTTGAAGAAGTAAACCAATTTAAACGATTCTCACAACAGTCAGTGCAGTTTACTGCTCTTTAGAGCTTCTTAGAATGTGGAATAAATCAATTTATTATTTATTTATTTTTTTTTTTTTTTGAAGATATTAAAAAAAAAACGTGTTTTATCAGTTGTTTCCCTGGCGATATTTTTTGAATGAGTCCATCGATTAAAACAATACTTGCAACAATCAGCTCGTTTTATTAAGTTCTAAAACAGTATAGAATTTAAAATTTCTAAATTCAATCTTTTCGTAGTATCTGAAAATATTTGCCACCTAAGGGACGAAACATTTGAATACTTGTTGTTGAAATGTAATTCTTACCAGTATCTAATACATTTAGCATACCTTTTTTTTACTCCATTTATTGAGAGTTGACAAGATGCTCAAAAAATCTGTGTGCCTATTTTATCGTTTTATGCACTTTACATTACACATCAACTCATATTACCCCTGGTGGATACGAGTTTCGGCAATTTACTACATTTTGCCATAACTTACCATAAAATAAGGCAGTTCTGCGGCAAATTTGCCGCTATACACGGTAATTTACAACATTTCACGGCAACTTGTAGTATTGTAGCGATTTGCGGCATTTTTACTGTAAGCACCGTATATTTCTGTATTTTTACAGTGCAATACTCCCCTTTGTAAAATACCGCAGGCTTGCCGCAATTTTACGGTAAATTACCGTTCTCTTACTGCAAATTGGTGGTGAAAGTACCACAAGTTCACCGTCGAATACCGAATTTTACCGTTGAATGCCGTGTTTTACTGTAAAACACCATATTTTACCATAAAGTACCAAAATTCTTCCGATTACCGGAAATTACGGCAAATAGCGGTAATTACCATAATTCAGATCCACCAGGGACCGTACCATTCTGTTTATAAACATGAACATATCAATTTCATATTCAGAAATCCACGGACCATCTTAGCTATAAATATTTCTACTATCTTTGGTAATTTCTTTTCTGCCGACTTTGTTCATAACTATATTAATATATAAAAACCGCTTGTCTAAATGAAAAAATTACGACTGTACCTTTACATTTTATGAAATTGTAAATCTATTATAGAATCATCAGACTTCTCCACACTCGACTCCTAATAGCTCACCAAGAAGTACAAAGTCACCTCCTCTTCCACAAGGAGGAATGACCAATAGTAAATCAGCACCTTCTACCCCTGGAAATTCACTAGTCACATCACAACAAGATTCTCAGCCAGCGGAATTTTTGATATCTTCACCGAATTTTCAAAATCCACCATCGAGTTCGAATCTACCGATCAACATTATACTAGGAGTACACAATGGAGCACCTGATAATCTAACTTGCGTAGGAGGAGATGTAAGGTAAAATACAACTGCTGTTTTTAGATTGATAATCAATATGAGTAAAGAAAACTAACAAAGAACGTCGTGAGTTCATTATAACTCTACGAAAAATGACTTTATTCACATCATAATTGACAGTGTTACGTCTAAATAACACATATTAAGAGTAGCGCTCCTGTTTAGCCTTCGCCGAGCGAAGTAACTGGGACGGAGCTATAAGGATGATTGTTTATTAAAAACAAAAATGCTTCGTTGTCTAAGAGATAAATTAAAATAATAAAAATTAAGTAAAATAAAATTTAATTAATTGAATATAATAATAAAAACAAAATTAAAATAACTTACAAATTTATTTTAATCGAAACAATTATTTAAAAATTATTACAAAACAAAATTTAATTTATATTAAAAAATTGAATGCAGTTTACAATTTTAACATTCTTATAAATGGATTAGCTTTCAATTTCACTTATTATTTAATTTATTTTAAAACAGTCAATTTATTATTCAAATTTTATGATTAATTATTTATTTAATAAAATTGTTACCTTAATTTATTTGATTATTATTATTATTATCAACGATTATTTTTTGATTTTTTAATGATTATTTTTCCTGCTTAACCCTTGATGATTGATGAAATAAGATCAATATTAAATTTTATTTATTAAATGAATTATATTTAAATAATTTAACTTGAACTTGTTAATCGATGGAATAGTTATCCAAGTGATTTATTAATTAAATGAATTATTACTTTTTAATAATTCAACAATTTTTCAAAAATATTCTGAATTATATTTTAATAATTCAATTTATAAATATTTAAATCACCATTTTTTAATGATTTAATAAAATTAAGGACTTAGCCGTTAAACAATAAAAATTTTGTCAATGACGAATGAGCTCGCTTAGGAAACTGAAATCGTTTTCGATTCCCAGCCCTGGCGGATCCGTTTCCACCGTGGGTTTCAGTGTTAACTTAGTGTAATTCGAATTACACTGAAAATACACCGGAATTTCACGTGTATCACACGGTGGGTTTGTGAAAATTTCACTTTCAGTTTACACTTGTTTTACACTAATCTACTGACACTCGTTTTACACTCTATTACCATTGAATTTCCACTGTATATCCTGGTAGTTCAAGCGCCACCGTACAAATTCGCTAAAAACTCGGCGTATCAACGGAGTTTCGACGGTGTTTTCCGGTGAAAAGCGGTGTTTTGTCTGCCATGATGACACGAGGATTCAACTGTGTTTTCTCAGAGTTTTTACGACGTTTTGTCTGCGTTTTCTAGCGTATTTTTGATATTTTAAAATTTTGGTGTAATTAATTTGTATAATAATTATTTTCACGTTAAAGGAGAACTTGCACTGAAAAAGAAAACGGTATAATATGATGTAATTTGAGCATAAAATTGAAATTCCCACTGAAACAGCCGCCGTGTAAAATCAGTGTAGTTTTGGTGTACCCTTTCTTTCATCGAAGCTCCGGTGGGAATAGCGTGTAAAAATCGTGTAATACGATGTAGTATATAAGCGCCCGAGTAAAAAAAAAACTATATATAATTTTAAATAATTATATATAATTATATATGAATCATATCGAGTTAGACATAATTATACAGAATTATATATAACCATACAGAATTATATATAATCATATATAATGCCACAAAAAAAATTCAGCCTGTTTTTTTGTCAACGAAAAAACAGGCTGAAAACTTGCAGGAAGGTGAGAAAAGATGCCTGTTTAAAGTGGAGCTATTAATATTAATATTTCGAGGTGCCTATTTCTAATTTTCCATTTTCCATTTTAATAACATAATAAAAAAATTTTATTTTTTTTTATTTTTTTAGCTCGGCATTCACACCTCATATAAATAAATCTATAAGATATTCTTGTGGAGAATTTCACACTCTAAAAAAAAAGGTCGCTTATCATTTTTTGATACAGCCATCTATTCAAAAGTTATTGGAGCTGGAAGTTAAATCAATACTAAATTTTCAGATCTTTTACTTTTCCAGCTGAACTATCAGACTTATTAAAAAATGCCATAGTTCCTTTCTTGTAGACAATTTTATTCCCTACAAATTATTTATAATGAAGTTCGTTGAAATTCCGCATTGTTTTTGAGTTATTTTTATTTTAATGTTAAGTTCTCAGAATAGATTGGAAGACTATTATTTTTACGAGCTTGGTATTAAATGAAAATAACTAGTAAACAATGCGGAAATTAAATAAACCATTAATAATAATTTGTAAGAAATAAAATTGTCTATCAAAAAGTCCTATGACATTTTTTAATAAGTCTGATAGTTTAGCTGAAAAAAAATAATGATCTGGAAATTTATTATAGATTTGACTTCCTGCTCCAATAACTTTCGAATAGATGAATTTATAAAAAATGATGAGAGAACTTTTTTGTAGAGCGTTAAATTCTTTTAAAGAATATCCTATGGACTTATTTATATGAGGTGCGAATGCTGAGCTAAAAAAATAAAAAAATTTTTTATCATGTTATTTAAATGGGAAATGACAAATTAGAAATAGACACTAAATATTAATATTAAGAGCTCCTCTTTGAACAGGCTTCTTTTCTCACCTTCCTGCAAATTTTCAGCTTATTTTTTTGTTGAAAAAAAAGTCGTCTCAAAATGGCACACCCTAATGTTTATATATGATTTTATATAATTGCGTATAATTATATATAATGTCAATAAAAAAATCACATGGTTATATATAATCTTACATAATTATATATGGTTATATATAATTAACAAGCAATCTACAGATTCCATAATAAATACCTGTGTTTTACTACAACTTGAATTTTTAAATAACTCGTCATTTAACTATGTTCTGTTTTCAATTGTTTGATTAAAAAATACAATTCATTTTCACTTTTAAAGGAAAACTTTCTTCAAAAAAATATCTCTCATACTAAGAAATAAGAACACTTTAAGCAATTAAAAATTTTTTAATTTAAGCATAAAAATATGTCGATTTGAAAAAAAAAAATTTTGACTTAAGATAAAAATATCAAGATAATTATTTACTTGGTGCAAAATAATCAGATAATTGTAAAATGTATTTGTAATCAATACTAAAAGTTGGAATTATTTTATAATATAAGAATTAGGGTGTGCTGAAAAACAACATTTTTTTTTTTTTTTTCGGGCACCACCAGATATTGACGGAATATGACAAAATAAAAATTCTGTCAGAAGCTTGGCTCTTAAATTCAAGTTTTAGAGGTAGCCCATCGTATTTTTCGGTTTCCCATTTAAATAAAATAGGAAAAATTTTTTTTACAGTTTAAAATTTTATCACTCACCAGGGAATCTGTGTATTGGAAAAATCAATGAATACTTGTGTTAAACATTGAACGTTACACAAAAAAGGTCTCTTATAATTTTTTGAAAAATATTCGAAGTTAAAGTTGGATTCATAGTAAATTTTAGTATTATTGCACATCTCAAGCGCGAAAGCGCTGAGGGTGCTTTATGATCGCTCTAAATATTTCGACTCATTCACTCACATTAAATTATCTCGAGATTTTTTACTTTTTCGGCAAAACTATCAGAGTTATCTTAAAATGTGATAGAGTTTTTTATGTAAATCATTTCACTTCCTACAATTTATTTTTCACAAAGTAATACAGTTCACTAGAACCAAGAAAATTAATCTTGATACAAAAAATTTGTTTTAACGATTCAGAAAATTGAAATTTTCTTGCACCTAGTAAATAATTATTCTGAATCAAAATATTTTTTTCCTCGTTAACATATTTTCATGCTTGAACAAAAAAAATTTTTACTTGTTTCAAGAGTTCTTTTTTTCTAAGTATGAGAAATATTTTTTGTAAGAAAGATGTGTTAGTTTTTTAAAACAATATAACATTTTTTGGTTTAAAGACAATAAATTTTCTCGGAATAAGTACTATGTCTTAAACGCAAAAATTTTTGTATGCTCCAACTAAGAAAAAAAAAATGCTTACACTAAGAGAAAAATAAGTTGGGAGTAAAGATATATATGTATATATTAGGGTGTTTAAAAAAAAAAAACAAATTTTTTTTCTTTAATGGTATCCAAAAATTGAAAGTATAACTAAAAATGAAAATTTTGGTACCAGTCGAAGCTCTTAAGAATGATATTAAGGTTTGCCTCAATCCATTTTTCTATTTTCCATTTAAATATCACGGAAAAATTTTTTTTTTTTTTTTTAATTTTCTAGCTCACAAACTAATCAACGGATTTTTATGCACTATAAATGTTTTTATAGGAAATTGAGCGCTCTACAAAAAAAGTCTCTTATCATTTTTTGATGAATCCTACTGTTCAAAAGTTATTTGAGCTTCAAGTCGTTTATAGTAAATTTTGAGATTTTTTTACTTTTTCAGCGAAAATATCAGTCTTATCAAAAAATATCATAAGAACTTTTTTGTAGATAATTTTATTTCTTACAAATTATTACGAATAAAATTGTTCGAAAGTCCGCATTGTTAACAAGTTATTTTCATTTCAATGTCAAGCTCTTAAAAAAATAGATTCCTGATTGATTTTAAGAGCTTGACATTGAAATGAAAATAACTTGTTAACAATGCGGACTTTCGAACAATTTTATTCGTAATAATTTGTAAGAAATAAAACTATCTACAAAAAAGTTCTTATGATATTTTTTGATAAGGCTGATACTTTCGCTGAAAAAGTAAAAAAATCTCAAAATTTACTATAAACGACTTGAAGCTTAAATAACTTTTGAACAGTAGGATTCATCAAAAAATGATAAGAGACTTTTTTTGTAGAGCGCTCAATTTCCTACAAAAACATTTATAGTGCATAAAAATCCGTCGATTAGTTTGTGAGCTAGAAAATTAAAAAAAAAAAAAAAATTTTTTTCCGTGATATTTAAATGGAAAATAGAAAAATGGATTGAGGCAAACCTCAATATCATTATTAAGAGCTTCGACTGGTACCAAAATTTTGATTTTTAGTTATACTTTCAATTTTTGGATACCATTAAAGAAAAAAAATTTGTTTTTTTTTTTAAACACCCTAGTATATATGTAGGAGAGGGAAGTCACCGGTGCTATAAGCAGCAGCGGAAGTAGTTCGATTCTCGCCACGAGATCGCGCCCACAGGTTGTAGTGTCCCTGGCAAGAAACTTATTTCAGAAGTGTTAAATTCCAAACTTGAGACTATTCTGGCCCGGGAACTCCTCCGTTATTTGACAGAGTGATAAGTACCTTTTTTGATGGTAATATAGTACATCCTATATTACATAATGACAAAAATATTCATTATCAATGTTTCCATGAATAATTATTCTTAGAAATTAAACTTGGGCTTTAATGTAACTTGGACTTACAAAAAAAAGTTATTTTAATAAGAAGTATAGAGTCTCTACTATATGAACAATAATTTACAATTCATTTAATACGTTGTACAGGATGTAATTTAAGCGTACAGTTTAAATTTCCACTAATTCAGCCGTGGTGTAAAATAAGTGTAGTTTTAGTGTAATCTTTCTTTTATCGAAGCTCCAGTGGGAATAGCGGGTAAAAATTGTGTAGTACGATGTAATTTAAGCGTACAGTTTAAATTTCCACTAATTCAGCCGTGGTGTAAAATAAGTGTAGTTTTAGTGTAATCTTTCTTTTATCGAAGCTCCAGTGGGAATAGCGGGTAAAAATTGTGTAGTACGATGTAATTTAAGCGTGAAATTTAAATTTCCACTGAATCGGCCGTGGTGTAAAATAAGTGTAGTTTTAGTGTAATCTTTTGTCTATTGAACCTCTGGTGGGAATAGCGGGTAAAAATCGTGGAATACGATGTAATTTAAGCGTAAAATTTAAATTTCCACTGAATCGGCCGTGGTGTAAAATGAGTGTAGTTTTAGTGTACTCCTTCTTCTATTGAAACTCCGGTGGGAATAGCAGGTAAAAATCGTGTAACCCGGAGGAGTGCAGTGTAATTTAAGTGTATGTTGTGTGGAATTTTTTCACATTTACACGGTGGGATTTCAGGGAATTCAGTGGAATCGGATCCGCCAGGGAGAAGAGCTGTTACCAGGTAGTAGCATCCCTTCCAATAATTATTTAATTATACCGATTATTTCATTAGACATAATTAAATCAATATTTTTTTAATTAATTATCTTTATTATTTATTCATTCATATGATTTCATTATTTCTTTTCATCATTTCATATTTATTTTTTATAATTTCAATATTTCATTTATTCAATATTCATTTAATTATTAATAATTTTTGATATTTAGTAATGTTGTAATAATAATTGAATAAATACATGCCAGTACTGGTTGCTGGTTGGGATGTTGGAAAAAAAGCATATTAAAAAATATAACAATATTTTTATTTGTCAAAGCACATAATGTCACTGGGTTACAAAATTAAATCGTTGATTTAATTAATTAATACTGTTAATTGGTTGAGCTCATGAATGCATAATTAATCGAATACAAATTATAAAATTCAGCTCGAGTAAATAATTGAAATAATTAAAATAATTAACTGAGTATATTTGAACACTGAGTTAATCGCAAAAATGTCATGATAATAAGTAACATGAAATCAGAGGTTACCGAGCAAAGTTAATAGTTAAACACTTAATGATTAATTTTCGATAGCACTAAATTCATAAATTTTGGAGTTCATTGAATTCTAATATTATTGATCACTTACCCTGATTAAATAAAACGATTTGTGATGATTTAAAATAATTAAAAATTTAATCATCATTAATCGTCATGGTTTTTTACATTTAATCGTCTCTAATCATCGAAAGACGATTTATTATTTTATGATTTAAAACGATTAATAACGATTAAAATTTCAAATCGTCATAAATCGTTTTTAATCTTCATACGGAACCAGAAATCGCAATATTATTTTACGATTAAAGACGATAAAAAATTTCAAATTGTCTATAATCGTAAAATAATATCGCATTTTCTGGTTCCGCTTGAAGATTAAAGACGCGCCCAGCAATCGGGATCGCATTGAATCGCATTCAGTTTTCTATCCGATTCAAAAGGATTCAATCCTATTTTTGGAATGGCTGTCTTGTCAATCCGTATCAATGCGATTCAATGCGACACGTTGATATAGGGTACATAGGAAAATTTTTTTACCAATTAACCCGAAATTCTTGATTACCGATAGCCGAAAATTAAAAATTTCAATACGATTATCTATGACTTGAAAATAATTAAGAGAAAAAAAATTATTTAATACACTGTGTAAATAGAAAACATCTAGTAAAATTATAGCTTTTACAATCATTTTAATGATATCGAATTTTTTTAGTAAAATAATCCACTAAAAACAAAAATTGAATCACTGTGAAAGTAATTAATTTTAAAGGCATGCATTTATTTATTCAAGAAATACAAACTATTAAACTTTGTTAAAATATTAACATTATAAATGTCAGATAGACAGAGCAAACTAATTTGAAACGAATTTCGTTAGCATAAAATTATATAAAAAAAAAGTACTTCAAGTAAAATTATTATTTTTTGGAGTAAATACTAGCAAACGTATAATACACTGGTCCCAAAAATTAAGTGATAGAAAAAAAGTTGAAATTTTTGGGTGATTTTCAACATGCTGTAGCTCGGTGAAAAATGGTCGTAGAAAAAAAAGCACACTGTAACCTCAAGTTTCTAGATTTCAGATCTGGACCTTAAATTTTTTTATCATGCACGGTTCTGAAGTAATATTAAGAAAACCGACGACAAAAATATTTTCAAAATTTTTGCTTGTCTTTCAACAAGTCCATGGGCTTCAATAAATTTTTTTGGATAATCTGACTTTATGATCCTTTTAGGAAATGTTATGCCCTTTAATTTAGCGGCCTCAAAAAGTCTCTACGACGATTTAGTACCGAGTTATCATTGATCAAAGCGAACAAGTCCATTTGGGCTTCGATAATCAATAACTCCGGACGTATTGGTCGTACAGAGAATGAAAGTAGGGTTTTGAAAATTGGAAAACATTCTCTATGAGACGAAATTAGTGGCTTTTAATAGAAAAAAATTTTTTTTAAGCGATAATGTTTTCTAAAAAACGAGTCAAAATTCCAATATTTAAAGATATTCGGAAATCTTGCTATAACTTTGGACATAACGGATAAACAAAGGATATTGTCGTTTTTTTTCAACCTCCAAGTATCCTGAAAAAACCGTAAAAATTTCGAGGCGCAGCGATTTTCGAACTTTTCGAATAATTTGTAAATTCGAATTATTCTATTCGACTTTCGAATCGAATAGTACTATTCGATTCGATTCGAACGATATTCGCACACCCCTAATCAAAAGCCACTAATATCATCTCATAGAGAATGTTTTCCAATTCTCTAAACCCTACTTTCATTCTCTGTACGACCAATACGTCCGGAGTTATTGATTATCGAAGCCCAAATGGACTTTTTTGCTTTGATCAATGATAACTTGGCGCTAAATCGTCGTAGAGACTTTTTGAGGCTGCCAAATTAAAGGGCATGAAATTTCCTAAGAGTCGTAAGGTCAGATTATTCAAAAAATTTATTGAAGCCCATAGACTTGTTGAAAGACGAGCAAAAATTTTGAAAATTTTTTTTTCGTCGGATTTCTTGAGATTACTCCAGTACCGTGCATGATAAAAAAAATTTGAGGTCCAGATCTGAAAACTAGAAACATGAGGCTACAATTTGCTTTTTTTTTGTACGACCATTTTTTACCGACTTACAGCATGTTGAAAATCACCCAAAAATTACCAATTTTTTTTCTATCCTTTAATTTTTCGGACCAGTGTATTATATATTTTTTTTTACAATTATAAAAAATCATAATTACAAATGTAACAAATTTACAATAATATGTCTAATGCTTTTAACAAATTTTAATATTTTTAAAATTGTCTTCTCTAAAATTACGCGGTTAAGTGTAATTAAAAAATTACCAAGCGATAAATGAATATTTATTTTAATCAAGTTATTGTACAAAATTTATTTTTTACTTGTAATCTAATATTTTTTTTTCAATTACCGCAAAACAATCGTTGGATTGACGATATAATTTAATTTTTTTATAAAATTTAAATGATAATAGTTATTATTTTTCATTTTATGAGAAGCTTTTCCTTTATATAAATGACCGCGATAATTAAATAGTAGTTCGATTCAATATTTCATTTCAATTATTACTACTTTAACGGCTCATGGTACACAGGAATCTTAGTTGGTTATTAAGTTGACCTCTAAGCTGCATGATCTACAGGGCTTTAAAAATCCTATACGATTTAATACTTTCCAACGCGATACACTGAGTTTCAAAAATAGTATTGAATCGCATTGAATTGCATCGAATCGCATTGCCTTCCAATGCGATTCCAATTGCTGGGATCAACTCTGCCGGGACTTATGCACTCTTAGTCCTTGTCTCTCTCTATTCTCAAAGGCAAATAAAAACAATCGTACTTTTACATATTTATTATTTATTCTTGCGCACATATACTGGTTGTTCAATAATTCTTTCCAACCGTGTCCTAATATCCTTTGTTGAGACGTAAGACGGCAATTAGAAAAGTTTATCTCCATCATGTAATGCAAGTGATGCAAGTGACGAGAGCTTTCGTGCTCAGGTGATGTGGCCCATTCATTAGGGAATTTCAGTGTGGCCGAGCCGTCAGGCTACCTTGCTGTTGTCCATATCGTTGAAAAGTTCATTGAATGGGAGTTGATGCCCATCAAGTTTCCATCAACCCTTTTAACAAACAGGAACATTCCGTGTCACAAACCAACGTACGGGTACCTTGCTGAACGTAACTTCAAGGAAGTTAGGCTCAACGTCTACACACAAGCAGAAGAGGAGTTATCAACTAAGGAATTTTAGGGGGTGACCTACGAAGCCCATGATCCCCGACATGGTGAAAACTAAATTATAGTTTATTTAAAACAGAGAAATTCGACAGCTGACACCAAGAGCCTAGCGCTTCCCCAATGATATCGCCTGGCTGAAAATATTTTACTAGTTTACCAAAATTGTTTATATATTAACCTGAATTTAGAATTAAAATTTTTCTCACTATTTTTAAACACGAATTGACTGCTTTTTTAAAACCTGCATATAATTGTAATATGCCCTGGAGAATCGGATTTTCGGTATTTTTCGGGATCACTACCGCGGTTTACTGTAATGTTACCGTAATCAAGTACGGCAATCCTACGGTAAGTTTCGGTAAACTACGGTAAATTCCACGGAAATCAAAGAACATTCGAAATCAGCCGAAATTTTAGTAGAATTTACCGTAATTGGCATTAAATTTACCGTAATATCTCAAGAATTGAAGTATTGATTTTTGGTAGTAGCACTGTAATGTACGGCAATGAAATCATCAAGTAATGGGCTGAATGCATTGTCAGGGTATCCGTTATTTCCCAAGTTGTTATTTTTTTGTGCTGCCACCTCTTGACCTTTTAGTTTTTGCCCTAAAAAAAATTATCTAATCTAAACAAGCTCTTAATTTTCAAATTAAACCGCGCCGAAATGATGTTACATTTTCTATTCAAATAACATGTGATTTTTTGACTTTTTGCATTTACTTTTTTATCTCTAAATCAAATAAAACTACAACTGGGATCAAAAAGATTTTGATAAGAAATTTTCGGCTCTACAAAAAAGGTCTTTTTGATTTTTTCGATAGATTAATTCTTATGAAAGTTATTCTTAATTGAAGCTGTGTTCATAGTTTATAACTAATTTTTTTTTTTGTCATTTACTGCAAATTTGAATTGCACCTTTTAACTTTGATCAAAAAAGGATCGGCAGGTATACGACTCAGTCATAAGCGACTCTACCAAAAATAAAATTCTACCCAATTGGAGTCAGCCGTAACTTGCCTATCTAGAAAATTCCCGCTCTAATAAAATATCCGCCATCTTAGAATCTCTACCAATCAAAAAATCTACCACCATATAATCACTACCAGAAAAAAACACTACTAAGTTGCATTTCGAATAAACTCGACCGTTTAAAGTCCTTACCATCAGCTCATGGCTGTATATTTAACCGACAAAAAAATTATTTTTGATAAAAACTATTTTTAATTAATTGGGAATTATTTGGGAAGATTTAGCAATATAACTCTATTATTTAGGACTAATTAATTAAAGAGTAATAAGCATTTAGGATGCTAAAACTAAAACAATTCATAACTTTTTTCCAAAATAATTTACTATTGACTAACGAAAAAATCGTCTTAATTTTATTTTCTAACATGCTTACTGAACGCTTAAAAAATATGGATTAATTGACCATTAATTAATTAGTCCTTAATAATAAAACCATATTCCTAAATCTTCCTAATTGATTCCCAATTAATTAAGAATAACATTATTGTCTGTAAAATATGCATCCATGACTCGATGGTAGAGATTTCAAACGGTAGAGTTTATTCATAAATGCAACTTAGTAGTGTTTTTTTTTATCTGGTAGTCATTGTATCATAGTAGATTCTTTTTGCTCATTGGTAAAGATTATAAAATGGTAGATATTTCACTCGAGCGGAAATGTTCTAGATAAGCATGTTGTAGCTGATTTTAATTGGGTATATAGTTTTATTTTTGGTAAGGTCACTTATGACTAAGTCATATACCTTCCGATCCTTTCTTATCAAAATCAGAAAGTGCAATTCAAATTTGCAGTAAATGACAAAAAAATTAGTTATAAACTATGAACACAACGTTAAATGAGAATAACTTTCATAAGAATTATTTTATCGAAAAAATCAAAGAGACCTTTTTTTGCAGAGCGGAAAATTTCCTATCAAAAACTTTCTTGACCCTAGTTGTAGTTTCATTTGCTTCAGAGATAGAAAAAAAAATTAAAGAAGTCAAAAATCCCCAGGTTATTTGAATAGGAAATGTACCATCATTTTGGCACGGTTTAATTTGAAAGATAAAAGCTTGTTTAGATTAGATAATTTTTCTTAGGGCATAAACTAAAAGTTCAAAGAGTAGCAGCAAAAAAAACAACTTTGGAAATAACGGACACCCTAATGCATTATATTTAATTATTAGGGTGTCCGTTATTTACCAATTTAGATTTTTTTACTCGGCCATGATATAAATCATTTATTTGTGATCCAAAAGTAATAAAAAAAACAAAAAAGTTTTTTCTAATGCCTTTTAACCCTGCCTAAGTAATGATATAGTCTAAGTGCCAGTGGACGGCAGACAACACATATTTTAGGAAAGACGAGATGTATTATAGTAATCAGTTACAGAATGACCTCGAGAATAACATCAAGAAGTCACTTACAGCTTTCTTTATCACAGTTTGCAAAGCAGGACTTCAACTGAAAGCTTTGATAGACTCAAGTGTCTTAAAATCAATTCCAGGACCTGAAGGAATTTATCTAGCTACTCAAATAAGTTTACCGATTGAGTTACAAAACCGTCCAGCTATAGCACAGTTATATAAGACTGTCTATCTTCTTCTGACTACAGCTATGGTATGTAAAAAGCTACAGAGCTTAATAAGTTGTTTGTTTCAGATTATTGTTAGGGCTACAGTGGTAAAGACATGGGAGGCGACGAAGTGAGTAATCCCTCCCGGAACGAAACGCTACAAGATCAGGGAGCGTTTGGCTACAGTAGTAGAGACGTGGGAGAGAGAGATGCCAGAAAATCAGGGGGCATCAGGCTACAGCCTGGAGTGGGAGGCGAATCAAGAAGAAGATTACGCCAGTGATACAGCTATGGAGACCGACAGCTTGTATGAGGGTGTATTGGGAGAGCTGCCGATGAGACTTGACGAGAACACATTATGGGACCCTACCCGCCCATACTTCAAGCATTTGAGATGGCTTGACCATTTCAAGCCTGGTCTGTTAAAGGCACTGGGAAAAGTGGACGTTCGTATGAGCCACCCCAGAGATATATTATAACGTATATCTACCCGGAAAATTCGCGACGGAGACGCGAATTCGTCAAATATACCGTATGCGGTCGCCCACGCGTAAAACAAATAATAATAAATGGATTTAATCCCTGATTTTTAAATGATAATAAATAATTTCTCTCAAATTGAAATAAATAATAAATTTTAAACAATAATTAAATGATAAATAATTAATACCTGATATGCCTGGACCAGCTCCTCAGGCTGGGTTAGTGCACGTAGGCGCCAGACCGTTTTCCCAAAACGGACAAAATTTATTCAGGGGGAAAATTACAAGGAAAATCCGAGCAAGTGACTCGCGACGAAGCGGAAAAATATTCGAGAAAATACAGCAGAAAATTAAATAAACAATAGAAAAATGTTGAATAGATAATAAACAATTATATATAAACAATAAATAATTAAAAGAAAAATAAAATGAAAATAGCGGGAAAAGATCCAAGGAAAAATAAGCATTAAATTTTCCCCTCGACAGCTGTTGGTTTCCGTCTTTTAATTATTTAAATAATAATCAATATAAATAATACTATTTTACAATAATTAAACCTTGTTTAATTAACCACAACAAACACTCGGTGGTTATAAAAAAAAAAATACGATAACAATTGGTTAAATATCTTTACCACTGGGGATACAATTTTGTCTGCGATTACCTCAACATCAAAACTTTTACTTAATACTCAAAATCAAAAATAATAATTTGTTTTAAGATAATTAATTACAAAAATCATGTATACATAAATAATAATTTCCGTTAGATTTTCGTCGTCATAAACAATAAATAATAATAATGACAATATTTCTTTTTAAATTAATCTCCCACCACTCGTGAGAGAGAGAAAGATACGGTGTCAATTCTCACTCACACCCAAAATAATATAATAATTTTACCCACACAATAATTGTTAATTTAATTTTAAAATAAAATAATGATTTCAGTGTAAAACAATAATTCAATAATTATTACTGACCGCTGGGGTATATAAATCGAAATAATAATAATTATTTACTTTCTTTAAATAATATAAGGTAGAAATAATAGTATAAATAATAATAATAATGATAATTCACACTGATAATTATTCCAAAAAGAAAAATACCTCAAATACTTTGGGTAAATAATTACGCCATGAGATCAGACTTGAGGAATGTGCAAGTCCGGCGTGTGTAGTATAGATATATATATACTACCCGTATATATCTATATACGTACCGGCAACGTTTTATTACGTTGCGTACGTTTTATCAAATTATATATAAATACAGATATTTTCACCAATATCACAAATAATAATTAATAATAATTACTGGTAATACTTAATCCATGTATCATTCCATATGTAATATTTATAAATTCAATAAATTTTTCCCTCGCGGCGACCAACAACTACCGGGGGAGGTTAACAGATAACAATATTTTATCCAGCGAATAGAAACACTGAGTACTTACTCAAGATCAGCAACTTAGCAGCTAATACCCTCTAATTCACCCGGTGAATATTTATCAATTGATAACTTTAACCTTTTAACTTATAAAAAAAACTCAATATCTGACAACAGAATTACAAAATCACGTCCGTGCACTCGGCTTGTCCGTATCTTTCTAACTTAATTAGGTCAACCTCCACCTGTTGGTCGTCGCGTAAAGGGCAGCACCATCGCCCTTAATTATTGTAATTTCACTTGACATCCAATTTAAATTAAAAATATAAATTATAAACATAAGTATTTGACACCCGGATGATACATGATAAACTTCTTAAATATATATGAAATATTTGTTCATATCCTCTATATGTTTATATATAAAATCATAAAATAAATATTAATTATTTCCAAACACTAAACATCAATTGACGTCATCCGTCGGATGACAAGTTAAACAAAATAATATGTTGCTAATTGTTGGGGCATAATATTACTCTGGTTTATGCATCCCAACTAAATCAAAATTATAAATAAATACTTAAATTAAACAAAAGTCGATCGCTTATAAATTAAATCATAAATTATAAATTATAAATAAAATCACACACGTGCTCTCTCATACCCTTCGCGCATGCGCGAGCACCGTGCACGGACTGCCATTATCCACGGCGAAATGGCGGAATGCCCGCGCAACGATTCAAATTCAAATATAAGATTAAAATATTTAACTTAAAACTAATTAAATCTAAATAATTTGAATCGTTACGTGACACCCCCCCACCAGGCCGTGTTTTGCCCCTAAAATACGGGCGAGACTCCGCATTCCTTCCGCCGGTACAATCACCTGAAAACCTGTAATTCAATACTTATACCTGGATCTTTTGTACCGGGTATATAAATAAAATAATAATTCAAAAATCAAAAATCAAAAGAAAGTTAATGTCAACCAAAGAAACTCAAACGAGATATCAATCAACCTGTCACTCACCAACTTGCTCGAACCGTCGATGGACAAGGGTTAGGGGGTGAAAAGGAGGAGAAATAATTTCAAACAGCAAATATTCTCTCCTTCGTTGGCTTTACTGTCAGCTACATCATACACCGGGCATTTTAACCGTATATTGACAGGTTCCCAAAAGTTGGTGATATAATATTTTATAAAGGTGAGAAGAAAATGAATAAATAATAAACAAAAGAAAGATATATATATATGACTCGCGTCCTGGACGAATTCATTGGGCGTCATCGCTCTCCGGGAGACAACATACTGGGAGGGATTCCACGTCCATCTTGTCCCCATAGTAAAAGAGCGCTACTTCCGGGTATAAGGTCAACTCCGGGAAGGACGGGAAGGTTCACAGCTGCTCTTCATACGTGGTGGCGCAGTTCGGGCATCGTCCCTGCTCCATTCGAGCCGTACACACCATACATCGTCCCCGGAACGCCAGGCGGGCACGTCCGTGTGGACCGTAGCACTCCACGCCATCCACGAAACACAAGCACTCGTTGCAAAAAGGCCTTATTTCCCGGGGGAAATTTTCACATTTGCGGGCGGGGTGCCCCCGTTGGCCGCACCGCACACATCCAGGAGGTTTTCGAGCCGGCCCTTGGTTTAGTCTACGCCATTCCCCAAGCCTCTTGTTGAATAGTTCAACAATCCTGGCTTTCCACGTCGGCGTGCCCCATTTCAACCCCAAGATCCATATCTTCCCGGGCCCGTGCAGGTGATAGGTGTCTGCGGCCAAATTCGGATCCTGGATCCATTGGTGGTACAGCATTCCTATAGAGATGTAGTAATAATTATATCGATTCCCTTGGGGTAGTAATATAGTACAGCCGAGCGATAGCGATAGTGATAGATAGCCGTGGACAGTAATAGACAGTGATAGTCATCAACAGTGGACAGTGGTAGAGATAGATAATAGTCATAGATAGATATAGACACGCATAGATAGATCAAGTAGCAGCAATAGATAAAGGATTTAGCCATGCGATAACGTCAGCTTGTCTCTGACGGACATTTTCAGCTCTTTTGACTAATTTTAAAAATTTAACATGGCTACGACCAATATATTTGCCCTCGGGGGTCTCCATCTCAACGATAACTGGAGTTACCACCTTCGAGATGACAAATGGGCCCGCATAACGCGGTGCTAGCTTACCTACGACCTGCTCACTCTTTTTCGACAAGACGTGAGTAGGTTTATATACTTGATCGCCTATCTCAAACAAAATATTACGTCTTTTATCGTTATAATATGCCGCGTATCGTTCAGAAGATCGCCGAATACGTTGATTCACGATATCGCGTAATTCGATCATACGATCCATCCGTTGAATCCAACCACTGCGGTCAACGTTATCATCAACAACAATATTATCACCAGTAGTTCGATGATTGCGCATTGGACAGGGATCACGGCCCAAATTTAAATACGCGGGACTCACACCGAGTGAGTCATGTATCGCAGTATTATACGCGAACTGGAATTCGTGAATATTTACATCCCAGTCACGGTGGTCATCACCCAAGTAACTCATGATCATGGTTTTTAGATTACGGTTGACCCTTTCAACCGGATTAGCTTGGGCATGATACGGGGGTGTGGTAGCATGTTGAATACCACACTCTTGAATGAGCTCAACAACGTCTCGATTCAAGTATTCTCGGCCATTGTCAGTCCAGAATACACGTGGAACTCCCCAGCGGTTTATAACGAACTGTCGAAGACTTTTAGCAACAGTCTTCCCGTTGGCCGCTCGAACTGGTACGCACTCAATCCACCGCGTGTATAAATCTTCAAACACGAGTAAATATGAGTATCCCGCACGAGAACGCGTGAATGACATCGTATCAGCTGCTACGACTTCCCAAGGCTCACCTGGTATCCTTGGCGTCATAAAACCAATTGGTTTGCGCTGAACTGGCTTTGATTCGAGACATCGTTCACAGCTATTGACATAATTCTGTATATCACGAAACATTCCAGGCCAATAATACCTCAGCATCGCCCGTGCGTAGGTCTTCTGGACACCCAGGTGACCAGATTGTGGATGATCGTGGACTTCCTGGAGTAGACGCTCTCGTCGGTCAGCTGGTACGACTAATTTCCAGTCATTATCCTCTTCACCGAGGATCTGTCTCATGGAATCAGGCCGACGTCGATACAATCTACCATTTTCATAATGGTAGTCAGGTAGAGCCTCAGGATCAGATGACAACAAACGACACTTTTCTTCATACCATTCATCATTCCCAGCCTCACCCAGTGCGTTGACTTGACTCTCGGTAGGTTCTTGGTCCTCATAAATACGTGAGAGAGCATCCGGGGCTTCATTTTCTGCTCCCTTTCGATACTCGATCTTCATATCGTACTCAGATAGTTGCATGGCCCACCGGGCTAATTTTCCCGTCGGATCTCGAGCGTTCATAAGCCACCGTAGGCTGGCATGATCGGTCACGACCGTGAATTTAAACCCTTCCAAATAATGTCTAAATTTACGCACGGCCCAAACTACCGCAAGACATTCCTTTTCAGTCGTACTGTAGTTTGCTTCTGCACTGTTCAATGCCTTACTCGCACACGCAATTAGATATTCACGATCACCGTTACGTTGAACTAGTACTGCACCGAGTCCACACTGACTAGCATCCGTGTATAATGTGAATGGCAACGTATAATCAGGTGTCGACAGGACTGGAGCTTCCGCGAGTGCTTTCTTAAGAGACTGGAAAGACTCTTCTTCAGCCTCAGACCATCGCCAAGGTACATCTTTGCGAGTCAAACGATATAATGGACCAGCTACGCACGCGACGTTTTTCAAATGGCGATGATACCAGTTTATCATCCCATTGAAACGACGTATTTGTTTAACATTTCTCGGCCGCGGGTAATTCAAAATTGGTTCAGTCTTCTCAGGGTCTGGCCTGAGTCCCTCTTTATCCAGTAAAAAGCCCAAAAATCTGACCTGTTGTTGGCAAAATTTACTTTTGTCGAAGTTCAACGTAAATCCAGCACCTCGTAACCGACTCAATACGACTTCCAACATCTCCAGGTGTTTTTTGAAAGTCGGGGTTACGATGATTATGTCATCCAGGTATGCAAATACAAACGGAGACAAATCAGGTGTGATTATTTTGTCCATCACACGCTGGAAACTCGCGGGAGCATTGCATAGTCCCATAGGCATACGTTTGTATTGAAAAAGACCGCGACCGGGGACCCAAAAAGCAGTGTACTTGCGACTGTTTGGACTCATTAAGATTTGCCAAAACGCAGAGTTCATGTCAAGAGTCGTAATATAATGAGCATCACGGCATTTCTCAAGAATCTCGATCATATCCGGCGGTCGATACGTGTCTTTTTCGGTGACATTATTTACATCGCGAAAATCAACGCACATACGATAGGTTCCATCGGGCTTCTTCACCATTATAGGTTGACTGGACCATTCAGACGCTGGAGCAGGTTCAACGATGTCATCTTCGAGCATCTTATCAATGGCCTCGTGTAATGCCTGTAAAACGACTGGTGATCGACGATAAACTCGCTGTTTGATCGGTCGCTCGTCTTTGAGCCTAATCTCGTGCTCAACCAACGAGGTCAAACCCAAACCTGGTGGCATTAATTTACGTTGTAAGTCCAAGAACTCGCCCAACTGTTTCGTTTCATCTCCAGTGAGTTCATGTACAGCTGCGACGTCATCAAGTCGCGAATGAATTTCAGGCTCGAACGACAATTCATGCCAGATACCACCGCGTATCCGCCAATATCGGTTTCTCAGGTCTAACTCCATATTTACATATTGCATGAAATTAGTACCGATCAAATTTAAACTTCCCAACCGAGGAATATAATGAACCGGAAATATGACCTCTTCAACACCATCGAGCGTCATTTTTACGTTTACCACGCCTCCACTCACGTCAGTCGTTCGGTTTGCCATGCCAAAACGCGTCGGTCGAGCTTCAAACATGCATGGAAAACCATCGGCCATTAATTCTCTCGCGAAGTCCCCAAAAGCGGTCGTTTTAGCCCCAGTATCGATTATCGCGACCTTTTTACGATTACCAGCGCGGATAACGACCTGAGGTCGGGGTTTACCATGACGAAGACGCCAGAAATCATTATTTTCATCACCAGGTTGATTTATAAAGGACACAGGAACAACTGTTCGATCATCTACCGCGGTTAATTCATCAAGTGTGGCATCTTCTTCACACTTGGCCTCACACGGTGGATCAGAGACAGCGTGTATATCAGCCTGGACAACAATACGACGTAAACTCATCGAATCCTGCTCCCTGGTGACTATTTTTGGAGGGATTGATGAACGTCCAGCACCGCCACCCTCTACTGGCGGGCTGCTTCGTCGTTTTTTGGTAATTGAAATGCGTTGGAGCGACTGTCAACGTTACAGACACACGTAACAGCCGTCTTCCCAACCTTCCCACATCTCATACATACGTCCCGGCGTGGTTCATGGCAAAAGTAGCCCAAATGTTCTAATGAGCCACAATTGTAGCAGAATCTTGGACGTGCGACTCTGCTTTGTTCCATTTGACCCGGATTACGCATGAACGACCGGTTATTGTTGTTATTGAACCCAGGAGGCGATCGATTACCACCGGATGGATTCACTGGACCTCTCGGAGGGTTATTTATAGGTGGATTTGACACCCTCGGAGGTTGTTGCTGCTGTACTGGAGGATTTCTGGGAATCGCACCGCGATTCTGTGCATTTTGATTCTGCTGCTGATTCGCTGGTGGATTCTGGGGGTTTCCACGTTGATTGGCAGCCTTAATATTCTCACCAGTGACCTGTTTTGACGCCTGGTCAGGTCCACCAGGTGTTATTGGTGCCAAGTTTCGCTCAGCAGCCCTCTGCTGGCGCGATCGACGCGATCGTCGCTTCTTTTTCGTCCCTGGGCTGGACTGAGAACCACTCGTTGAGTCCGAGTGTTCAACAGCTGTGTCCACCGCGTGCATGACCGCTCTGTGGTCCCTTGGAGGTCGAATACCGGCAGAATACGAACATTCTTTAATGTTCGCTTCTTCCCTCGGCGGTGGTTGGCGATGATTGCGCGCGGCTTTCCATCTCTCTTCAACCTGAGTGGCTTTTATCAACAACGAGTGATACGTGTTGAAGTCACCGAGTGGGCAGTGGTCCCAGTAGGCAGGCAGCAACCCTTTTGTTGCCCGTCTGACTTGTGTACGCTCCGATGGTGGGTGTCTCAGTCGAGAATATAAATTCTGGAGACAGATTAAGTAATCACGGGCATTTTCCTTCAAGCCCTGATTACGTGCGCGAATATCAGCCCTGATTTCGCGTTGTCGGCCACCACTCTTAAACCAAGTCAGAAATTCTGACCTGAACGACTCCCAGTTAGACCATCGGTGGCAATTTGCGCTGAACCAGACCTCAGCTTTGCCCTTGAAGACCTCAGGTAACACTGCGAGGCGATCAGCTCGACGAATCCCAGCACTGCGCATTAATACGACCAGGCGTCTCAGGAACTCATCGCTGGTCATCGTCCCATCTCCAGAGAACGATAATTTCCAATTTCTAGCGATGGCGCCATGATCACGAGCAGCTCCACGTGACGAATGACGCTTCTCTTTACCCGAACTCCTATGTGAGTGGTATTCAGATGACGATGACGAATAGGTATCATCTGAATCGGAATCGCCCGACGAACTGGGCTGATGTCGGTCTGAATCACGACCTCTGCGTGCATCTCTGGGTGTCTCGAAGTGAACACGCGACGGTGGGGGATTGGGAAGACTTCCAGGCCCAGTGTCTTGCCGTCGCTGGTCATTCATGTGGTCCCCCGGATGTGGTGCTAGCGGATTGGTCCTCGGATCGTGTATCCGGGTGCCATGAGTAGTACTGGGTCTCGTGATTTGCCCAGAACTCGCAGCAGTGGTGACAGTGGGGATTACACTGATCTCCGGGAGTGATGCAGGTACAGCGGGACCACCATGCGGTGACGACGCGCGAATTTGATTATTTGCAGATAGCCTCTCAATCATTTCGTACAGCTTCTGCTGTCCCCGTTCCATCTTCTCCTCGAGCATGCGCAACCCCTGTACAAAAGTTGCCCCAGTGACATATGCATCCATGCCATCGGGAAAATCTGGCAAGTTTTGGCCGACTGGAATCAACTCGTCTCTCCAGAGACTCCAGGGTGTACTCCAGTCACCATCTTCGCGTTGCAGCATCCTTCGAAAACGATCACGAAGCACCTCACTGGACCCCGATGGATTAACATTCTGGAATAATAAATAACGACGAATTTCCGAGTCGGTCAGATTGTGTACCCGCGCTTCCAGATCGTGTGATACCTCGTCTTTACTTGGATTCCAGGGAATATTCGGAACCCCTAGCTCCCGTTTGTGATATCGGTTTAACCGATCGCGTCGTTTATTACGAGTTCCCGCGGTGGATAATCCTAATCCGAATAATATTATTCGGATTTCCTCATCCGGTCGCGACAGCATCCAAGTGAGCTCAGATTCTGGCACTGGGATAGAGGTGTCGTGTGATCCAACCTCCCTGGCCGTCCGTGACGCTCGTCCGCGCCCCCGGCCCCTATGCCCAGGGTCAGTCGCTTGGGCAAGGTGGGAGTTATCACCCACGATCTCTATCTCGCGGCCAGAACGATTCACTGGACCGTGCACGATCGTTGGAATCATATGTTGTTGAGGTGGCCCGCGACTATGCTTGAAAAGCCCGCGGAGACCCTCCTCGTCTGTCTCGCTGATCGAGGACTCCCGATGCTCAGCATTATTTGCGGTTTCAGCCACACCCGCGTTTCCGATTCTGTCGGCCGCGTTATCGTTGTCATTTTTATGGGCCTCATCCCCCGAAGCACCACCGCGGACACGTACCGACGATATAAAATCGACAAACCGATCTGATTTTTCAGTTAAAATCTGTCTGAACTTGTTCATTTTTGCCGCGTATATATGTATATAAATATAGTATTATAAATTTGTAAATATGTAAATATAATAAATTTGTAAATATATGAATATAATAAATGTATATAAATGTATATAGAAATCACTTATAGATTAAAATCAAATTTTCAGATTTATTTTTTTTTTTTTCCGCTGCCGAATTGTATTTCAATTTTGCTCCTCCGTGGAACCTCGTAAGTTTTTATTTTTATTTATAAATTTATTAATTTAAATTTATTGACCCCCTGGCCCCACGTTGGGCGCCATATAACGTATATCTACCCGGAAAATTCGCGACGGAGACGCGAATTCGTCAAATATACCGTATGCGGTCGCCCACGCGTAAAACAAATAATAATAAATGGATTTAATCCCTGATTTTTAAATGATAATAAATAATTTCTCTCAAATTGAAATAAATAATAAATTTTAAACAATAATTAAATGATAAATAATTAATACCTGATATGCCTGGACCAGCTCCTCAGGCTGGGTTAGTGCACGTAGGCGCCAGACCGTTTTCCCAAAACGGACAAAATTTATTCAGGGGGAAAATTACAAGGAAAATCCGAGCAAGTGACTCGCGACGAAGCGGAAAAATATTCGAGAAAATACAGCAGAAAATTAAATAAACAATAGAAAAATGTTGAATAGATAATAAACAATTATATATAAACAATAAATAATTAAAAGAAAAATAAAATGAAAATAGCGGGAAAAGATCCAAGGAAAAATAAGCATTAAATTTTCCCCTCGACAGCTGTTGGTTTCCGTCTTTTAATTATTTAAATAATAATCAATATAAATAATACTATTTTACAATAATTAAACCTTGTTTAATTAACCACAACAAACACTCGGTGGTTATAAAAAAAAAAATACGATAACAATTGGTTAAATATCTTTACCACTGGGGATACAATTTTGTCTGCGATTACCTCAACATCAAAACTTTTACTTAATACTCAAAATCAAAAATAATAATTTGTTTTAAGATAATTAATTACAAAAATCATGTATACATAAATAATAATTTCCGTTAGATTTTCGTCGTCATAAACAATAAATAATAATAATGACAATATTTCTTTTTAAATTAATCTCCCACCACTCGTGAGAGAGAGAAAGATACGGTGTCAATTCTCACTCACACCCAAAATAATATAATAATTTTACCCACACAATAATTGTTAATTTAATTTTAAAATAAAATAATGATTTCAGTGTAAAACAATAATTCAATAATTATTACTGACCGCTGGGGTATATAAATCAAAATAATAATAATTATTTACTTTCTTTAAATAATATAAGGTGGAAATAATAGTATAAATAATAATAATAATGATAATTCACACTGATAATTATTCCAAAAAGAAAAATACCTCAAATACTTTGGGTAAATAATTACGCCATGAGATCAGACTTGAGGAATGTGCAAGTCCGGCGTGTGTAGTATAGATATATATATACTACCCGTATATATCTATATACGTACCGGCAACGTTTTATTACGTTGCGTACGTTTTATCAAATTATATATAAATACAGATATTTTCACCAATATCACAAATAATAATTAATAATAATTACTGGTAATACTTAATCCATGTATCATTCCATATGTAATATTTATAAATTCAATAAATTTTTCCCTCGCGGCGACCAACAACTACCGGGGGAGGTTAACAGACAACAATATTTTATCCAGCGAATAGAAACACTGAGTACTTACTCAAGATCAGCAACTTAGCAGCTAATACCCTCTAATTCACCCGGTGAATATTTATCAATTGATAACTTTAACCTTCTAACTTATAAAAAAAACTCAATATCTGACAACAGAACTACAAAATCACGTCCGTGCACTCGGCTTGTCCGTATCTTTCTCCCTTAATTAGGTCAACCTCCACCTGTTGGTCGTCGCGTAAAGGGCAGCACCATCGCCCTTAATTATTGTAATTTCACTTGACATCCAATTTAAATTAAAAATATAAATTATAAACATAAGTATTTGACACCCGGATGATACATGATAAACTTCTTAAATATATATGAAATATTTGTTCATATCCTCTATATGTTTATATATAAAATCATAAAATAAATATTAATTATTTCCAAACACTAAACATCAATTGACGTCATCCGTCGGATGACAAGTTAAACAAAATAATATGTTGCTAATTGTTGGGGCATAATATTACTCTGGTTTATGCATCCCAACTAAATCAAAATTATAAATAAATACTTAAATTAAACAAAAGTCGATCGCTTATAAATTAAATCATAAATTATAAATTATAAATAAAATCACACACGTGCTCTCTCATACCCTTCGCGCATGCGCGAGCACCGTGCACGGACTGCCATTATCCACGGCGAAATGGCGGAATGCCCGCGCAACGATTCAAATTCAAATATAAGATTAAAATATTTAACTTAAAACTAATTAAATCTAAATAATTTGAATCGTTACGTGACAATATATGTTATCCGCTCCAGGAATTATCCGGAGTGAGGTTCAAGCGATCAACAACAAGCGACATCCGAAACGCCGATGCCATTCGTGATGTTGGAGTGCAGGTCCAGCCGTTGACATTGATGAGTTCCAGTACTCAGACTGAACCAGAGACGACGTTACAGACACCTATGGAGGTGGTACAGGAAGCGGTTTCAGTCACCCTAGGAACCGGAAAGAAGGGGGTGTCGTCCACCTCGACACCACCGAGAACCGTTCCAGTCAACAAGGAGGCACCACCAGCTCAAATCTCCGGATCCAGTAAGAGTCAACCCAAGCCACCCTCAGGACCACCATCCAAATCCTTACTGGATTGGAACGAGAAGATCTAAGAGAAACGATTAGCTGCACTGACCTTACCGAAAGCCCCATTAGGGAAAACGTAGGTGTAAGACAGGCTCCAGCGTCACAGGAGCTGGTGGAGCTGGTAACTCGGAAACTATGGACTTTAGCGGCTTGACTCATAGGATTTTTTTTAAAGGGAATACGATTTCCTATAAAATTCCCATTAGCATTTTTTGTGTACTTTTATTGGTTTACGTTCTGCAAGCCAATAAAGGTCAATTTCATAGGAAAAATGAGTTCCGCAGCGGACACAGGTGAAACAGCTGGAATAACAGCTAAGTAAGTATGGGCACTTTTGAAGAACATCAAATTCCCTACAATTTGTGACCAAAACCGTGTTGATATCATAAAACACAGCTGAGTATTAGAAAGTTAAAAAAAAAGTAATTTAATTTACGTGTATTTTAAATGAGAAATCTTTGAAATCAAATAGTAAGTACTTAGCATTGGAATTAAGAGCTCATATTTGGTGAGAATTTCTGTTTTTCGATGTAGAGTGAGATTTTGCTTGAGCACTTAAAAAAAAAACTTTTGCGGAAATGAATCACCCTAATATATATATATATATATATATATATAAGTACTCGCTAAATGAATTTGAAATTTTCCCATTTAATTAACACGTAAATTTTAATTTTTTCATTTCAATTATCTATAGCTTCGCGGCATTTCAACATATTTGATCAGCCATAGGCGGAAATAACAGAGGAATATTTTCTCTTTGAAAGTGCTTGTAGCCAATTTATGTTTTGTACCCGGCCTCAACAGTTAAAAATCTTAAAGCCAATTTTTTCTCGAATTTCATGGTTTTTTTTATTTTACTTGCAAATAACTAACTTTACGACAAAATTGTACCTGACTTTTTCGTAGGGAATTTTATTTCCTACAAAAAAAGTTATGTACGAGAATACCGTAAAACTAATAGTTTTCGAGATAAGTCCAATTAAACATTTTAAAATTTGAAAAATCGCTGTTTTATCAAAGATTTCATTACTTTTTTATAAAATTATGGCCAAAGATATATATATCCTGGTTAATATATCATCGGAAATATATAATCCCGGGAAAAAAGTTTTTCATGAAATTTTATGCTGAAAATGGCCTGATGAAATTTTATGAAAATTTATAAAATTTTCTGGGATTTTATAAAATTCTTCAGTCACCATTCATTTTTCGAAAAAAATATTAGGTTTTGCAAAAAATCTACAATTAAATCTTTCACATTAATCTAATGGGTGGAGGCATTACGGTGACACACTAATTATAATTTTTATTGACGAAAAAATCCTGGTGACTTCTGGGCTTGAACCTACGTCCTTTCGATTTCAAGTCTCTGATAATATTCTATGAAATTTGATAAAATGTCGTAAAAAGAGACAAAATTTCATAAAACTTCATGAAGTTTTACACAATTGTTGTCAAGATTCTAAGGATTTATTGGTATGAACTTTCATAAATTTTTTCAAAATTTTATGAAATCTTATAAAATAATATGAAACTTTATAAAATTTCATAAAATTATACAAAATATCATAAAAATTTTACATATTTACTACAAAGATCCGAAGGAGTATTGTAAAAATTTTTTTTTGATTTCTAAAAATTCTTGAAATTTCATGAAATTATGTAGTTTTATTGAACTATGAAATTGTAAAAATATTTTCAAAAATCAATTTGAAACCAACAGATAATTTTCATAAAATTTAACATAATTTTATGAAATTTCATAAAATTTTGTAATTTTTCGTGTGAGGCCAAAACTTTAATTATGTAAAATTACATGAAGTTTTATAGAATATTATAATATTACATAACACCTCATATAATTTCATAAAATTTCATAAAAATATATGAAATTTCATACCATTAAGTCCTTGGAATCTTCATAACAATTATGTAAAATTTTGTAAATTTTATAAACCATTATGAAGGTTTACAAAAATTTATGAAATTATGCGAAACTTTATGAAATTTTATGAAAACCAAGTTTTGGCCTTTCACGAAATTTCACAAAATTGTATGAAATGTCGCAAAATTTCATAGAATTATCTCCCAGTTTCTGATAATATTTCATAAGTTTTTTCAAATTTTATAAACTTTTATAGAATTTTGAGAAACTTTTTAAAATTTCACAATAATATATAAAATTTCATACTAATAACTTCTTGGGATCTCAATAAAAATTATAAGAACTTTATCAATTTTTATAAAATTATATAGAATCTTATAAAATTATATATAATTGCATAAAATTTTATGAAACTCTATCAAATTTCACAGAATTTCACCAAATTTCATTAGTATAATTTCTCAAAATTTGTTGAAATTTTGTAAAATTTCATTAAATTCTATAAAACTTCATGAAATTTCATGAAAAAATTTTTTCCCGGAATGTTATACGAAATCCTCTCCTGTTACACTTCCTTTGTCTTATCTTAACTTAACTCAAATGCTCTTGTTTGATAATCGGATTATTTAATTACTACCTTTCTCAGTAAAAAATAATTGTTTCATACTTTTTATACTTACATATGGATGTGTCATATATATTTTCATATTTTCTTCTTATACATTATATATGTTCTCAGCGATGATTTCGTTAAACGCTACTAAATTCTTTGATAAAACAGCGATTTTTCAAATTTTAAAATGTTTAATTGGACTCATCTCGAAAACTATTAGTTTTACGGTATTCTCGTACATAACTTTTTTTGTAGGAAATAAAATTCCCTACGAAAAAGTCAGGTACAATTTTGTCGTAAAGTTAGTTATTTGCAAGTAAAATAAAAAAAACCATGAAATTCGAGAAAAAATTGGCTTTAAGATTTTTTACTGTTGAGGCCGGGTACAAAACATAAATTGGCTACAAGCACTTTCAAAGAAAAAATATTCCTCTGTTATTTCCGCCTATGGCTGATCAAATATGTTGAAATGCCGCGAAGCTATAGATAATTGAAATGAAAAAATTAAAATTTACGTGTTAATTAAATGGGAAAATTTCAAATTCATTTAGCGGGTACTTAAAATCAAAATTAAGAGCTCATCTTTAGTGAGAATTTTTTTCTTGAATGTGTACAACGATATTTTGACACGGGACTTAAAATAAAAAAGTCATTTGAAACGAAGCACCCTAATATATATATATACTAGCAGATCCTGCCCGCTTCGCGGGCAATAAATATTGTATTACTAAGATAAATTATCACATGTATATATTATATACATATATATATATATATATATATATATATATATATATATATATATATATATATATATATATATATATATATATATATATTATAAAAGAGGTGTTTGTGCCTATAATACGATTTGAAGTAGAAACTAACTTGATAACTATGAGGGTGTGAAAGATGGGAGTTAAAATAATATGAACTTTGAAAATGGATCTATGATTGATGGTGAATATTCTACATTGTTTTAGGAATTTCAAGAATAATCTAGACATTTCGGGAATAATCTTGAAATCTCAGTTCAACATATAAATTAGTTTTTCAAATTATTCGAAAATTAATTCTAATTAATCTGGAATGCTTCAAAATGAATTTGATTGATTTAAATTACTTAAGATTAATTTTAATTAGTCAAGAATGTTCTGGATTGTTCTAAAAATTTCGAAACCCATCTAGAATGCTCTAAACCGCACTTAGTTGATTTAAATCACTCAACATTTATTCTAAATAGTCTAGAATGTTCTAGATTGTTGCGAATATTTGGATAATCATTCGGAAAGCTCTAAATTACAATTAGTTGGTTCAAATCTTATAAAAATGATCCTAATCGGTCTAGAATGTTTTGCAAGGTTCCGAAAATAACATTCTAGAAACTTCAAATATATATATATATATATATATATATATATATATATATATATATATATATATATATATATATATATATATATATATATATATATATATATATATATATATATATATAGGTATGTATTTACATTAATGTAAATGTAAATGCATTAAATTAAATTACATTAAAGTTCAATAAATTAAATTACTCAAAAATGATTTCATTGATGTTGGATGCTTCTGATTGTCTTAAAAGTTTGGAAAACGTGATAAAAATTGGAATATATATCTTGAAGTCGTAAGTTATACGAAAATAATCGGAGTAGCCCGATCGAAAAATAGTTTAGAACTGTCGGAATTAATTTGAGGGGATGTTCGACGTTCAAATATTTTAGAACTTATCAAATCATTGTCGAAATTTCAGAGCAAAAAATTTAACATGTAAATAAAATCACCACCAAAAAAAACCCAGCGAAGCGGGCGTTCACAGCTAGTATATATATATGCAATAAAAAATTTTTATTAAAACTATTATCTGCATAACAATAAAATTTCTCAACATCAAAGTTACTATCAGACATTTAAAATAAAATTTTTGTATTTTAAAACAAAAATTGAATTTGATGATGATCATTATAATTATTAGAAGTATTTTCAGTACTTTTTAAAATATTAAGGTAAAAACCTCATCTATATCCGCTCTCTTTTCATTGGAGTGAGATTAAATCACTCAATATAAATTGATAAATAAAATGAAAAATCATATTGTTAGTTTTTTCTAGTTTCAAGTATCAAAATAAAATTTTACTTTGAAAAATAATGTTGATAATGAATTATTATTAATTTTTTAAGCAAGGTTCTTGAGTGTATTAGTAGTCGCTCACTTAAAGTTGTCATGTAATATTACTCGATCAACACATGGCTCTATACTCGCCCAAAGTCAATATCGGTTAAACTATGATAAGTTTATTGATTTGGAAAATAATTTATAAATTATGAAACTTTATTTTTCCATAATATAAAATTTCATGAATTTCAAAAATATATATAATAAGATATTGTTCTAACCATTCTTAAATAATCTAACGAATGAAAGTTAAAGCGGAAAATGCCCGGCAGAGCATAATTTTGAAAACAGTCACTTAATTTGAATTCATAATCTATTATAAAATAATTTGATACATGATATTTTAACGTATTTAAATTCACAAATAATTATTCATTAATACTAATTTTTCCAGTTGAATTTTTTTTTTTATAAAAATTATAAAAAACGCATTAAACAGTGAAAGTGAGCAACTAATGATACTAAGCGTATATAGGGACTTTTACTTTAATTAGAAAATCAAATAAAATTATATCATGTCAAAAAAAGGACAGATTCATGTATATTAATGTTCTTTTGTTTTATTTGAAAGAAAAAGAACAATCGATAATCGATAAAATTCATTAAACCAAATCTATAAAAATGTAGTTTTTATCATCAAAATCATAATAATATATAGTTTAAAACCTTCTTTAAAACACGCAGAATTTTGTGGTGTAAATTTCATGTCAAAATATTCAGTAGTTTTTACGTGATGCGCGTTCAAAAAAAAGGCCTGTCATTTTATAGATATAGACTAGCAGATCCCGCCCGCTTCGCGGGCAATAAAAATTGTATTACTTATATAAATTATCATATGTATATATATATTATAAAAGAGGAGGTGTTTGTGCCTATAGTACGATTTGAAGTAGAAACTAACTATTGCGAACGAATAGTGTTTGTATGTGGTAGTAGTCATGTCTCCCATGGTGCAAGGAGGTGTTTGTGAATTATGATCCTGAATTTAGCATACAATTAAAAATTTTTGATTTTATTTTAAAGTATTTAATTACAAAAATTAGAAAACTAAAAATATGCACATGTAGAAAATTAAAAAAACCTTAAGCGCAATTTTTTCAAATTTTTTTTTTTTTTATAATTTATCATTTTTAAAAATTCCTAAAATTATTAGATGTCGGCTAACTTCAGTATCATTTGTGAATTAATAATTATGAGGGTGTGAAAGATATGCGAAAATTAATTCTAATTAATCTGGAATGCTTTAAAATGAATTTGGTTGATTTAAATTACTTAAGATTAATTTTAATTAGTCAAAAATGTTCTAGATTGTTCTAAAAATTTCGAGGCACATCTAGAATGCTCCAAACCGCACTTAGTTGATTTAAATCACTCAACATTCATTCTAAATAGTCTAGAATGTTCTAGATTGTTGCGAATATTTGGATAATCGTTCGGAAAGCTCCAAATTATAATTAGTTGATTCAAATCTCATAAAAATGATTCTAATTGGTCTAGGATGTTTTGCAAGGTTCTGAAAATAACATTCTAGAAACTTCGAATATATCTATATAGGTATGTATTAACATTAATGTAAATGTAAATACATTAAATTAAATTACATTAAAGTTCATTAAATTAAATTACTCAAAAATGATTTCCTTAATGTTGGATGCTTCCGATTGTATTAAAAGTTTGGAAAACGTCATAAAAATTGAAATATATATGTTAAAGTCGTAAGTTAAATGAAAATAATCGGAATAGCCCGATCGAAAAATAGTTTAGAACTATCGAAATTAATTTGAAAGGATATTCGACGTTCAAATATTTTAGAACTTATCGAATCATTTTCGAAATTTCAGAGCAAAAAATTTAACATATAAATAAAAACATAAAAAAAAAAAACCCAGCGAAGCGGGCGTTCACAGCTAGTATATATAGATATATATATATATATATATATATATATATATATATATATATATATATATATATATATATATATATATATATATATATATATATATATATATATATATAAAAATTTTTATCGAAACTATTATCTGTATAACCATAAAATTTCTCAACATTAAAATTACTATCAGACATATAAAATAAAATTTTTGTATTTTAAAACAAAAATTGAATTTGATGATGATCATTATAAGTATTTTCAGTACTTTTTAAAATATTAAGGTAAAAGCCTCATCTATATCCACTCACTTCTCATTGGAGTGAGATTAAATCACTCAATATAAATTGATAAATAACATGAAAAATCATATTGTTAGTTTTTTCTAGTTTTAAGTATTAAAATAAAATTTTTAACTTCCCGCTAAGAAAATTGCAAATTTTCAAAAATTCGGGAAGTTATTGGTTTCAGTCCGATTTGTGAAAATCGAAATTCCAACAGATGTCGACGTTTTGAGGTCCTAGAAAGCTATTCTAACTAATTTCACGATGATGTCCGAATGTATGTATGTATGTATGTACGTACGTACGTATGTAAACATCTATAACTTTTGAACGGATCAACCGATTTCGATCGTCAAGGTGTCATTCGACGCAGTTTTTTAATATCTCGAAGCTGAAAAAAAATTAAGCTTGATCGGTAGGGCTTGTTCGGAGATATTCCAAAAATAAACTTTTTTCAAAAATGTTTTTTTTGGATAACTTTTTACGGGCTGGATGGATTAATTCCAAAATGAACTGGGCTCTGGAGATTCATAAGCCGCGTCGAATGCCACCTCAAACATCAAAATCGGTTAATTCTTTCAAGAGAAACCGTTGTCGAAAGAATTAAAAAAAAAAAATTTTTTTTAGTATTTTGAAAATTTCTCAAAAATGACTCGATGAATCAATTTCAAAATTTAATCAGTTATAAAACTCAATGAAATGCGTCGACTGACGCCTTAAACGTCTCAATCGGTTTATTCGTTCGAGAGATATCGTTGTAGAAAAAATAGTAAAAAACGTTATTTTTTGAAAACAAAAGCATACAAAAGTATTTTCGAGCTCGAAGAGCTCGAAAATGTATCCACTACAATTTTTCGAGCTCAAGGAGCTCGAATAACGCGGGAAGTTTTGGGGCCGGCCCGCAGGGTCAACCGACAGACCGATTTTTGTTTGAAAAATAATGTTGATAATTAATTATTATTAATTTTTTAAGCAAGGTTCTTGGGTGTATTCGTAGTCACTCACTTAAAGTTGTCATGTAATATTACTCGATCAACACATGGCTCTATACTCGCCCAAAGTCAATATCGGTTAAACTATGATAAGTTTATTGATTTGGAAAATAATTTATAAATTATGAAACTTTATTTTTCCATAATATAAAATTTCATGAATTTCAATAATATATATAATAAGATATAGTTCTAACAATTCTTACGAAATTTGACGAATCCTAAATTCAATCTAACGAATGAACGTGAAAGCGAATAATGCCCGGCAGAGCGTGATTTTGAAAACAGTCACTTAATTTGAATTTATAATCTATTATAAAATAATTTGATACATGATATTTTAACGTATTTAAATTCACAAATAATTATTCATCAATACTAATTATTCCAGTTGAAATTTTTTTTTTATCAAAATTATAAAAACGCTTTCAACATTTAAAGTGAGCGACTAATGATACTAAGCGTATATAGGGACTTTTACTTTAATTAGAAAATCAAATAAAATTATTTCATGTCAAAAAAAGGACAGATTCATGTATATTATGTTCATTTGTTTTATTTGAAAAAAAAAAGAACAATCGATAATCGATAAAATTTATTAAAACAAAATCTATGAAAATATAGTTTTTTTCATCAGAATCATAATAATATATAGTTTAAAACCTTCTTTAAAATACGCAGAATTTTGTGGTGTAAATTTCATGTCAAAATATTCAGTAGTTTTTACGTGATGCGCGTTCAAAAAAAAGACCTGTCATTTTATAGATATAGATTAGACTGATTCAAAAAAATCGACTATTTTTTTTTTTCAAAATCGTATCGAAAATGTTGTTCGAGATGACGAAAAAAAAATACTGTCAAAGTTTGAGCTCTTAATATCAATATTCACAACTGCCTCATCGCAATTTTCTATTTTCCATTTAAATAACATGGGCAAAATTTTTTTTAAACTTTGGAATTTTATAACTCATCAGCAGATCAATTTATCGAAACGACCAATGTACAATTTTGTAGGAAATTCAATGCTCTACAAAAAAGATCTCTTATCATTTTTTGATAAATCTATTTTTTCAAAAATTATTCGAGGTCAAAGTTCAATTTATAGTAAATGTCAATATTTTTCGACTTTTTCAGAAAAACTATTAGACGTATCATAAAATGTTATAGGAACGTTTTCGTAGATCTTTTTAGTCTCTATAAATTATCTCTTTTCAAGTTTTCGAAATTCCTGAAGACGTTTGAATTATTTATGTTTTAATGTCAAATATTTTTAAAAAATCGTGTTTTGGTCATTTTAATTGTTCATAAAATCGGAAATATTGATTTTTTTGAACTGAAATTTATTAATTTATGATCTTGATATTACAAAAAAAAATTGTATATTTCAGTCAAAAATATCTATTAGTATTATCAATTTTTTTGATATTAAAAAGTTTTTATTGTTGGAATAAGTAATTATAATTATCAAAGTTAAACAAAAAATCAATGATAATAATTCATTTGAAGTTGAAAATAATACTCTACGAAAGAGTAGCATTTTAAGTATTGTTATTTTCAAGTATTTTATTATATGCAATTTTTCATAGATAATAGTTTATTGTGTGACGAGTGATGAAACAAGACGATTTCAGGCTACTATCGGGTCATAAAGTATTTACCCTAAATTTAAAACATGAATAACTTGTGTTTAAAAAAATCGTATTAGAACATGAAATACATAAATCATTAGATTAATTCTCTTCTTCTCTGATCCAAAATTTTATGAACCTAAAAAATTTTATACCTGAGATATAAACAACGGAAGGTTGAAAAACTTGGTTATTGAGGGGTATAAATTCGAGTACCAACTTCGATTGCTTATAACCTGGTAAATAATTGCTCTGCTGCTACGCTGATTTTTTTGTGTATAGTGGATCCTTTCCAAATAGAATTCACGAAAAAAAAAAATTTTTATTTTTTATAAAGTATTGCTGTAATTTATAATTTATCGTTACGGACCATCTTGGGATATAATTAAGATACAAATTAGATTAAAATTTGTACTTACGCAGAAAGCGATAGTGAATATTTTACGTGAGCGATGACTGATGCCGATCGCGATTCTTCGGATATTCTATATATTATTTCTCTGACTTAAGCCAAAACTCATTCAAATCTTGATTTTGATCACTGCCATTGATTTCTGCATCAACATATTTATTTTATTTAACATAATCGGGAATTAAAATTTAAAAACCACTTGTTCTTTAATGATTTTCGATTCTTAAACTTTTAAACTTTAGCATAAAGCATAACTTGTTAGAGTTTGAAAAACTCATAAAAAAACAATCGCATGCAATAGATTTTCAAGCTCGAAGAGCTCGAAAATATAGTCACATTAATATTTTTGATTTCCTTGAGCTCGAAAACAGCGGGAAGTTTTGGGGCTGGCCCGCAGGGTCAACCGACAGACCGATTTTTTTTTTTGTAATATCAAGATCATAAATTAATAAATTTCAGTTCAAAAAAATCAATATTTCCGATTTTATGAACAATTAAAATGACCAAAACACGATTTTTTAAAAATATTTGACATTAAAACATAAATAATTCAAAAGTCTTCAGGAATTTCGAAAACTTGAAAAGAGATAATTTATAGAGACTAAAAAGATCTACGAAAACGTTCCTATAACATTTTATGATAAGTCTAATAGTTTTTCTGAAAAAGTCGAAAAATATTGACATTTACTATAAATTGAACTTTGACCTCGAATAATTTTTGAAAAAATAGATTTATCAAAAAATGATAAGAGATCTTTTTTGTAGAGCATTGAATTTCCTACAAAATTGTACATTGGTCGTTTCGATAAATTGATCTGCTGATGAGTTATAAAATTCCAAAGTTTAAAAAGAATTTTGCCCATGTTATTTAAATGGAAAATAGAAAATTGCGATGAGGCAGTTGTGAATATTGATATTAAGAGCTCAAACTTTGACAGTATTTTTTTTTCGTCATCTCGAACAACATTTTCGATGCGATTTTGAAAAAAAAAAATAGTCGATTTTTTTGAATCAGTCTAATATATATATATATATATATATATATATTGAGACAAATCGCTTTTTCTCTTCGCGATTTCTACCAGCAGCTACCAGAATTCGCGGGTTGAACCCTGGATTAGGCTGGTCTCTAACAATATTTGATTTTACTTGGACAGAGCAGTGGGCTAGGATTCTTGCAAAGCAAAGGCCCGCACTTATCCGAACACGGCAACGTATGTTAAAACTTATCAACTTACCTTACGGCTTATTACTCATAAATTATTTTTTTATTGATGATTAAATTATCAATTCTTACTTAATCAGAAATACTTTTGTTAAACTATTGAAGGATCTTACCAGCAAAATAGGATATGAATAGGCTGAATAGTGTTAGTTAGAATATAAGGAATTAATTAGAAAATACTAGTTTTATTGCCAATCATAATAAAGTTCAGTTACTTACAATAAACGCTTCCACAAATCACAATATCAGGAATGTCCTAGTATACGCTGCCCTGGTGGAAATTTTTCGGACTTTCGTCTGAAAAAGTCTTTAGAACTCCGAAAAAGTTTTTAGAACTGTAGAACTGAGTTTTTAAAACAATAGTTTACCATGCAACAAGGACGTATCTCAATTTTTTCGTCCATTTGAGCACCCGCAGAAGCAGGTGTCATTGACACTCTCTCATTGCGTGCAGCCAACGCGAAGTTGGAACTGCTTTCTCAGCATTAGGCACTTCTACTGAGTTTCTGAGCTATGAAGACTTGCGCACGTTTTTCACCGGTCGCGCTAGAGCCCGTGAAGCCACGGAGTGTGGCGTCTCACCACGTAAGCCTCAGCACGATTCACGTGGCAATCAGGGCAACAAGTCCTGCATCTCATCAGCACCAGTTCATGTCGCTACACAAGGCCAGTCTCAGCAATTTCAGTCTCAGTCTCATCAGCCTCAGTTGCAGTCTCATCAAACACCACGCACCCAGCAGTCTCAGTCTCATTCATCAGCTATAAAACACACGCTCTCATTCAAATCAGATTACTGCGTATGCTATGAAGGCAATCACTTCATTGTTGGTTGTCCTAAATTCTAGACAATGACGCCTGATAAAAGGTTCCAGCTCGCAGTGCATTATCATCTGTGTCGCAACTGTCTTGGCGATCATAGCCTTGAAAATTGCAGAATCAAGGATCGTCGTCGGTGCAAAGAATGTGACGAACAGCATCATTCTACGCTGCATTACTCGCGTCTCATGAGGTTAACAAAGAAGCCACCTGCAGCCGCGGCTGAAACACCTCAGATCTCATCACCACCTGCATCTCAGCCAGAATCTCAGCCTCAACAATCTCAGCAATAACAATTTTGCCATTCTCAAGCAGCAGCTTTAATCTCATCTGCCATTAGCCGTGCTCCAGATCACAAACCAGTGACCTCTCGACAGACAGTGCTGTTGGCAACCGCATATGCTCTCATCTCTCATCATTTAGGTTCGTCTCATCGTATCAGAGTTCTTATTGATCCTGGATCAGAGCTTACTCTGATTTCTCAGGCTGCTGTTCGCACTTGCAGTCTCATTTCTCAGCCTTGCCATATAACTCTGCAAGGAGTCGGCAATATCTCATCAAAACCGATTGCGATAAAATTCATACTCGGTTGGACTATCCTGGGTCCTGTTCATCAACAATCTCATCAATTACCTAGCTTGTCTCATCATCTCATCTCGAATTCTTAACTGCATGACTCTCACGAAGTTCTGGGAACTCGAAGAGGTTCCAAAGTCTTGCAGTGAAACTCTCACCGTCGAGGAAGCTGAATGTGAAGCTCACTTCCTAGCTACTCATTCTTGTGACGCATCAGGACGATACATCGTCCGTTTACCATTCAAATTGTCTCAGAAGCTAGGTGAATCTCGTCATATTGCGCAGCGCTGTTTCAACCGTCTCATCAAGCGATTTTCTCAGGAATCTGAACTTCAGAGTCAGTACACAACATTTCTCACCGAGTATGAAGCACTCGGATACATGCAGCGAGTCTCATCATCATCGTCTGAACCCTCTCTTGTATATTATTTACCTCATCGTGGCGTCGTTCGTGAAGACAACGAAACGACCAAGTTGAGAGTCGTATTCAACGGTTCAAGCTTGCAATCAAAGATCTGTGATGTACTTCTATATCTCAGAAGTCATCGATACATCTTTTTGACTGACATCGTGAAGATGTTTCGTCAAATTCTCATTCACCCTGATGACAGGGACTATCAGCGCATTTTCTGGACTGAGAATGGTCTCACCGTGACTTATCAACTCAACACTGTCACGGATGGCACTCGACCAGCACCATATCTACCTGGCCGAGCTCTCAAACAACTTCTCATCGAAGAAGGGTCTCAATATCCACTAGCAGTGGAACCCTTCCAGAAAGGCAGCTACGTTGATGACATCGGCGGTGGTACCAACAATCTCAGCGATCTCAACGACATTGCAAATCATGTCGAAGCACTTTGCAACTCAGGTTGCTTTCCATTAGCTAAATGGAAGAGCAATTATCCTGAGTTTAGCAAAATCTCATCATCACTCAGTCCAGAAGACTCTCATTCGTTCTCAGATTCTCTCTCAAAAATATTGGGCCTCTCATGGAACTGTCAAGAAGATGTTCTCACGTTCACTGGCAAAACTTCGCAGAATCTCAGCATAACCAAGCGCACCATCACCTCAGAGGCTGCTTAATTATTTGACCCTCTGGGCTTAATCTCACCAGTCATCGTCAAAGCACAAATTCTCATCCAGGACCTTTGACTACAAAAGGTCGACTGGGACGATGCTCTCTCACCAGAAATAGTTCACCGATGGAAGACGTTCTGCGATGAGCTACCTCAACTTTCTCAGCTCAGAATTCCTCGATGGATCAATCTCATCCCAAACTCATCAAGCATCGAGATTCACGGGTTTTCTGACACTTCTCAAGCTACAATGTCTGCAGTACTATGTTTCAGAGTCTGTCAACCTGACGAACAGGCTCGTATTTCTCTCATCTGCTCAAAAACCAAGGTCTCACTTCTCAAACGGCTTACGATTCCTCGACTTGAACTCTTAGCTGCATTAGTGTTCTCAAAACTTGCATCTCATGTCTCATCAACGCTTCAACTATCTCATGTTCCGACCTATCTTTGGACTGATTTATCCACAACACTAGCTTGGGTGATCAGTGAACCTACCAAATGGTTCACTAGCAAAATTCGCCAGACGCACAATGGAGGTATATCTCAGGAAAGCAAAACCCTGCTGACTGTGCTTCCAGGGGTCTCACCGCATCTCAAGTCATTAATCATCAGTTATGGTGGTCAGGACCTAGCTGGCTAGCTGATCCTCCCACTCAATGGCCATCTCATCAAGATCTCAGTTCATCACCAGATGAAACAGAACAAGTAAGCTCAAAAATGCGACCTTGCAAGTCTCACGTCTCAATTAGTCCACCTCTCATGCCACTATCATCTCTCATTCACTCATGGACTACTCTCACAGCTCTTTTACGTCGCACAGCAACCGTATTTCGAACAATCTCATGTTTCAAAAAAGTACCTGAAGCAAAACTCAGCATCTCACCTCTCACTTCTGCTGAACTACAAGCAGCTCTGATGCATTGGGTTAAAACTACTCAGCAGGAATATTTCTCATCAGAAATCGCATCATTGTCTCAAGGTAAAGCTCTCAAGAAATCTCATTGTTTCACCAGACTCACAGCATTCATCAACCAAGCTGGTATCATCAGAGTCGGTGGACGTCTTCAGAATTCAACATTGGATTCTGACAGTAAGCATCCAGCGATCCTTCCTAAAGATTGTACGCTCTCACGTCTCATCATCTCAGATTCTCATATTCGCACTATGCATGGAGGTACCCAACTCACATTTTCTCATGTTCGCAAGAAGTGTTGGATAATTGGTGGACGATCACCAATCAAGAACTTCATTCATCGTTGTCTCACCTGCGCGCGCATCCGAGGAGTCAGATCTCAGCGGCTCATGGGTCAACTTCCATCTCATCGGGTCTCACCATCTCTCGTCTTCGAGAACACTGGAGTTGATTACGCAGGTCCAGTGTCTCTGATATTCTATCAAGGCTGCGGTACCAGATGTTACAAGGGCTGGATCGCTGTCTTTGTGTGTCTCTCATCATCAGCCGTTCATTCAGAGGTTGTCACTGACAGGAAGCTGCAGTAAAATCAATCAAGTATCATCTTCAGAGAACTATCGCAGATACGCTTCTCACCTATGAAGATTTCTCAATGTTTCTCATTCAAGTCAAAGCAGTTCTCAATTCTCGTCCTCTCAGCGCACTTTCAGAGGATCCGAATGATCTCACCACTCTCACACCCGAACATTTCATTCGTGGTGGAGCTATCAACACAATACCGGAACCTAATCTCACATCAATCTCATCATCAAGGCTCTCACATTTGCAGCATATCTAAGAACGTTTGCAGCATTTCTGGGATCGATGGTCAACCGAATGCTTGCAATCTCATCAATCGATCTCAAAATGGAACATATCTCATCACGACATGCGAGTTGGATCACTTGCCTTGTTCTCAGACGAGCGGTATCCATCAACAAAATGGCCGCTCGCTCATGTGATCCAATTGCATCCTGGTGCCGATAGTCTCACCAGAGTTGTCACTCTCAAGACAGTTTCATCAGTTCTCAAGCACCCTATCAGCAAACTCGTGCTGTTACCAATCTCATCAGCTGCGGAAGATTCTCATGGATCATCTAACTTTTCCAACAAGTAGAAGGCGGGGAGAATGTTCAAATCTTCCACGCTCTCATCATCATTCTCACGGTGGATAAGTGATCGATACTACAGTCGATCACCAATCAATCCTAAGCGGCTCCACTAGTCGCATTCTCATCGCAAAGACCGCTCGAGTGGGGATGAAGAAGACGGAAATTCAAAGTAATTATTGCGTATATTATTTTTGCTCTCATTTTAATATCTCAGTGCATTCTCAATTTAATTCTCATCTCCGCGTATACCGGCATTGTTCGCGCTTAGTCGCTATCTTAGCCACGTGTCGTACGCGAGTTAAATTGCATCAAATAAATTAAAAAAGACGCTTTTCAGTGTAAATCTCATCTCAATAATTCTCATCAAGTGTAAATATAGTAAATAAATATCTATATTTATTATTTGCTAAATTTTGAGTCTTAAATAAAATTATTAACTACTTGCCAATCCACACACACCAGATCCTCTCATCCTTATAATTAATTATTATTAATTATTTAAACATCAGTAAATAAACATTTTCTTACAAGAACAAGTTATTGAAATTATTTTTTTACTTTTAGATATTTTAGCATTGATTTCATGGGATTTTTCTTTTATATGACTCGTTTGGATGGAAAGCGCGGTAACTATGGTCATATTTTTATCGCTTTTTTTGCGGTTTATTTCACACATCAAATATTCAACAGATAAATTTCGTTCTGCGTCATATATAATTTTTTGTTTTGGGTTTTTACCCGTCCAAGATAATATAACTGATAAATTTAGTAACATTTTATTTATAAGTCCTATTTTAACATGAGTTACGTATTTGAAAGTGTAACCCATCGTCCGCAATGTTTTTTAGGCCACGCCTCCGTGTCAGTTCCCAATGGGAATTTATGAGAATCTATTGGATTTTATGAGATTTTCTAAACAGGGGTAGGTTTATTTTTTCGAAAATGTACATCTCTGTAGAGGTACTGTAGATCAACGTAAATCTAAATGATTTTTTTCCAGGATCAAAAAGAGTATTTTATTGCAATATTTGTATTTTCATAAAAAACCAGTGATTCATTTAATTTTTTGATGCTTAATTCTTTAGAAAATATAAAAGAAATATTTTTTTGTTATTAGGTCAGCATTCCGAACCAATAGCTTACCCAATAGTGGCTCAAGCAGTGCCAACAATACTTTAGGTAGATCACTTCGTAATGACCTTTTAGTTGCTGCGGATAGTGTAACAAACGCTATGTCTACTCTTGTTCGAGAGTTGAACTCAGGTAAGATTTGAATACTTTTCCTCGATTCCACTTTTTTCTATTCAACAAACAATCCTACAACCGTGCATAAGTCAAGAAATGGCTACGTGATATTTCAACTTACAATAGATAACTGTGACACCAATGCTCGCAAAAGAATGAATAATCATTAATAAAATGAATTATTCAAAAATATATTTAGTAAGTAAATTCAACACATAAAATTTGTATACATTTTGTTATGCCTCTTTTGTTCAGGAGATTTATTCTGAACACAATATTTAACAATTAATAGATTACAATTCAAATGAAATAGCGTTTTTTTCTTTTTTAGGAAAGTAGTATGTATAAAATAAAATGATCGAAATTAATTCTCATATATGAGTTTATATGATTGGAACGTCGTGTCAAAAATTTTTCTTTTTCTTCATGTATGTTCAGACACACATACGTATGATTGAATATAAATTGTACCCATATATAGCAGTTTTTTTCAAGGCTTCCCCAAGCCTGCTTTCAAAGTCGATAGTTGCTAGCGTCACCATTCACCTATGGGTCCTGCTTCAGATATTTGGGGCTTGAATTGCAAGTCTTATGCTAGCCTTGCACAAGAATTTTGGTGAAGTTATTCACTTATTCAATTATAGGGGGGGAGTCGGCGCCAGAAGCATGTCGAATTTATCTTGCATAAAGCTTGCTCAAGAACTGTTGACGGTAAAACTGGTGGGGGGGAAGGATTAGTATGGGGAGAATCACGCGTCTTAAGCAGATCTTAAGCAAGCCATGAGCAAGTATCTGCTGCAAATTTCTTGGGCAAGAAATGTTGCAGAAACTTTTAGCTTCACCATTTTAAAAATATCTTCGATAATATTGCCTACAGTATCATGAGCAAATCGTGCACAATTTTTAAGTCAGTTCCTTGCAACACAATCTTACGCAAAGCACCTACCTAGAAGGAGACACTAGCAACGATGGGCCTTGCAGAAGACTCTTTTACAAGAGCGCTTGCCTGAGTACGTGTTACTTGAAGTACTTCACTTCAAAATAACCTATTCTTTCTTATGTAGAATCATGTTTGTCTATACATGGCCTTATATGATCTTATATGAATTCTGAATCAGTCTCAAAAAGTTTGTTTTTTTTCATATCTGTTCATATGTGGACCTACATCTTTCATTAATAAAAACATATGAATCATTCCCTGATGTTATATAAATCATAAATGATCATATCTAATTATACATAGTGAGACATGAACTTTTTTCTCTGAACAGCATAGCCATAAATTGAATTTATCACTTCTAAGTCTTCTAGCAGCTTTATATCATTATCAGCTAAATGATTTTTTTTTCTTTTTGTCGATTCCAGATTCCAGTTCAGAAGAGACACCCAACAATAGTAGTCATTGTATTACTCAAGAAAATAGCGGTATGTGCTTTACTTCGTTTAATACACTCGTCAAAGTAATTAAAGAGGCAAAAAGATATTTATGAACTTTCTAATAGATATTTTAAAGGCTGTAACCCGGTGAAAAATAATCGTATGGAGAGCTAATCAAAGTTTATTTAAAAAATAAAGTTTCTAGTTAAAAATTTTGCAACCAAAATATTTTTAAGCAACTTTTTGTACCCAATGACATGAAAGATTGTGATAGAAAAGTTAAAAAAATTTTTTTTTCTCTGTTTGTGGGCTCAAATAAAAGTTTCCGACCAACCAGTTCTGGCTAGACTACCCGCTCGACATGGATGTCAGAAAGATATCTTTTTAATATCAGAAAGATGACATAATTTTTTACCTAACTTTATGATTCCAATAAGACATCTTTCTGACACTCATGCCGAGTGGGTACCGATCCCCTCTCTCCCAATCCTTTCAATAATTACTTAAAAAGGCGTATTTTTTATGCACAAAAGTTTGTCTGTTATATTCAAAATAGAAGTGCTTTACGAATGTTTATCACAATCATTATATTCTAAATACCATAGATAATAATATTGAATTTATTATCTTTTTCTCTTCAAAAATCATATTCTAACATCTAGCTAATATTTTTATGTAATGGACCTTTTTTTGATTTTCAATTGCTATCGTACTTGATAATAGAGGAATATATCTTATTATTCCAACAACTGTTCATAATTTTGATTCAGTAGATATGGGTTGAAAACTCATTGGATCAACGTAGTTGAAAGTAAGTTCTACGTAGAGATGATCGATTTTTTTCCAAAATTGAATATTCTTATCTTATTCGTTCTAGTAGATAAATGTTCATTAACTCTGAAAAATAGATCTAAACGTGAAAGAACTTGCGAGGAATCTATATTGACTATTTTTTTATTATTCATCCGCATAAACTGTGATAGCTCTGGCGGATCCGAATGACGGTAATCTGCCGCGATTTACGGCCATTTACAGTAATAGACGGTCATTTTTGGTATTTTGCTGCAGATATCGGTAAAATAACGGCAATGTACAGTAATTTGAGGCATTTTTACCGTAAGCACCGTATGTTTTTTTTTATTTTTACAATTTTCATAGCGCGATACTTCACTTTATGGTGAAGTACCACAGGGTTGCCACAATTTTTCGGTAATTCACCGTTCTCTTACTGTAAAAATACCGTACTTTTGTTGTGAAAAACCATGGTTTTGTCGTAAGATACCGTACTTTACTGTAGAGTAACGTATTTTACGGCAAAATACGGTGATTTACGGAAAAATGCGGTATTCTACGGTAAAGGGATCCGCCTGGGAGAGCTCAACTGACACAACTGAATTTTTTTTAACGTATTCGATTCTTAATTAAACTTTTTTTTTAATTTCGATACAAATTTTTGCAGTAGATTTTCGATCGTTTCAATATTAGTATTCGAGTATTGTCAGTAAGAATTACGTACATATAATTGCCATTAAGAATTGAAAAAAAACTTTTATATTTTTAGATATTGAAGCTGGTATAATTGGAAAAGACAAAAATGAGGGAATCAATTTTTGGCGTGATGATTTTCAACAGCGATGTCAACAAGAAAATATTCCTCTAGAAAATCTTCTGATTCGAAATATGAAGGCATTACAAAATTCCAAAGGATCACGATCTCATGAGCAAACCCAGGATGCAGAAGAATTTCGTAAAGTTCATAAGATAATCAAACCGCAAGAAGCACTAAACTAAAAATAATCTATTTTGCAGATAGATCAACTCATGAATAAGATTGAATCAATTTAAAGAAAATCATATTTGCAACAATCTTGAAAATAAACGTTTTCAAAACAATTTTTTTATGTGTTGCGTAACTACAAATAAAAGATATATGGTGAATAGTTAGATAGTAACCAGACTGCGTAAAGTGATTCAAAACCATTTTTCGTACTTTATATTACGTTCAATCAGATTTATTGAACGTCTCTGAAAAGGGACAGCTTCATCACAAAGATAGAATCTTTTTTTTTTAAATAAATAGCAATAATTGATAAATGTGAGAAATCATTGACTCTTTTGTCACTGCAAAGTAAATGTATAATTGCTTTAGATCATTTGAATTTATAAATAAAGAATGGAAGGCAAGAGGTGAGAGCAAAGATTTGTATTTAGCAGAGTACTTATGTTTTTAAAGTCATCAAACTAACTATCTACTATCTGGTCATAAGGTATTGACCCTAAATTTAAAACATGAATAACTTGTGTTTAAAAAAATTGCATTAAAACGCGAAATATATAGATCGGTGGATTGTAGTCTCTAATACTCCTATCCAAAATTTTATAAACCTAAAAAAAATTTTACCCGAGATATAAACAACTGAAGGTTCAAAAAGGTGGTTTTTGGGGAGGTATAAATTCAAGCACCAACTTTGATTGTTTATAACTTCATAAAGAATTGTTCTATTGCTACGCCGATTTTTTTGGTGTATATTAGACACTTTCCGAATAGAATTCACGAAAAAAAAAACTTTTTTTTTTTTATAAATTATTGCTATAATTTATAATTTATTGTCACAGATTATCTCAGGAGCTTATTAAGATACGAATTTGATTTAAATTTGTATTTACACAGAAAATTATACCCAGTGAACACATGACCTTATTTTGACGTCATACGTAGGTCATAGAAATTCCACTGCATCTTATGTAAATTTGATGTCAATCTGACGTTTTATATAACTTTAATATGATGTAAAAACTTGACATTATATTGACGTAAGCGTGACTCTTGTATGACGTCACAACTATGACTTATGTGTTACGTACGCTTGAGATCATATTGATGTCAGCATGACTCTTGTATGACGTCACAGTTAAGGCTTATGTGTTACGTACACTTGATATAAAATCTTCATCACATTTTTACGTAGTAATAAAGTCATTACTGTATATTATAATGATGTTATTTTAAAATCATACATTTATGTCAGTAGCAAAGTCACGGTTATACGTAATATGGATGTCACTCTTAAATCATATCTTTACATCAGTGAGAAGTCAGTATTTTACGCAATGCTAATGTAATTTCCGAGTATAGTTTTTTATCATAGTTTTTTATCATCTATTTATTAAAAAAAAACAATCATAGAATGAATTTTCAATGTGTAAATGTATAAAAATAACAACTAAATGTTGAATATTTTTGGGGCCAAAGTAATTAATAAAATCAATAATAGATTTCAGACGTTTTAGATTAAAACATTAGCGTGAGCATACACGGAAAAAAAGGAACTGTAATAAATAAAGTTTGATGTCTAATAATTATAATATTTTTAGCAATTAATATAAATTCAAATAGTAATATCGTGATTTCAATATTCAATAAATAATAATTATAAATCGAATGCTAAAATATACAGTTCATTTAGATAAAATTATCATTTGAAACTATAAAAAAGACAAAGTAAACACTAAAAAAATTAAACTTTCAATTTTAACAGCCAAAACTTAAATATCTATCGTTTGTGAAATAAAAAATTAAAGTCTCAAACAATAAAAATATACACTGAGAGAAAAAATCAGTAACTGCAACTACAAAAAAATAGTGATATACGGATACAAATATTTTTTCTTAGTTACGATAACAAATCAATTTTAGTTAATATAACAATTAAATTTAGTTACTGCAACTATTTTGTAGTTAATTCAACGATTTAATTGTTAATGTAACTGACTAAAAGTAGTTATGTTTAATTCAGAGAAGTCATTCAAAGAACTAAACCCTAATCGTTAAATCAACTGAGATTTTTTACTAAACATAACAAAATTTTTAAAGTTGCTAAAACTATAAAATAATAGTGAATATTAACATTATTTCATAATTATTTACACAAATAATATTTAGCTACAGTAACTAAAGTAGGATAGTACGGCTAACCACATATATGTAGTTGTGAGGACAACTAATTTTCATTTATCAGTATGATGAAATTATATTTGATCTAACAAAAAAAACTTAGTTGTTGTTTCCATGGAAATTTAGTGGATTTTAAGGAAAAAAATTATTTTTTGTTTACAATGTTAGTTTTAATGATTTGTTAGGTTATTTTTTTTTTTTTTTTTTTTTTTCGAGGCTTTTAAGTTTATTTCATTTTATATGATTTTTTTTTTTTTTTTTTTGATGGGAGGTTGCTTATGTATATTTTTGTCAAATTTATTTGACACACACACTTAAACTTATAAGTTTATCAACCTTCCTATGCTTCTTAAATAATTATTTCGCAGTCGCCCTAAGAAGGATTCGAACCTAGTACCCTACGCACGCAAGACCGACAATGTACCGCTACGCCACACGGCCGATGAGTAGTCACAGACCTTAGTTAACTTATAAGCCAAGCCTACAAGTACTCACTTCGTTACAGCAACAAAATTAATTTAGTTACGGCAACCATTGTTTTCGCTCACAAATTAACCTTCAGGACTTGAAAAAATTCACATATCACACTGAAAAAAAAAATTTTGATTATAAAACAGAAGTTCATGTCACGAAACTCCGTATCGACTGACGTACACAAATTTTGGTTAAATTTTTTTGTCTTATAAATTTTGGGCTCAGAAACTTAGAACAATTTAGACTTTTCAGACTTAGAAAAATTTTAAGTTTCGGGACTGAAAAGATTTCGGTGCTCAAAAAAAAATAAAAATAATAACAATAACAATACTTGTCGAACGCAAATTTAACGATTTATATGTAGATCGTATCGAAATAATGTATTATTTTAACCCCGAAATTTTTTCTAAGTCCCGATTTTAGTTTGATTAAGTACCAAATAATATTTGATTTAACTAGTTAGTATTTGTTGTAACCACTAAACTTTTATTGTAGCGATAACTAAATATAAATAACAAACTAATTTTAGTTACTTCAACTATTTTTTTTAAGGTATCTGAACAATAAATAATTATCATAACTATTTAAATTAGTTACACCAACTAAATAAAAATAGTTAGATACAACCATGTAAAATGTTTTACTACTACTATCTAAAATTGTTACATCAATAGCAAAAATATAGTGATATACGGATACAACTTTAAAAAAATCGTTGAATCAACTATTTCGAAATAGTTAAAAATATATAGTTGCTGCTACGATTTTTTTTAGTTAGATTGAGTACCAAATAATATTTGATTCAACTAGTGAGTATTTGTTCTGACTACTAAACTTTTATTGAAGCGATAACTAAAAATAAATAACAAAATAATTTAAGTTACTTTAACTATTTTTTTAAAGTCATCTGAACAATAAATAATTATCATAACGATTTAAATAAATTACACCAACTAAATAAAAATAGTTGGATATAACCATGTAAAATGTTTTACCATTACTATCTGAAAATTGTTACATCAACAGCAAAAATATAGTGATATACGGATACAACTTTAAAAAAATCGTTGAATCAACTATTTCGAAATAGTTAAAAGAATATAGTTGCTGCTACGATTTTTATTAGTTAGATTGAATACCAAATAATATTTGATTCAACTAGTTAGTATTTGTTGTGACTACTAAACTTTAATTGTAGAGATAACTAAAAATAAATAACAAAATAATCCCTGATTAAAAACTCCGATTAAATCTGATTGAATCTGATTAAAACTCAATCAGAATTCTATCAGTTTCAATCAGAAACAAATTTCCAATCAGAAATGTTCGGGAGCGTTCGAGGGTTCTGATTGACTTTCTATCAGTTTCAATCAGATTCTATCAGAAAAAAATATTTAGTATTTTCTGATTGAAACTGATTGGATTTTCTCTATCAGTTTCAATCAGATTCAATCAGAAAAAAAAATTTTAATTTTCGATTATTTTCCGATTGAATTTGATTGAAACTGATTGGATTTTTCTCTTTCAGATTCAATAAGGAAATAATAATTTTCCGATTGAATCTGATTGAAATTGATAGCCAAAAATCCAATCAGTTTCTATCTGATTTAATCAGAAAAAAATAATTTTTGAAAACTTTTTTTCCGATTGAATCTGATAGAGACTGATAGAGAAAAATCCAATCACCTTCAATCAGATTTAATCGAAAAATAATTTTTTTTAAATTATTATTTTCTTATTGAATCTGATTGAAACTGATTGGTTATTTCTCTATCAGTTTCAATTAGATTCAATAAGGAAATAATAATTTTTAAAAAATTATTTTTCGATTGAATCTGAATGAAACTGATAGCGAAAAATCCAATCAGATTCTGTCAGATTTAATCAGAAAAAAATAATTTTTGAAAACTTATTTTCCGATTGAATCTGATTAAAACTGATTGGATTTTTCTCTATCAGTTTCTATCAGATTTAATCGGAAAATAAGTTTTCAAAAATTATTTTTTTCTGATTAAATCTGATAGAAACTGATTGGATTTTTCTCTATTAGTTTCTATCAGATTTAATCAGAAAAAAATAATTTTTGAAAACTTATTTTCCGATTAAATCTGATAGAAACTGATAGAGAAAAATCCAATCAGTTTCAATCAGATTCAATCAGAAAATAATAATTTTTGAAAACTTTTTTTCCGATTGAATCTGATAGAAACTGATAGAAAAAAATCCAATCAGTTTCAATCAGATTTAATCGGAAAATAATTTTTTTTAAATTATTATTTTCTGATTGAATCTGATTGAAACTGATTAAATTTTTCTCTATTAGTTTTAATCGAATACAATGAGTGAATAATATTTTATTTTTAAGATTACTTATCATGTTTTTATTAACTCGCTCTCATGTATGTCTGTCCGGTCGCGCGGAGATAAATGTTGGCTCGAAACCTAGCAATGTTTATTATGCTGTCAACAACCTTGAGACAGGAAATAAAGCATAAAAAAAATCATTATACTCATACGAAAATTTATTATGCTGTATCACAATACTTACTACGCACGAGAGACTTATCGATAAACTTTAATAACAATTACTTTCATACGTTATAATAATTCTGATGCGGCGTAACAATTTTTCGTATATGTAAAATAATTTTTTGGATAATTCACTTCCTGTTTTAAGAGCAGCACAATAAAAATGGCTAGGTCTCGAGCCAACATATTTCTCCGTGTAGAATATTCTAATTGATTTTAAACTATCTTCCTGATTAGCTAGATATATTGCTAAAGTTTCTAGTAAAAATGAAACGAGGCACTGGCTAGCACCTCGCTAGCGTCGTTGTGGAAACCTCAAATTTCTCATAATATAAAAAAATTTAGTGCTCCAGATTTAGGCCTCAATTTCTCAAATGACGTAACCTACGCAGATTCCCTCACTTTTTTTCGTTAAAAATAAATACTTTGGACGGGGAATCTCAAAAAAAATGACCCAAAAATAAATAATTAATTACCAATTTGCAGAAAAATTACCGGAACCTCTATAAAGTATAATGAATGAAAATGAATATTTATTTTTATTTATCTCCATTCAAAAAAAATTTAATGGTTACTATGAGAAAATAGTTAACTAAAAGAAAATTTAGTAGGGGAGCCTGGGGCACAAATGCCCCCTTCCCCAAAAATTATAAAAACAAAAGTTTTTTTTATTTCCCGTCAAGTTATGACCTTTGTAATGTTTTTATCATATTTTAGGCCAATATGTGATATGTGGGGTAAAATGGACCACTCAAAACAAAGAAATAGTAACGAAAAAATTAACTTGACGAAAAATAAAAAAAAGAAAATAATAATTTCGTTACAATTTTTTTTCGAGTGTTCCATTTTGCTCTGCACATCACGTATTGATCTAAAATGTAACAAAATTAGTATAAAGGTCTTAACTTGACGGAAAAATTAAAAAAAATAATTTTTTTGAGTGATCCATTTTACCCCACATATCACATATCGGCCTACAATATGATTAAATCATTATAGAGGTCATAACTTGACGAAAAATAAAAAAAAAATTTTTACCTAATTTTTGAGGGGGGCCTTTGTGCCCCAGGGGGGCCTTCGTGCCCCAGGGGGGCCTTCGTGCCCCAGGCTCCCCTATACATTTCTTCAATTAAAATACAAAAATTTATTGAGGACAAAATGTTTGATTTTGTATTCTATATTATTTCGGAAATTAAAAAAAAAATTTTTTTTGAGACCTACTAAAAGTTTGTCCAGGAATATATAAAAGCGAATAATAATAATAAATTAATCAATTTATTTTATTTTTACACATAAATTTTTCTAAGTACTCAGATTTTTTTTTAACTCGAAAATTTTCCAAGTCCAGAAAACGGTAATTTTTTTTTTTGGGATTTTGAGAGCTCCGTTAGAAGTCCAAACCGATGAAGAGTTTGCATTTAGACTTCATAGATTTAGAGTGCCAATATTGTATTATTTTCCGACCGGTAGATAAAAGATCAAAGGAATTGAATTTTTTGAGGTCCAAACTAGAATTTGTTTTTTGACTCGGGCATATTATCTATGAGATAAAAGTAGTTTCACATTGGACAGTTTAAAAATGGTAAGTTTAATATAGTATAAATCTTTTTTACTTTAGAATGTTCTACTGTTAAGTTATAGCAATTTAAAAAAAAAAGTTATTTAATTTACATACTTTTTAAATGGAAAAATTTGATAGTCGAGAAAAAGTACTTTAAATTAAATTTAAGAGCTAAAATATTCAGGGAATTTTTCTCAATATAAACGGCAAAATTATCTTGTGTTGGCTAGAAAAAAAATTGCGTTTCAAACAAAACGGATTCAATTAGAAAATAATAATTCATTTATCGATTATTTTCCGATTGAATCCAATTAAATCCGACAGAAAATTTTCAATCAGTTTTAATCCGTTTCAATCGGAAAATAACAATTCAGATAATATTAATAATTATTAAAATTTAGGAAGATATGAATTTCATTTGTCATGAATTTAGCAATTTCTGAAGTATCAAAGTATAGAATTCTATCGGTCTTTCCAATTTAATAAATTTTATAAAAAGTTAAAACAAGCATTTTTCAGGATTATGTATAAACTTTTTTTGAAGAACTGTATTGATTGAATTAAAACTATCACAAAAATAAGAAAAAGCATTAATAAAAAATTATATATACATTAGGTTGGTTAAAAAAAAAAATTTTATTTTTTAGTATCCAAAAATTGAAAGTATACCTAAAAACCAAAATTTCTGTACCAATTTAAGCTCTTAATAATAATACTACGGTTTGCGTCCAGCCGTTTTTATTCATATTTACAGAGTATTTAAATAACACGGGAAAAAAACTTTTTATATTTTAGAATTTTCTAACTTATAATCTAATCAACGAATTATGATGCACGATAGATATTTTTGTAGGAAATTGAATGCTCTACAACAAAAGTCTCATCGTTTTTTGATAAATCTAACTGTTCAAATGTTATTTGAGCTTAAAGTCAAATTTATAGTAAATTTTGAGATCTTTTTAATTTTCCAGCGAAACTATCAGTTTTATCAGAAAATCTTATAGAAACTTTTTTGTGGGTAATTTCATTTCTCAAAAATTATAATGAATGGAGTTTTCCAAAGTTTTGCTTTTTTTTTTTAGTTATTTTCATTTCAATATCAAGTTCTTAAAAAAATAGTTTTCTGATTTATTTTTTATAAATTCTAAAATATATTTTTTGTATTTAAACTTATATTTTTAAATAAATTTTTTCATGGGGGTGTTTAACGCAAAGATTTCCGTATGCAACTAATAGAAAAAAAAGTTGCTTGAACCCAGAGAAAAATTTCTTAAGAGAAAAGATATATATGGAGGAGAGAAAATTCATCAGTCCTAAGCAATAGCAGTAGGAGTAATTCGGTTCTCGCCACTAGATAGCGCCTACCACTTGTGTAGTGTCCCTGGTAAGAAACTTCGTTCAGACGTATTATATTCCAGACTTGGAAGCAATTCTAACAAGAGCACTCCTCTGTTCTTTGACAGAGTGACAAGTACAATTTTTGGTGGTAATATAGTATATTCTATATTACTTCATGACATGCAATCTAATTGTTTATATAGATTCAACGTAGATTTTGAAACATTCGATTTTTTGATTTTATACCGTTTAATAATATATACACTTATCCAAAAAATTAAAGGAACAAGAAAATTTTATAAAATTTTTAGTGATTTTTGGAAGTCTGTATTTTAGTGAAAAATGATCGTATCGAAAAATTAAAAAAGCAAATTGAAGCTTGAAATTTCTAGTTTAAAGATCTCTCAGCTAAATAATTTTCTGAGCCACAGTTTTTGCGGAATCATAAGAAATATGTCGAGACAAAATTTTCCTAAATTTTCCGGTTTTGTTTTTTAGGTCTACGGGGCCGGGAAAATTTTTTTCGAAAAAACCAATTTATAGCTCGTTTAGGAAATTTATTCAGCTACAATTTGCTTTTTTTTGTTTCTCTGTACGACAATATGCTGCTGAGATATCAGCCTTCAAATGAAAAAGGATCCTTTTGTCTTTGATTATCGATATCTCAGCAACTAATGGTCGCACAGTAATTTAAAGGGCAGTTTGAGAAACTTGAATAAATGCCTTACAAGCTCTATTTTCGATTTTTTTGAAAAAAAATTTTTTTTCATCCTTAATATCAATTTGAAAAACCCACAAAAAATGGCCGTTTTCTGGTTTTTTAGTCAACTCATCGCTAGTGTGTAAATATCGATAAAAAAAATAATATTGCCAGGTGATTTTACAGCTTAATGTACCCCCGAAAACCCTGGAAATTTTCAAATTGATCCATCGAACCGTTTGTCCGGACCGATTGCTCAAAGTTTTATAAAACAATTAAAGGAACAAGATTTGTTCCTTAATTTGTGTAATCATTACCAAAATGAAAAAATTGATTTTTTTCGGATTTTCTTTCATTTTCACGTTAGTTATTCGGTAAATGTAAGGTAAAGAGAAAAAAAAATTTTTTTTCAAAAAACGAAAAAAAAAAAACCCCCGAATAAAATGTAAAAAAAAAAAAATGTTAAAAAAACTCTTGTTTTATCTCGTTTTTTGAAAAAAAATTTTTTAAAAAAAAGTCAATCAGGAATTTCTGATTAAATCTGATTGGACGTTTTCAATCAGTTTCAATCGGAGTTTTTAATCAGGGCGTGTTTTATTGTGTCAATAAGTTATTAATATTTATTTATTATCTTTTGTAATATATCAACTAAGTTTTATATAACAATAATAATTATATGACAAAATTTTTACAGAGTATGAAAATAAATAACTATGAGGTTACTTCAATAGCTAAAGAGCTAACCTCAATCCAGAATAACATTTTGAAATTAATCCCCGTGAAAAAATTTTCTGATATGGCCTGATATGGCTTGATTTCGGCGGTTCATATCAGGCCTGATATGGAAATTGGCCATATCAGAAAATATATGTACAGATAAGATTTGATATGTTCTGATATGGACATATCAGACTATATCTAGTGAGATTAACATTGTTATCTCGGGAACTAAATTTATAGATAATTTTATAAAATTGTGTATAACTTTGTAAAATTTTATATGCAATAATTGTCATGAAAAAAAAAAAAAAAAAAAAAGAAAAAAAAATCCATCCAGGTCATGGGTTCGAACCCGAGTACTTCTGATTCTAAGTCTGATCTATTAACCACTCTGCCAAATCATGAACTTGAAACGTGAAGTTGATTATATCTATTTGGATAAAATTGAAACTAAGAAAATTAAAGACTTCAGATAAATGATTGATTTGGTTACTTGTATTATATTCAATTATTATTGTTTATAGAGTAACGAGACCATTAACGGTATACCCACCAGTAACGGGGCAAGAACTACTTTTTTTGGTAAAAGAAAAAAAAAAAGTTCAAGATTTTTAAACTTATAAGTTTTAAACAAGTATACATAAAAATTTAATAATAGTTAAACTTTTTTCAATTTAAAATCTCAATTTTTTATATTTAAATTCATTACGAAAATTTGAAATTCTCTCAGAGATTTAAAAATTGATCTCGTTAGCTTATTGGAAAAATTTTTCAACAAAGTTTGTGCACTTTATACAATTTATAAATGCGGTAAATTAAAATATTTAACAGACTTCATAAGATTTTATGAATCATTGTAAAATCGGTTGTTCCGAACAATGTTACGTTATTTGGTCATTTCTAAATTATTTTACCAAACGTATGTATACGAAAAACTCGAAAAAACTACCATACGTGCCCATATCAGGGCATATCAAGCCATATCAAACCTGATCAAGATTTTTTTTGACAAGCATATTAAAATATATATACCCTTATCAAGTTATATCAGGTCATATCAAGACATATAAAAAAATTATATACAAGCATATCAAGTCAGATCAAGACATATCAAATCTGATATCGACATATCAAGTTGATATGGACATATCAAGTTGATATGGCTTGATATGGCCAATTTTTATATCAGACTATATCAGAATATACTAAAAATTATATATGGGCATATCAGATCATATCAGGTCAGATATGAATATATCAAATTTTTTGATATGGCCATATCAGGTCATATAAGGCTTGATCAGAAAATTTTTTCACGGGTCGTTAACTGAATAATTTATAATCATAAGTAATTGTTATTAAGACTCTTTTAGTTCACTTCGTTATTAAATAAACGTTTATAATAAATAAAATTAAGTGGAATTCACTGATTCAACGAGTGAGCTAAGCAATCATCTTAGTCCACTGATTGAATCAGTGAATTTCACTGGTTGAACCAGTGAATCGAGCGATCACTGGTTCATACAGTGAAATTCACTGATTCATTTTAAGAGAGTATAGTTTTTAAAATTTCAAATAGTAAAAATTATTATTCTGAATTGTATAGTTTCAATGGCAAGATGATATTTTTTAGACTGACGATAGTAAAAATTAAAACTTAAACCATAAATTTTAAAGTTTCAAACAATAAAAATCTCTAAGTCGATGTATATAATTTCATAGTCGATCGTTACTTTTTCTTATGCTACCGTAGTAATAATTTTTGTTCTAAACCCTCATTTTGATTGTTTCGAATAATAAATATATATATATATATATTTTTTTTTGTTCTATTTTATATTTTTTTTTTTGAATTATTTATTTCCGGCTTTTACTGTTTACTCTCGTAGTGCAAGGTTCTATTCGGTTTTCTGATTTCACCTCCTCCTTCTCCCTTCTCCCATTGTCTGTTTTCTCATCTTTGTGCATCTAATTGATTGCATCCTTGTTTGTATTATGAATAACTGATTCAGTCGGGTATAGTATATGTGTTGTTTGAATTTTTATACGAAAAATCATCAGAAAAATTTCAGCCGACTCTCAGGCTCGAACCGCCGACCTTTCGCGAACAGAGTCCAGTCCCTGGCACTTAGAGCGCTCGGCCACAGCATACGTATGAGAATCGAAAGTTATTTCCGTACTTAAATGGATGACGGTAGCGCATGAAATTTTACTGCATCAAACAATAAAATTTGCTGAGGCTGACACAAACCTTTTACAAATAGACGAAGTATAATGTACAGTACACAGAAAAAAAAGTTATCTTGAGTCAAGAAAATATTTTTGAAGACCACCGTTTTCGGGAACCAAGTCAAGATTTTCTTGAGCTAAGTGAATTTATCTTGGTCAGATAAAATTACTACTTTATCTGAGAAAGTTTAGGTCTCCAAAAAAATTTTCTTGAATTAAGAATATTCCCGTGAAAAAATTTTCTGATCAAGCCTTATATGACCTGATATGGCCATATCAAAAAATTTGATATATTCATATCTGACCTGATATGATCTGATATGCCCATATATAATTTTTAGTATATTCTGATATAGTCTGATATAAAAATTGGCCATATCAAGCCATATCAACTTGATATGTCCATATCAACTTGATATGTCGATATCAGATTTGATATGTCTTGATCTGACTTGATATGCTTGTATATAATTTTTTTTTATATGTCTTGATATGACCTGATATAACTTGATAAGGGTATATATATTTTAATATGCTTGTCAAAAAAAATCTTGATCAGGTTTGATATGGCTTGATATGCCCTGATATGGGCACGTATGGTAGTTTTTTCGAGTTTTTCGTATACATACGTTTGGTAAAATAATTTAGAAATGACCAAATAACGTAACATTGTTCGGAACAACCGATTTTACAATGATTCATAAAATCTTATGAAGTCTGTTAAATATTTTAATTAACCGCATTTATAAATTGTATAAAGTGCACAAACTTTGTTGAAAAATTTTTCCAATAAGCTAACGAGATCAATTTTTAAATCTCTGAGAGAATTTCAAATTTTCGTAATGAATTTAAATATAAAAAATTGAGATTTTAAATTGAAAAAAGTTTAACTATTATTAAATTTTTATGTATACTTGTTTAAAACTTATAAGTTTAAAAATCTTGAACTTTTTTTTTCTTTTACCAAAAAAAGTAGTTCTTGCCCCGTTACTGGTGGGTATACCGTTAATGGTCTCGTTACTCTATAAACAATAATAATTGAATATAATACAAGTAACCAAATCAATCATTTATCTGAAGTCTTTAATTTTCTTAGTTTCAATTTTATCCAAATAGATATAATCAACTTCACGTTTCAAGTTCATGATTTGGCAGAGTGGTTAATAGATCAGACTTAGAATCAGAAGTACTCGGGTTCGAACCCATGACCTGGATGGATTTTTTTTTTCTTTTTTTTTTTTTTTTTTTATTTCATGACAATTATTGCATATAAAATTTTACAAAGTTATACACAATTTTATAAAATTATCTATAAATTTAGTTCCCGAGATAACAATGTTAATCTCACTAGATATAGTCTGATATGTCCATATCAGAACATATCAAATCTTATCTGTACATATATTTTCTGATATGGCCAATTTCCATATCAGGCCTGATATGAACCGCCGAAATCAAGCCATATCAGGCCATATCAGAAAATTTTTTCACGGGTTTACCTTCAACCAAGAATTTTTTTTTTTCTGTGTATCATATAGTCAATCTTCATTGATTTCAGTGGTAATATTTAATATTTGCTCTAATAATAAATATCGGTGAGAATTTATTTATTCCCGTTTATATCATTAAATTTGACTATTGACTAATATTAAAATTTAAAAACAACTCCTGGTCAAGTTTCTTAGTTAGAGGACTTTACAAAATAACGTTCTAACTAAATTTATTATTTTGTATCCTTTACACTGAGAGAAATCTCAGTAGTTGTCATAACTAAAAAGAGACAACTATTTTAATTTAGTTGGTGTAACGAATTCAAAAAGTTATTGTAACTATTTATTATTCAGATGACTTTAAAAAAATAGTTGAAGTAACTAAAATCCCTGATTAAAAACTCCGATTGAAACTGATTGAAAACGTCCAATCAGATTTAATCAGAAATTTCTGATTGACATTCAATCAGTTTCAATCAGATTTAATCGGAAACTTCCGAAGAATTCTGATTGAAAGTCAATCGGAAATTTCTGATTGACTTTCAATCAGTTCCAATCAGATTTAATCAGAATTTCTTATTGACTTTCAATCAGTTTCAATCAGATTTAATCAGAATTTATTATTGACTTTCAATCAGATTTGATCAGAATTTATTATTGAATTTCAATCAGTTTCAATCAGATTTAATCAAAATATATTATAGAATTTCAATCAGTTTCAATCAGATTTAAACGGATATTTTCGGAAGGTTTCAATTATAAATTAATGAACAATTACCGATTCTCGGGACAAATAATTGTATATATTATTAAACGGTATAAAATCAAAAAATCGAATGTTTCAAAATCTACGTTGAATCTATATAAACAATTAGATTGCATGTCATGAAGTAATATAGAATATACTATATTACCACCAAAAATTGTACTTGTCACTCTGTCAAAGAACAGAGGAGTGCTCTTGTTAGAATTGCTTCCAAGTCTGGAATATAATACGTCTGAACGAAGTTTCTTACCAGGGACACTACACAAGTGGTAGGCGCTATCTAGTGGCGAGAACCGAATTACTCCTACTGCTATTGCTTAGGACTGATGAATTTTCTCTCCTCCATATATATCTTTTCTCTTAAGAAATTTTTCTCTGGGTTCAAGCAACTTTTTTTTCTATTAGTTGCATACGGAAATCTTTGCGTTAAACACCCCCATGAAAAAATTTATTTAAAAATATAAGTTTAAATACAAAAAATATATTTTAGAATTTATAAAAAATAAATCAGAAAACTATTTTTTTAAGAACTTGATATTGAAATGAAAATAACTAAAAAAAAAGCAAAACTTTGGAAAACTCCATTCATTATAATTTTTGAGAAATGAAATTACCCACAAAAAAGTTTCTATAAGATTTTCTGATAAAACTGATAGTTTCGCTGGAAAATTAAAAAGATCTCAAAATTTACTATAAATTTGACTTTAAGCTCAAATAACATTTGAACAGTTAGATTTATCAAAAAACGATGAGACTTTTGTTGTAGAGCATTCAATTTCCTACAAAAATATCTATCGTGCATCATAATTCGTTGATTAGATTATAAGTTAGAAAATTCTAAAATATAAAAAGTTTTTTTCCCGTGTTATTTAAATACTCTGTAAATATGAATAAAAACGGCTGGACGCAAACCGTAGTATTATTATTAAGAGCTTAAATTGGTACAGAAATTTTGGTTTTTAGGTATACTTTCAATTTTTGGATACTAAAAAATAAAATTTTTTTTTTTAACCAACCTAATGTATATATAATTTTTTATTAATGCTTTTTCTTATTTTTGTGATAGTTTTAATTCAATCAATACAGTTCTTCAAAAAAAGTTTATACATAATCCTGAAAAATGCTTGTTTTAACTTTTTATAAAATTTATTAAATTGGAAAGACCGATAGAATTCTATACTTTGATACTTCAGAAATTGCTAAATTCATGACAAATGAAATTCATATCTTCCTAAATTTTAATAATTATTAATATTATCTGAATTGTTATTTTCCGATTGAAACGGATTAAAACTGATTGAAAATTTTCTGTCGGATTTAATTGGATTCAATCGGAAAATAATCGATAAATGAATTATTATTTTCTAATTGAATCCGTTTTGTTTGAAACGCAATTTTTTTTTTCTAGCCAACACAAGATAATTTTGCCGTTTATATTGAGAAAAATTCCCTGAATATTTTAGCTCTTAAATTTAATTTAAAGTACTTTTTCTCGACTATCAAATTTTTCCATTTAAAAAGTATGTAAATTAAATAACTTTTTTTTTTTAAATTGCTATAACTTAACAGTAGAACATTCTAAAGTAAAAAAGATTTATACTATATTAAACTTACCATTTTTAAACTGTCCAATGTGAAACTACTTTTATCTCATAGATAATATGCCCGAGTCAAAAAACAAATTCTAGTTTGGACCTCAAAAAATTCAATTCCTTTGATCTTTTATCTACCGGTCGGAAAATAATACAATATTGGCACTCTAAATCTATGAAGTCTAAATGCAAACTCTTCATCGGTTTGGACTTCTAACGGAGCTCTCAAAATCCCAAAAAAAAAAATTACCGTTTTCTGGACTTGGAAAATTTTCGAGTTAAAAAAAAATCTGAGTACTTAGAAAAATTTATGTGTAAAAATAAAATAAATTGATTAATTTATTATTATTATTCGCTTTTATATATTCCTGGACAAACTTTGTTTTGTTTGTATAATAATTATTTTCAAGTTAAAGGAAAACGTGCACTGAAAAAAAAACGGTATAATATGATGTAATTTAAGCATAAAATTGAAATTCCCACTGAAACAGCCGCCGTGTAAAATCAGTGTAGTTTTGGTGTACTCTTTCTTTCATCGAAGCTCCGGTGGGAATAGCGTGTAAAAATAGTGTAATACGATGTAGTATATAAGCGCCCGAGTAAAAAAAAAACTGTATATAATTTTAAATAATTATATATAATTGTATATGAATCATATCGAATTATACATAATTCTACAGAATTATATATAACCATACAGAATTATATCTAATCATATATAATGCCACAAAAAAAATTCAGCCTGAATTCAGGCTGAAAACTTGCAGGAAGGTGAGGAAAGCTGCCTGTTTAAAGTGGAGCTATTAATATTAATATTTAGAGGTGCCCATTTCTAATTTTCCATTTTCCATTTAAATAACATAGTAAAAAAAATTTTTTTTTTTTTATTTTTTTAGCTCGGCATTCGCACCTCATATAAAGAAGTCCATAAGATATTCTTGTAGAGAATTTTACACTCTAAAAAAAGGTCGCTTATCATTTTTTGATACACTCATCTATTCAAAAGGTATTGGAGCTGGAAGTTAAATCAATACTATATTTTCAGATCTTTTTACTTTTCCAGCTAAAGTATCAGACTTATTAAAAAATGTCATAGTTCCTTTCTTGTAGACAATTTTATTCCCTACAAATGATTTGCAATGAAGTTCATTCAAATTTCGCATTGTTTTTGAGTTATTTTAATTTTAATGTTAAGTTCTTAGAATAGATTGGAAGACTATTATTTTTACGAGCTTGGCATTAAAATGAAAATAATCAGTAAACAATGCGGAAATTAAATAAACTTCATTAATAATAATTTGTAGGAAATAAAATTGTCTATCAAAAAAGTCCTATAACATTTTTTAATAAGTCTGATAGTTTAGCTGAAAAAAAATAAAGATCTGAAAATTTATTATAGATTTGACTTCCTGCTCCAATAACTTTCGAATAGATGAATTTATAAAAAATGATGAGAGACCTTTTTTGTAGAGCGTTAAATTGTCTAAAAGAATATCCTATGGACTTATTTATATGTGGTGCGAATGCTAAGCTAAAAAAATAAAAAAATAAAAAAATTTTTTACCATGTTATTTAAATGGGAAATGACAAATTAGAAATAGGCACTAAATATTAATATTAAGAGCTCCGCTTTGAACAGGCTTCTTTTCTCACCTTCCTGCAAATTTTCAGCCTATTTTTTTGTTGAAAAAAAAAGTCGCCTCAAAATGGCACACCCTAATGTTTATATATGATTTTATTGCGTATAATTGTATATAATGTCACTAAAAAAATCATATGGTTATATATAATCTTACATAATTATATATGGTTATATATATAATTAACAAGCAATCTACAGATTCTATAATAGGTACCTGTGTTTTACTACAACTTGAATTTTTAAATAACTCGTCATTTAACTATGTTCTGTTTTCAATTGTTTGATTAAAAAATACAATTCATTTTCATTTTTAACGAAAAACTTCCTTCAAAAAAATATCTCTCATACTAAGAAATAAAAACACTTTAAGCAATTAAAAATTTTTCAATTTAAGCATAAAAATATGTCGATTTGAAAAAAAAAAATTTTGACTTAAGATAAAAAATCAAGATAATTATTTACGTGGTGCAAGATAATCAGATAATTGTAAAATGTATTTGTAATCAATACTAAAAGTTGGAATTATTTTATAATATAAGAATTAGGGTGTGCTGAAAAACAACATTTTTTTTTTCGGGCACCACCAGAAATTGATGGAGTATGACAAAATAAAAATTCTGTCAGAAGCTTGGCTCTTAAATTCAAGTTTTAGAGGTAGCCCATCGTATTTTTCGATTACCCATTTAAATAACATAGGAAAAATTTTTTTTACAGTTTAAAATTTTATCACTCACCAGGAAATCAGTGTATTGGAAAAATCAATAAATACTTGTGTTAAATATTGAACGTTACACAAAAAAGGTCTATTATAATTTTTTGATAAATTTAATTTTTTGAAAGTTATTCGAAGTCAAAATTGGATTCATAGTAAATTTTAGTATTATTGCACATCTCAAGCGCGAAAGCGCTGAGGGTGCTTTATGATCGCTCTAATTTTTTTACTTTTTCGGCGAAACTATCACACTTATCTTAAAATGTGATAGAGTCTTTTATGTAAATCATTTCAGTTCCTACAATTTATTTTTCACAAAGTAATGCAGTTCACTAGAACCAAGAAAATTAATCTTGATACAGAAATTTGTTTTAACGATTCAGAAAATTAAAATTTTCTTGCACCTAATAAATAATTATCTTGAATCAAAATTTTTTTTTCCTCGTCAACATATTTTTATGCTTAAACAAAAAAAATTTTTACTTGTTTCAAGAGTTCTTTTTTTCTAAATATGAGAAATATTTTTTTTAAGAAAGATGTGTTAGTTTTTTGAAACAATATAACATTTTTTGGTTTGAAGACAATAAATTTTTTCGGAATAATTACTATTTCTTAAACGCAAAAATTTTTGTATGCTCTAACCAAGAAAAAAGAATGCTTACACTAAGAGAAAAATAAGTTGGGAGTAAAGATATATATGTATGGATTAGGGTGTTTAAAAAAAAAAAACAAATTTTTTTTCTTTAATGGTATCCAAAAGTTGAAAGTATAACTAAAAATGAAAATTTTGGTACCAGTCCAAGCTCTTAATAATGATATTAAGGTTTGCCTCAATCCATTTTTCTATTTTTCATTTAAATATCACGGAAAACAAATTTTTTTTTTTTTTAATTTTCTAGCTCACAAACCAATCAACAGATTTTTATGCACTATAAATGTTTTTGTAGAAAATTGAGCGCTCTACAAAAAAAGTCTCTTATCATTTTTTGATGAATCCTACCGTTCAAAAGTTATTTAAGCTTCAAGTCGTTTATAGTAAATTTTGAGATTTTTTTACTTTTCCGGCGAAAGTATCAGTCTTATCAAAAAATATCATAAGAACTTTTTTGTAGATAATTTTATTTCTTACAAATTATTACGAATAAAATTTATCGAAAGTCCGCATTATTAACAAGTTATTTTCATTTCAATGTCAAGCTCTTAAAATCAATCAGGAATCTATTTTTTTAAGAGCTTGACATTGAAATGAAAATAACTTGTTAATAATGCGGAATTTCGAACAACTTTATTCGTAATAATTTATAAAAAATAAAATTATCTACAAAAAAGTTCTTATGACATTTTTTGATAAGACTGATACTTTCACCGTAAAAGTAAAAAAAATCTCAAAATTTACTATAAACGACTTGAAGCTTAAATAACTTTTGAACAGTAGGATTCATCAAAAAATGATAAGAGACTTTTTTTTGTGGAGCGCTCAATTTCCTACAAAAACATTTATAGTGCATAAAAATCTGTTGATTGGTTTGTGAGCTAGAAAATTAAAAAAAAAAAAATTTTTTTTTCCGTGATATTTAAATGGAAAATAGAAAAATGGATTGAGGCAAACCTAAATATCATTATTGAGAGCTCGGATTAGTACCAAAATTTTCATTTTTGGTTTTACTTTTAATTTTTGGATGCCATAAAAAAAAAAAAAAAAATTTTTTTTTTTTTTAAACACCCTAGTATATATGTAGGAGAGGGAAGTCACCGGTGCTATAAGCAGCAGCGGAAGTAGTTCGATGCTCGACACGAGATCGCGCCCACCAGTTGTAGTGTCCCTGGCAAGAAACTTATTTCAGAAGTGTTAAATTCCAAACTTGAGACTATTCTGACCCAGGTACTCCTCCGTTATTTGACAGAGTGATAAGTACCTTTTTTGATGGTAATATAGTACATCCTATATTACATAATGACAAAAATATTCATTATCAATGTTTCCATGAATAATTATTCTTAGAAATTAAACTTGGGCTTTAATGTAACTTGGACTTACAAAAAAAAATTATTTTAATAAGAAGTATAGAGCCTCTACTATATGAACAATAATTTACGATTTATTTAAAACGTTGTATAGGATGTAATTTAAGCGTACAATTTAAATTTCCACTGATTCAGCCGTGGTGTAAAATAAGTGTAGTTTTAGTGTAATCTTTTTTCTATTGAAGCTCCGGTGGGAATAGCGGGTAAAAATCGTGTAGTACGATGTAATTTAAGCGTAAAATTTAAATTTCCACTGAATCGGCCGTGGTGTAAAATAAGTGTAGTTTTAGTGTAATCTTTTTTCTATTGAAGCTCCGGTGGGAATAGCGGGTAAAAATCGTGTGGTACGATGTAATTTAAGCGTAAAATTTAAATTTCTACTGAATCGGCCGTGGTGTAAAATAAGTGTAGTTTTAGTGTACTCCTTCTTCTATTGAAACTCCGGTGGGAATAGCAGGTAAAAATCGTGTAACCCGGAGGAGTACGGTGTAATTTAAGTGTATGTTGTGTGGAATTTTTTCACATTTACACGGTGGGATTTCAGGGAATTCAGTGGAATCGGATCCGCCAGGGCAACCTAATGTATATATAATTTTTTATTAATGCTTTTTCTTATTTTTGTGATAGTTTTAATTCAATCAATACAGTTCTTCAAAAAAAGTTTATACATAATCCTGAAAAATGCTTGTTTTAACTTTTTATAAAATTTATTAAATTGGAAAGACCGATAGAATTCTATACTTTGATACTTCAGAAATTGCTAAATTCATGACAAATGAAATTCATATCTTCCTAAATTTTAATAATTATTAATATTATCTGAATTGTTATTTTCCGATTGAAACGGATTAAAACTGATTGAAAATTTTCTGTCGGATTTAATTGGATTCAATCGGAAAATAATCGATAAATGAATTATTATTTTCTAATTGAATCCGTTTTGTTTGAAACGCAATTTTTTTTTTCTAGCCAACACAAGATAATTTTGCCGTTTATATTGAGAAAAATTCCCTGAATATTTTAGCTCTTAAATTTAATTTAAAGTACTTTTTCTCGACTATCAAATTTTTCCATTTAAAAAGTATGTAAATTAAATAACTTTTTTTTTTTAAATTGCTATAACTTAACAGTAGAACATTCTAAAGTAAAAAAGATTTATACTATATTAAACTTACCATTTTTAAACTGTCCAATGTGAAACTACTTTTATCTCATAGATAATATGCCCGAGTCAAAAAACAAATTCTAGTTTGGACCTCAAAAAATTCAATTCCTTTGATCTTTTATCTACCGGTCGGAAAATAATACAATATTGGCACTCTAAATCTATGAAGTCTAAATGCAAACTCTTCATCGGTTTGGACTTCTAACGGAGCTCTCAAAATCCCAAAAAAAAAAATTACCGTTTTCTGGACTTGGAAAATTTTCGAGTTAAAAAAAAATCTGAGTACTTAGAAAAATTTATGTGTAAAAATAAAATAAATTGATTAATTTATTATTATTATTCGCTTTTATATATTCCTGGACAAACTTTTAGTAGGTCTCAAAAAAAATTTTTTTTTTAATTTCCGAAATAATATAGAATACAAAATCAAACATTTTGTCCTCAATAAATTTTTGTATTTTAATTGAAGAAATGTATAGGGGAGCCTGGGGCACGAAGGCCCCCCTGGGGCACGAAGGCCCCCCTGGGGCACAAAGGCCCCCCTCAAAAATTAGGTAAAAATTTTTTTTTTATTTTTCGTCAAGTTATGACCTCTATAATGATTTAATCATATTGTAGGCCGATATGTGATATGTGGGGTAAAATGGATCACTCAAAAAAATTATTTTTTTTAATTTTTCCGTCAAGTTAAGACCTTTATACTAATTTTGTTACATTTTAGATCAATACGTGATGTGCAGAGCAAAATGGAACACTCGAAAAAAAATTGTAACGAAATTATTATTTTCTTTTTTTTATTTTTCGTCAAGTTAATTTTTTCGTTACTATTTCTTTGTTTTGAGTGGTCCATTTTACCCCACATATCACATATTGGCCTAAAATATGATAAAAACATTACAAAGGTCATAACTTGACGGGAAATAAAAAACTTTTGTTTTTATAATTTTTGGGGAAGGGGGCATTTGTGCCCCAGGCTCCCCTACTAAATTTTCTTTTAGTTAACTATTTTCTCATAGTAACCATTAAATTTTTTTTGAATGGAGATAAATAAAAATAAATATTCATTTTCATTCATTATACTTTATAGAGGTTCCGGTAATTTTTCTGCAAATTGGTAATTAATTATTTATTTTTGGGTCATTTTTTTTGAGATTCCCTGTCCAAAGTATTTATTTTTAACGAAAAAAAGTGAGGGAATCTGCGTAGGTTACGTCATTTGAGAAATTGAGGCCTAAATCTGGAGCACTAAATTTTTTTATATTATGAGAAATTTGAGGTTTCCACAACGACGCTAGCGAGGTGCTAGCCAGTGCCTCGTTTCATTTTTACTAGAAACTTTAGCAATATATCTAGCTAATCAGGAAGATAGTTTAAAATCAATTAGAATATTCTACACGGAGAAATATGTTGGCTCGAGACCTAGCCATTTTTATTGTGCTGCTCTTAAAACAGGAAGTGAATTATCCAAAAAATTATTTTACCTATACGAAAAATTGTTACGCCGCATCAGAATTATTATAACGTATGAAAGTAATTGTTATTAAAGTTTATCGATAAGTCTCTCGTGCGTAGTAAGTATTGTGATACAGCATAATCCCGACTAGAAAAAAAGTTGTAAGACCTATTGGAATCCAATTGGGTTCCCAATTGAGAACCCAACGTTGGGTTGTAACGCATAGCCCAAGATGATCCTAATTGGGTCATCCCTATTGGGTCCCAATTGGGTATACCCAACTGTTTCCCAATTAGGCACACTCTATAGGGTTTCAATTGGGTTCACCCTACAGAAACTTTAGGCCAACCCAATAAAATCCCACTAAAATCCCAACATAAGAAAAATTTGGTTAAATAAATTTTATTTAAATCCTCTCATTCTAGTACAATTTTTTTTTTTATTTATTCAATTTTCGTTATGACTGTTAATTTACAATAGTGTTAGCTCACAAAAAAAATTAATTATTTCACAAATTCTCACTTTGCACGAGACACAATTTTTATAACCTATATTCACTACACTGTAAAAAATAATTTGAAAATTACAATACAAAAGGTATTGAATTTTCATAACTAGATATTTGAATTGTATTTTCAATAAAAAAAGCTTTAAATTTAATGTACGTAATTTAATAATCAAGCTGGTATTTAAAATTAAGAAAAAAAATATGAATTTTAATAAACGTACTTAAAATTTATACTTATTCTTTAAATTTTCAAAGCAAGCATTGAAAATTCTAAGACACATTGAATTTTAATAATTCCATTTGAAATTTCATAATATTTATTTGAAAATTCAAATACTTGTATATGAAATTCCTGCGCGTGACGTGCTGCGCGTTCAGTAATCAAGGATTGTGTTTTAATACTAATTAGTTAAATATATAATAAATTTGAGTAATGTGAGCGGTGTACATCAGACTTTATTGTTGTAAAGTTTTTATTTCCTCGATAATATAAAGTAAATAAAACTTGTGATTGAACTGAACATCATTGACAGTATATGTACTGTATACAGTATTAAATGTGAAATAGCATAATGCTAATAAACATAATATAGTTTTATAGTGATTTAAATATTAAAATATGATTTAACTCTAAAATATTTATTTAACTTCTACTTTTTTAAATGTTTAAGAAAAAAAATATAATTACCCGCTATATTAAATTATATTAATTATAACAATGGTTAATGAAAAAAAAAAAATTTATAATGTTAACATACACACAATTGTTCATAAGAAATTGATGACAGCTTACAAAATTTTGAAGTTTTATCAATAAACATTTTGTTACTTAACATACCTAATAGTCTTTAATTTCCATGTAACCATACACTGTTAAAAAATTGTTTGAATTTTCAAAACATTGTATATAACGCAATAAACACATACAATTGTGTTTGAAATTTCATTGTAACGATCGTATAGAATTTAAAATACTCGCTTTTGAATTTTCAAATAAACGCTTCAGATTTTCATATACATCTATATGAAAATTAAAAAAAGAGTATTTGAAAATTAAATGAAAGATATTTGAATATTAAAAAAATTGTATTTGAAAATTCAAAACGAAGTATTTGAAAATCCAAAGTGTTGATTTGAAAATTCAAAAGCATGTATTTTAAATTCTATATGAAATTAGTAATGAAATTTCAAGCACAAATGTATGTGTTTATTGCGTTATATACAATGTTTTGAAAATTCAAACAATTTTTTTAACAGTGTATACTAGCACTTTAATATTATTTTGATTAATTATATTGCACTGCACTAGCACTTTCTTTATTATTAATTCTATCAATTATATTGCACGGTATTGTAACTGTAAAGATGTCAAAAAATTACGCCTTGATAAGTTACTTAGAACGTTTTCCAATGCAAGAGTCACGTGTATATGGGATTTTGTCCACTAGTTATTTGTTTTATGCGCGGACCTGTCTGAACTTGTCTACGCTTGTATTATAGTCACAAGATTTTGTCGCCACGTGCATCATTGGTGTTAACATACACAACTATTCGATTTTTATCTTTACATATAATAATATATGAGCATATGAAAGTTAGTAGATATTTCATATGGATTGTTTTTCCCTTAAAGTTTAAGTTTTTTTTTTAAGTTTATAATTAAATTTATAATCTGCAAGTGATTAAAAAAACGTTTTACTATTGTTAAGTTGTTTTTCTTTATTATTAAAGTTTAATCAGTTTTTTTTTTTTTTTTTCGTTTTCATGTTAAAATACAGAATAAAACGTAAATATTTTGCATTTAAAAATTATTTTTAATTTTTAGAAGTAAAAATTTTTTTTTTTATAAATTTCATGTTTAGTTTTCCTAAGGTGATCCCAATTATTCCCCAAATGGGTAAAACCAACAGCTAGTTATTAATTTTGACGTTGGGTTATCCTAACAAGTTCCCAATTATTTCCCAATCGGGCAAACCCATTGTCGAATCATTAATTTTAGCATTGGATTTTCCCAACAGGTTCCCAATTATTTCCCAATCGAGTAAGCCCAACAGCAAATTATTAATTTTGACGTTGGGTGGCCCCAACACGTTCCCAAAAATATCCCAATCGAGCAAACCCATTGCCGAGTCATTAATTTTAGCATTGGGTTAACCCAACATGTTCCCAATCCTATCCCAATTGGGTAAACCCAATCGCAATTTTTTATTTTAATGTTGGGCTTACCCTATATGTTCCCAATCAAATCCCAATAGGGATAACCCTATCGGGCTTGCCCCATCAGTACCCAATGGGGTCCCAATGTATGCTTGGGGATAATTTCTAGTCGGGATAAATTTTCGTATGAGTATAATGATTTTTTTTATGCTTTATTTCCTGTCTCAAGGTTGTTGACAGCATAATAAACATTGCTAGGTTTCGAGCCAACATTTATCTCCGCGCGACCGGACAGACATACATGAGAGCGAGTTAATAAAAACATGATAAGTAATCTTAAAAATAAAATATTATTCACTCATTGTAATCGATTGAAACTAATAGAGAAAAATTTAATCATTTTCAATCAGATTCAATCGGAAAATAATTTTTAAAAAATTATTATTTTCTGATTGAATCTGATTGAAACTGTTTGGATTTTTCTCTATCAGTTTCAATCAGATTCAATAAGGAAATAATAATTTTAAAAAAATTATTTTCCGATTGAATCTGATTGAAACTGATAGCGAAAAATCCAATCAGTTTCTATCAGATTTAATCAGAAAAAAATAATTTTTGAAAACTTATTTTCCGATTGAATCTGATTGAAACTGATTGGATTTTTCTCTATCAGTTTCTATCAGATTCAATCGGAAAAAAAGTTTTCAAAAATTATTTTTTTCTGATTAAATCTGATAGAAACTGATTGGATTTTTCGCTATCAATTTCAATCAGATTCAATCGGAAAATAATTTTTTAAAAATTATTATTTCCTTATTGAATCTGATTGAAACTGATAGAGAAAAATCCAATCAGTTTCAATCAGATTCAATCGGAAAATAATCGAAAATTAAAATTTTTTTTCTGATTGAATCTGATTGAAACTGATAGAGAAAATCCAATCAGTTTCAATCAGAAAATACTAAATATTTTTTTCTGATAGAATCTGATTAAAACTGATAGAAAGTCAATCAGAACCCTCGAACGCTCCCGAACATTTCTGATTGGAAATTTGTTTCTGATTGAAACTGATAGAATTCTGATTGAGTTTTAATCAGATTCAATCAGATTCAATCGGAGTTTTTAATCAGGGACTTAAATACACTCATGTACAGGATACTGCTGTACTCGCGCGCTTACATATTTTTAGTTCACTGGTTCAACCAGTGACTAAAAGTTCACAGGTTGAATCAGTGGAATTTCACTGATTCATTTTAAGAGAGTATCTTTACTCTATATTTTTTTTCTTTGAGCATAAGTATATTTCAACAGATCACTCATATATTTTAACCTTATACTTTATAATAAATAATAAAATTGCACCCGGGCGCCGCATTATTATTTGAAACAATAAAAAGTATTGATAATTCGGGTGAATTTTAACATTTTTTTTTTCCGTGTACAAAAATTAACTTTATTTTTTTAAATAATATACCGAAAATATTATTAAGGATGACAAAGAAAATGTAACGACAGTTTGAACTCTTTTGATATTAAGATTGTAAAGTTTAGTATTGCGATTTTTCAATCGATTAAATTTCATACAATTTTGTGGAATTGTTTAATGTTTCGCAAAATTTTATATAAGATTTTTTAAATTTCACATCGCAACACAAAATTAAAAAATTTGAAGAAACTTAATTAAATTTTATATAATTTTTTAACTTCCCGCTAAGAAAATTGCAAATTTTCAAAAATTCGGGAAGTTATTGGTTTCAATCCGATTTGTGAAAATTGAAATTCCAACAGATGTCGACGTTTTGAGGTCCTAGAAAGCTATTCTGACTAATTTCACGATGATGTCCGAGAGTATGTATGTATGCATGTACGTACGTACGTACGTATGTAAATATCTATAACTTTTGAACGGATCAACCGATTTTGATCGTCAAGGTGTCATTCGACGCAGTTTTTTTAATATCTTGAAGCTGAAAAAAAATTGAGCTCAATCGGTAGGGCTCGTTCGGAGATATTCCAAAAATAAACTTTTTTCAAAAATGTTTTTTTTGGATAAGTTTTTACGGGCTTGATGGATTAATTCCAAAATGGACTGGGCTCTGGAGATTCATAAGTCGCGTCGAATGCCACCTCAAACATCAAAATCGGTTAATTCTTTCAAGAGAAACCGTTGTCGAAAGAATTAAAAAAAAAAAATTTTTTTAGTATTTTGAGAATTTCTCAAAAACGACTCGATGAATCAATTTCAAAATTTGATCAGTTATAGAACTTAATGAAATGCGTCGATTGCCACCTTAAACGTCTCAATCGGTTTATTCGTTCGAGAGATATCGTTGTAAAAAAAATAGTAAAAAACGTTATTTTTTGAAAACAAAAGCATACAAAAGTATTTTCGAGCTCGAAGAGCTCGAAAATGTACCTACTACAATTTTTCGAGCTCAAAGAGTTCGACATACGCGGGAAGTTTTGGGGCTGGCCCGCAGGGTCAACCGACAGACCGATTTTTATAATTATCATTGATAAGTTCATGGAGTTTTTTTAAATTTTGTAAAAATCCATCACGAAAACTTACGAACTCTGTCTTTACCGGCATTTCACCCTAAATACAATTAAGCACAAGAGTTGATCTCTCGGGATGTGATCAATAAGCAACGTTCAGGACTGCCAGCCAAGAGGAGCCGTGTTCTAACCCAGCAGACGCCCAGGATTTTTTTTATCATTTAATGTTATCAAATCTTGTTTATGAACTCGTAATGCGTTCGCGCGATAATAATCAAATCAAAATTTTGGTATTTCATTTTTTTTTTTCAAAAATATTTTTTCCGGAATGATGATTCTGACATCACCCATATGTCATACTGATGTCATGGAATGTCACACAAACATCACATTTACGTCATGTATACGTCATTAGTTTTACATCATAATCTTACGCAAAGAAGTGCGAAATAATGAGTCACACCTGACTCATTAATGACTTATATCCCTAATAGCCACTTTAGTTTGAAATTTCGGGTAATTTGATGTTGAAATTACCTGAAGTCTGCTGCCCGAATTTGCCGACAATTTCACAGCAAAAGTTGAAAATAAAAATTTGCGGGTAATTTTTCTTCAATTGAAAGGTAAACTTTTACGAAAAAAAAACAGTCGATAATGTTTATTCTTATCATTTCAGAAGGTAAGCAAATTTATACACAAAATTGTCTACAATTTAAGGGTAAAAATATACTTAACAATTTTTCAAGTCAAATTAACGATAAATTGATGTAAAATGTGCCTGAAAATTTAAGACAACTTTTTTTCTAGTCAACTTTTGAAATAAATTTGCATTCTAATTCGGGCAGTAAATTTACCTCAAATTCAATGGCAAGTTGCATACAAATGGTCGTAAAAAATGGAAAAGTCTGAAGTTGATGGAAATTTTACGAAAAATTCAATGAAACTTTTGTACAGTAAACTTTTGCTCAAGCAAACTGTGCTATTAGGGTAGGCGTAGATTCATTTCGAAAATTTCTCTCACTATTTGCTCAATTTTCTGACCATTGTTCTTAAAATGGACGATACAACAAAATACAGTTTCCCAGGTATATTTGAGTGAGTATGCCCATGGACTATGTACCACTTTCAAACGGGTTTTAAGCCTATCCCTGATTAAAAAAATCGGTCTGTCGGTTGACCCTGCGGGCCAGCCCCAAAACTTCCCGCCTATTTCGAGCTCCTTGAGCTCGAAAATACTTTTGTATGCTTTGATTTTCGAATGAAAACGTTTTTTACCATTTTTTCTCAAACGATATCTCTCGAACGAATAAGCCGCTTGAGACGTTCAAGGCGGCAATCGACGCGTTTGATTGAGTTCTACAACTGATCAAATTTTGAAATTGATTCATCAAGTCGTTTTTGAGAAATTTTCAAAATGCTAAAAAAATTTATTTTTTTTTAATTCTTTCGACAACGGTTTCTCTTGAAAGAAGTAACCGATTATGATGTTTTAGGTGGCATTCGACGCGGCTTATAAAGCTCCAGCGCCCAGTTTATTTTGAAATCAATCCATCGACAACATACAAAGTTATCCAAAAAAAACATTTTTGAAAAAGTTTATTTTTAAAATATCTCTGAACAAGCCCTACCGATCAAGTTTAATTTTTAATAGCTTCAAGATATTCGCAAGCCGCGTCGAATGGCACCTTGATGATCGAAATCGGTTCATCCGTTCAAAAGTTATACATATTTACATACGTACGTACATATATACATACATACACTCGGACATCATCGTGAAATTAGTCAGGATAGCTTCTTAGAACCTCAAAACATGAAGATCTCTTAAAAATTCGATTTTCGAAAATCGGACTGAAACCAATAACTTCCCGAATTTTTGAAAATTTGCAATTTGCTTAGCGGGAAGTTAAAAATTTTCAGACAAATCGAAAGGGGTCAGGATCAAAAGTAGTCAATTTGGCGTGGAATGCGCTATATATATACTTACGAACAAATACATCTGTGCGTGCACACATGTGTCTGTGCGTGTTGCACACATATGTGTATATGCGTGTGTGCGCGCGTGTGTACGCTCATGTGTGTGTGTGCATGGATGTGTGTGTTCACATGGATGTGTACATGTGTCCGCGTGTGTGTGTGTTAGTATGTATGTGGGCGTACGTGTGCGCGCGTACGCGCTTGTGTGTGTGTGCAGAAAAAAATATGTATTATCGTCGTTGATTCTCAACTCCACTAATACACATTATTACCCGGGAAAAAAATCACCAGACCTGATCATGCATGATCATGCCTGAATATTTGCCAGCCATGAATATGCGTGATCATGCTCGTTCAGGCATTATTATGCTTTCTCATGCATGATCACGCATGCCTACGGCTTGCAAATATTCAGGCATGATCATGTTTGAGCAAGCATAATCATTAGGGTGATTCAATAGGGATATCTTTGAAATGGTGAAAGTAATCGCTTACACATATCAGATCTTTTTTGTAGATCATCCAATTTTCTACAAAAATATGTATGAAGATTTATTTAAAAAATTTATTCATAATGAGATATGATGTTTTTTATAAGGTACTAAAGAAAAAATGGAAAACTGTGATGAGGAGGATCTTCCTGTTAATATTAAGAGCTCTAACTTGGTGAGTATTTTCTAGAGGTGCCAGAGAACCAACTTTTCTATGTCGGAAGTTAGAAAAAAATATTCGCTTTTTTTGAATCACCCTAATGTATAAAATATCCGTCAGAGGTAGCACCAGCGGAAAAGATATATACGGGATTTTGTATACAAAGATGCTATCAGTCATCACTTTTAATTAAATATAAAAAAAAACTATAGAAACTACAATAGTGAATATCGAAAGGGTTCATCTTGAGAAAATTCTGAACAAAATAAAAAAAAAAAACCGCTTTCGATACGATAATTTTTTCGGCAGTTATCATGACTACATCCCAAAAAAGTGTATACATACAGACATCCGGACGTCCAAGTAAAATTTTTTTAAACTTTTTTTTTCTTTAAACTAACAAACCAAATGTTTTTGAAAAAAACATTAAATAAGTTCTCTGAAGTCTATTCTTGATATACGTGTACTCATATTTATGCTATGAATGACAGATAAATGAAAAATAAATTTTTTTTCATCCTTAATATCAATTTGAAAAACCCACAAAAAATGGCCGTTTTCTGGTTTTTTAGTCAACTCATCGCTAGTGTGTAAATATCGATAAAAAAAATAATATTGCCAGGTGATTTTACAGCTTAATGTACCCCCGAAAACCCTGGAAATTTTCAAATTGATCCATCGAACCGTTTGTCCGGACCGATTGCTCAAAGTTTTATAAAACAATTAAAGGAACAAGATTTGTTCCTTAATTTGTGTAATCATTACCAAAATGAAAAAATTGATTTTTTTCGGATTTTCTTTCATTTTCACGTTAGTTATTCGGTAAATGTAAGGTAAAGAGAAAAAAAAAATTTTTTTTCAAAAAACGAAAAAAAAAAAACCCCCGAATAAAATGTAAAAAAAAAAAAATGTTAAAAAAACTCTTGTTTTATCTCGTTTTTTGAAAAAAAAATTTTTTAAAAAAAAGTCAATCAGGAATTTCTGATTAAATCTGATTGGACGTTTTCAATCAGTTTCAATCGGAGTTTTTAATCAGGGCGTGTTTTATTGTGTCAATAAGTTATTAATATTTATTTATTATCTTTTGTAATATATCAACTAAGTTTTATATAACAATAATAATTATATGACAAAATTTTTACAGAGTATGAAAATAAATAACTATGAGGTTACTTCAATAGCTAAAGAGCTAACCTCAATCCAGAATAACATTTTGAAATTAATCCCCGTGAAAAAATTTTCTGATATGGCCTGATATGGCTTGATTTCGGCGGTTCATATCAGGCCTGATATGGAAATTGGCCATATCAGAAAATATATGTACAGATAAGATTTGATATGTTCTGATATGGACATATCAGACTATATCTAGTGAGATTAACATTGTTATCTCGGGAACTAAATTTATAGATAATTTTATAAAATTGTGTATAACTTTGTAAAATTTTATATGCAATAATTGTCATGAAAAAAAAAAAAAAAAAAAAGAAAAAAAAATCCATCCAGGTCATGGGTTCGAACCCGAGTACTTCTGATTCTAAGTCTGATCTATTAACCACTCTGCCAAATCATGAACTTGAAACGTGAAGTTGATTATATCTATTTGGATAAAATTGAAACTAAGAAAATTAAAGACTTCAGATAAATGATTGATTTGGTTACTTGTATTATATTCAATTATTATTGTTTATAGAGTAACGAGACCATTAACGGTATACCCACCAGTAACGGGGCAAGAACTACTTTTTTTGGTAAAAGAAAAAAAAAAGTTCAAGATTTTTAAACTTATAAGTTTTAAACAAGTATACATAAAAATTTAATAATAGTTAAACTTTTTTCAATTTAAAATCTCAATTTTTTATATTTAAATTCATTACGAAAATTTGAAATTCTCTCAGAGATTTAAAAATTGATCTCGTTAGCTTATTGGAAAAATTTTTCAACAAAGTTTGTGCACTTTATACAATTTATAAATGCGGTAAATTAAAATATTTAACAGACTTCATAAGATTTTATGAATCATTGTAAAATCGGTTGTTCCGAACAATGTTACGTTATTTGGTCATTTCTAAATTATTTTACCAAACGTATGTATACGAAAAACTCGAAAAAACTAGTATACGTGCCCATATCAGGGCATATCAAGCCATATCAAACCTGATCAAGATTTTTTTTGACAAGCATATTAAAATATATATACCCTTATCAAGTTATATCAGGTCATATCAAGACATATAAAAAAATTATATACAAGCATATCAAGTCAGATCAAGACATATCAAATCTGATATCGACATATCAAGTTGATATGGACATATCAAGTTGATATGGCTTGATATGGCCAATTTTTATATCAGACTATATCAGAATATACTAAAAATTATATATGGGCATATCAGATCATATCAGGTCAGATATGAATATATCAAATTTTTTGATATGGCCATATCAGGTCATATAAGGCTTGATCAGAAAATTTTTTCACGGGACGTTAAGAGTCATTTTAAGACCAGAAAATTGCTTGGCCTTGATGTGTTGAGAGTAGAGCACAACCTCAAACGCTTCGCGTTATGAGGCGTGCAATAATAATTTTGTATTATTTTTATTATAATTACATAATTTTTAAAAATGTAATTTATTAAATTTAATTGATTAGTTATCAAGAACCCAGCTAAATTATCTTGCTATACCACTATTATTAAAAATAACATTTATCATAAAAATTTATGAGTTTTTTCTTACTTCAATTAATTTTTATAAGTTAAATCATAAAATTACGGTTGTTGACTGCAAACTAACAATAACGAACTAAAAATTTTTCAATGATTAGTTGTAAATAATCTAAATAGGAATGTTAATAGTATATTGTGCACGTAGGGAGGAAAGTCGAACATTTTCCTCCGCATGTAAAACGGCCACCCGAGCCGTAGGCGAGGGTTGCAAACATGCAGGAAGAGATGCTCTTCTTTCCTCCCGTATTGCACATGCTATTTTTTCTCGTACCCGGCTGAAAGTTTATAAAACTTACCAAATAGAAGGCAATTTAGTATGAGCAATAACATTTAATGCGAGAAGTCCCGGTAGGGGGTGGAGCCTCCTCAATCGTATATATATATATATATATATATATATATATGTACATAAAATAGTATTCGCTCTGAATGAAGCCATGGTAGGGGTAATTAAATCGACTGAAGCGTTCGCAGTGGTTACTTTCGGAGTTACGGGAGGCTATTATTACTAAAATTGTAAGCAAGCACACGTGAAAGTATTTATTTGGTTATTATTTAATTATTTATTTTTCATTTTGATTTTTTCCTTAGTATCATTTTTTGACTTTGATATGAATTTCAAACAACTTAACCAAAATGTTTACTGCATTCTTTTTTATTTTTTATTATTATACCCGTGAAAAATGAATCATGCATGGCCATGCATGGCCATATATGGTTCATGCATGGAGCATACATGGCCATGCATGGAGCATACATGGAGCATACATGGTCATACATGAATCATGCAAGGCCATGTATGGCCATGCATGTACATGTATGACTATATATGGCAGTGATTAATTGAACATACATGGCCATGCATGGCCGTGTATGGTTCATGCATGGAGCATACATGGTCATACATGGTCATACATGAATCTTACAAGGCCATGTATGGACATGTATGACTATATATGTCAGCGATTAATTGAACATACATGGCCATGCATGGCCGTATATGGTTCATGCATGGAGCATACATGGCCATACATGAATCATACAAGGTCATGTATGGCCATGCATGGACATGTATGACTATATATGTCAGTGATTAATTGAACATATATGGCCATGCATGGCCGTATATGGTTCATACATGGCCATACATGGAGCATGTATGGCCATACATGGGCATACGAACTTTTTGAATACAGTCATGCATGGCCATATATGAATCATACAAGGCCATGTATGGCCATGCATGGTCATACATAGTCATGGATGACTATATATTAGACTGCTTTTTTTAGCGACTATTTTTTTTTTCGCTCCCATCCCGAAATTTTGTTGGAAATACCCTCCAAAAAATTCCCTGAGAGTTTAAGCCCTTGATATTAATATAAAGTACTTTCCCAGAGCAGGCGAAGATTTCCCATTCAAAATACACGTAAACTTGGGTTTTTATGTTTTAAACTTCTGTAACTCCGTGGCATTTTATGACATCATCTCGCCCAAAGTCGGGATTTTCTCAGAATTGAATGCTCTTCAAAAGTACCCATTATCGCGAAGTCGTAACTCATACGAGTGGGGTAGTACGGACCGCTAAACTAAATTTTTTCATAGAATTCTTGTTTCTTCTCTCATTATCTCATAAACAACAAGACCTACAGAAAAAATATGAATAACAATTCTATAGAAAATTCAATTTTCTACAAAAAAGGTCCTTAGCACTAAATCACTACGATCGATATTTTCTGAGATATTAATTATTGAAGTTTACGTAGCATTGAATTCCCATAAAATGTCGAATCAAATCTTAGAAAATACTGATTTTTTATTTGACTAATATCTCAGAAAATATCGATCTGAGTGATTCGGTGCTAGGGACCTTTTTTGTAGGAAATTAAATTTCCTATAAAATTGTCATTTACATTTTTTTTGTAGGTCTTGTTGTTTATGAGATAATGAAAGAAAAAAATTAAAAAGTTCGTATGCCTATGTATGGCCATATATGCTCCATGTATGACCATGTATGAACCATATACGGCCATGCATGGCCATATATGTCCAACTAATCACTGACATATATAGCCATACATGACCATGCATGACCATACATGGCCTTGTATGATTCATATATGGCCATGCATGGCCATGTATGATTCATTTTTCACGGATATAAAAAATTTGAGCTGACTATTACAATTACTTATAAACAGGATGTTGTAGTGAAAAAAAATAGAAAATTTTTTTGATATCACTAACAGCATATTGATGATTATATTTTGCTTTTTCGAAAGTGATTATATCCTTTCAATCTTACGTTTCACAAGTAAACTTCGTTGTAACTGTCGGTCGCATAGCTTAGTCGACAAAGCGTCGGTCTCTCGTACGGAAGGTCCCGGGTTCGAATCCTACTAAAGCGGGTGGTGTTATTAATAAGTCTAGCGTTTTTTCTCTGAATTAAAAATTTCCAATTCGATTAGGAATTTAATTATTCGCATATCTGATAATCTCTGCGTCGCCAAAATAATTAAAAAAAAAAAAAAAAAATTAAAAAAAATTTTTTTTTATTCAGTTAAAATTTCTATACCTAGTCATATCAAGTCATGTATGGCCGTATCAAGCTATGTATAGTCATACATGGCCATGCATGGTCATACATGGTCATATATGGCCATACATGGCCATGCATGGCCATGTCTGGCCAATTTACATACATGGCCATGCATGGAGCATTCATGCATGGCCATGTATGATTCATTTTTCACGGGTATACTTACTTGCTGTTGATTAGTTTAACTACAAAACAAAACTGCAATCACTATAAAACTGTCACATATTTTTTATAACTTTTTTTTTTTTTTACTATTATTTATAATATTTATTTATTTGTAAGTTTCTTGTTATTGACATACGTATATAAAAACATACTCTGACAGCCTCCTGTATGTCATATTTTGTCAGGCGCTGCAGTCACACTCATAACGAGTACTATTTTTTTTTATGCCCGGTCGAATGTACGTCGACAAATCAAACCTGTATAGATTATATAACTATGTTTTTGCATGTATTTATGCCTGCTCCGGCATTTTCGGCATGATGCCTGCTGCCCCACACTGATAGAAAAAATATCTCGATTCAAGAAAAATTTTTTCTTCAAAATGTTCTTGTTTTAAAATTTTGAATTGTTTTTATAATTTAGTTTCGGGTCAAGACATGAGAGTTATCCATCAAAAATACAAAATCTTTAGAGCCAAGAAAATCTAAATCAAGACAAGAATTTCTTGAAGCAAGACAATTGCTTTTCTTCAGAAATAAATTCTTGGCTCAAGAAAATATTTCTTGAGCCAAGATAAAATTTCTATCAGTGCAGAGGGCAGGCATCAAATATATCTACAAAAATCGGTCTGTCGGTTGACCCTGCGGGTCAGCCCCAAAACTTCCCGCGTATTTCGAGCTCCTTGAGCTCGAAAAATTGAAGTAGGTACATTTTCGAGCTCTTCGAGCTCGAAAATACTTTTGTATGCTTTTGTTTTCAAAAAATAACGTTTTTCACTATTTTTAACTTCCCGCTTAGAAAATCGATGATTTTCAAAAATTTCGGGAAGTTATTGTTTTTACCCCGATTTTCGAAAATCGAGTTTTCATCAGATGTCGACGTTTTGAGGTCCTAGGAAACTATTCTGACTATTTTCAGAATGATGTCCGAGTGTCTGTATGCATGTGTGTGTGTGTGTGTATGTATGTGTGTGAATGGCCTATAACTTTTTAATTAATGAATCGATTTAGATGTTTAAGGCGGCGATTGAAAGAACTTGTTGGCCGTCAACTTTCCTGAAAATTTCAGATCATTTGATCAAGTAGACTCGAACATATTGGCGAATTACGAAAAAAAAAAAACTTTTTTTTTTAGTTTTTTATTGATTTCTCAGAAACGAATTGAACGATCGCTTTCAAATTCTAGTCAGCTCTAGAATTCAATAAAACGCGCCTTTTGCCACCTCAAACGTCAAAATCGGTTGATTAGTTCAAAAGATATCAGCGTTGAAAAGTTGAAAAAATAACATTCAATGTTATTTTTTCCAGATAAATCAAAATGTACTGTACTAAAATGTGTCTAAAATCTTACAATTTTTTTCTCTTTATGATTTCTTTTGATTATCATATAATGCCATCAAACATGTTCTTTAGTTTAAACCATATTATCAACGAAAAAATTGAAAAAACACAGTTTTTAATCATTTTCTCGGATATTTTAGATACTATTGCTCTAACCTAAGCCAAAACTCATTTAAATCTTGATTTTGATCACTGAAATTGATTTCTGCATCAATATATTTAGTTTATTCAACATAATCGGGAATTAAAATTTAAAAACAGCTTGTTCATTGATGATTTTTGATTCTTAAACTTTTAAACTTTAGCATAAAGCGTAACTTGCTAGAATCTGAAAAGCTCATAAAAAAACAATTGCATGCAATATGATTTTCGAGCTCGAAGAGCTCGAAAACAGCGGGAAGTTTTGGGGCTGGCCCGCAGGGTCAATCGACAGACCGATTTTTTTTACAACGATATCTCTCGAACGAATAAACCGATTGAGACGTTTAAGGTGGCAATCGACGCATTTCATTAAGTTCTATAACTGATCAAATTTTGAAATTGATTCATCGAGTCGTTTTTGAGAAATTTTCAAAATACTAAAAAAATTTTTTTTTTTTAATTCTTTCGACAACGGTTTCTCTTGAAAGAATTAACCGATTTTGATGTTTGAGGTGGCATTCGACGCGACTTATGAATCTCCAGAGCCCAGTCCATTTTGGAATTAATCCATCAAGCCCGTAAAAACTTATCCAAAAAAAACATTTTTGAAAAAAGTTTATTTTTGGAATATCTCCGAACGAGCCCTACCGATTGAGCTCAATTTTTTTTCAGCTTCAAGATATTAAAAAAACTGCGTCGAATGACACCTTGACGATCAAAATCGGTTGATCCGTTCAAAAGTTATAGATATTTACATACGTACGTACGTACGTACATGCATACATACTAGACTGTTTCAAATTAGGGGACTATTTTTTTTTTTTGATGAACATTAAAAAATCGAAAGGGTATCTTAAAATATGGTGACAGTTAAAATTTGAGCTCTTAATATTGGTATTTAGAGGTGGCTATTTAAAATTTTCGATTTTTCATTTAGAAGCATGGTAAAAAATACATAACTTCCGAAAAAATCAAGATACAAAAAATCTCTTCTCAACTATTTTGTAGGAAATTTACTGATCTACAAAAAAGGTCTTCTATGATTTTTGCATAACTTCAACCATTCACAAGATATCCGACGTCAAAATTTAATAAAATTCAAAGAACTTGTTTTTGCTCGCTCCGAATTTTATACCATGCCAACCAATGAGAATTCAGAAATTTTCAATACATTTTTTTGTAGGAAATTGAACGCTCTACAAAAAAAGTCTCTTATCGTTTTTTGATAAATCCATTTGTTCAAAAGTTATTAGAGCTCGAAGTAAAGTTGGAGATCTTTTTACTTTTCCGGTGAAACTATCGGACTAATCATAAAATGTCATAGAATCTTTTTTGTGGGCAATTTTATTTCTCACAAATTACCTCTGATAAATTTTTTAAATTCTGCATTCTCTTCTAGTTATTTCCATTTTAATGCTAAGCTCCTAAAAAAAGTGTTCTGATCGATTTTAAGAGCTCGACATTAAAATGGAATTAACTAGAATAGAATGCAGAATTCGGAAAAAATTTATCAGAGATAATTTTTAGGAAATAAAATTGTCTACAAAAAAGATTTAATGACATTTTATGATTTGTCCGATAGTTTCACCGAAAAAGTAAAAAGATCTCGAATTTTACTATAACTTGACTTCAAGCTCTAATAACTTTTGAACAGATGGATTTATCAAAAAACGATAAGAGACTTTTTTTGTAGAGCGTTCAATTTCCTACAAAAAATTGTATTGAAAATTTCTGAATTCTCATTGGTTGGCATGGTATAAAATTCGGAGCGAGCATAAACAAGTTCTTTGAATTTTATCAAACTTTGACGTCGGATATCTTGTGAATGGTTGAACTCATGAAAAAATCATAGAGGACCTTTTTTGTAGACCAGTAAATTTCCTACAAAATAGTTAAGAAGAGATTTTTTGTATCTTGATTTTTTCGGAAGTTATGTATTTTTTACCATGTTTCTAAATGAAAAATCGAAAATTACAAATAGCCACCTCTAAATATCAATATTAAGAGCTCAAATTTTAACTGTCACCATATTTTAAAATACCCTTTCGATTTTTCAATGTACATCAAAAAAAAAAAAATAGTCCCCTAATTTGAAACAGTCTAATACATACATACTCTCGGACATCATCGTGAAATTAGTCAGAATAGCTTTCTAGGACCTCAAAACGTCGACATCTGTTGGAATTTCGATTTTCACAAATCGGATTGAAACCAATAACTTCCCGAATTTTTGAAAATTTGCAATTTTCTTAGCGGGAAGTTAAAAAAGTATCAAAAAGTATTTGACAGGATTCGAAAGGATTAAAATTTTAATACTTTCAAATCCTGTTAAATACTGGAAATCCTAAAATTTCAATCTTTTTAATCCTGTCAAATACTTTTTTTTAATCAAGGATGACAGTCATAAACACCTGCATGAAAACTAAAAAAGCTTGTAATTCAGAAGAATCGCAATGGGCATTAGTCATCGCTTATGTAAAATATTCAATATCGTTTTCTGTTTAAATACAAATTTAAATCAAATTCCTTATCTTAAATAGATCCTGAGATAGACTGTGACGATAAATTATAAATTATAGCAATAATCTATAAAAAAAAAATTTTTTTTCATGTGAATTCTATTCAGAATAGGTCTACTATGCACTAAAAAAATCAGCATAGCAACAGAACAATTATTTACGAAGTTACAAACAATTAAATTTGGTGCTTGAATTTATACCCCCCCCCCCAAATACCACGTTTTTTAACCTTCAATTGTTTATATCGTGGGTAAAAAATTTTTTAGGTTTGTAAAATTTTGGATAAGAGTAGAAGAGACTTCAATCTACCGATCTATATACTTCACGTATTAATGCGATTTTTTAAAACACAAGTTACTCATGTTTTAAATTTAGGGTCAATACTTTATGACCAGATTCTACTTCACTTCAATTATATAATAAACATACACATAGAATTGCATCTCAAAGTTCTTAGTAAAAACGTAGGTGCAGTTACGAAGCTCCATGCGCGTAGGCTCTTTGCAATCTCTAAATCTGGACTGCATCGGCGACCTGAAAACTAGTTCTTCTGTACAATATTTCCGCTTCACGAAGGTTATACTTCATTTATGAAATATATTGATTCAATCGCTGATGCGTAAATAATTCAATAATTCTTATTCTTATCTTCTTAAGAAAACAAATTTTTTTTCAGATTGTAAAATCAGCCAGTTCTAACTATGAATGTTCGTGAAAAATTATGCATGCACGGAAAAAAAACTATCTCGGCTGAATATAAATTTTCTTGAGTCAAGAAAATTATTGGGTCAAAGAAGGAAGGCCAGAATTTTCTTCGATCAAGTATTGAATTTACTTGAATTTTAAATCGTCCGTTAATAAATAGTTTCTTAAGTCAAAAACACTTTTACGATTGAATGAAAATACTTCTTTATTAATTCAAGATACTTGATTTTCTTAAATGAAGAAAAATTTTCTTTATTCAAGATTTGTTATTTACTTGTATTAAGAGTGTACTTATTTATTTGAAATTAATACATTTATTAAGGTAAATAATTTTTTTGGAGTTTACTCCTTAAGAATCGATTTTCATATAAGGCCCCCGGTATAGAAAAATTATGAAGTGTAAAATCTACTCAACGAATGACCTCGTTACGTTTTAGGTGCACAACTTTCACTTATGAGTGCATAGGGTATCCTACGGGGCAGCGTACGAATGTATTGTGTGTATACAATATATTCGTACCTATATATACATATACACCTATATATATATATATATATATTTATATATACGTATATATAATGAACATACTCTACGGCGTCTGCAAATGATAAATATATATATATAGTACACTAACGCAAAAAATTAAAGGAACAGTAAAATTTTATAAATTTTTTAGTAATTTTTGGAAGCCTGCAACTTTGTGAAAAATAATCGTATCGAGATTTAAAAAAAAAAAAATTTATAGCTTGAAATCTCTAGTTTCGATGCATTTTCATCAAAATTTTATAAAAAGTCTGGTTATTACGCTAAAATGAAAATTTACTTTTAACATCCTTTAGAAGTAAGTAAAAAAAAAATGACTTTTTTTGGTTTTTTAGTAAATCAACCGCTGCTCTGCAAATATTGATAAAAAAAAATATTGTTGCCAGGGACTTTTTTAGCTAAATGTACCCCCAATAACCCTTTAAATTTTTGAATTGATCTATGGAGCCGTTTTTTGGGGGCGATCGTTCAAAGTTTTTCTTTCATTTTTGCATTAGTAACTCAGTGAATGTGAGGGGAGAAGAAAAAAAAAACGAAAAATTTTCAAAAATCAAAAAAATTGAACCTTGTTTTTTGGGGTCGAAAATTTTTTTTTTTTAACTCTTTTGAAAATTTTTCGTTTTTTTTTTTCTCTTCCCCTTACATTCACTGAGTTACTAATGCAAAAATGAAAGAAAAGTAAAAAATCATTATTTTTTCATTTTGATTATAATTACACAATTGAAGGAAGAAAACTTGTTCTTTTAATTGTTTAGCAAAACTTTGATCGATCATTTCCAAAAAAAGGGTTCGATAGATAAATTTGAAAATTTAAGGGGTTATTAGGGATACATTAAGCTATAAAAGTCTCTAGCAACATTAGTCTTTTCATCGATATTTACAGTGTTGCGGTTGATTTACTAAAAAACCAAAAAAAAGTCATTTTTTTGTACTTACTTCTAAAGGATGTTAAAAATTTAAAAAATTGTTTTTTCCAAAAAATGATGAACGGTTCTTGTAGAGAATTTATTCACGTTTTCAACGCCGGCCTCAAATTTACTGTGCAATCATTGGTACCTGAAATATCGATGATCAAAGCCAAAAGGATCATTTTTTGTTTGAAGGCTGATATCCCTGCGACAAATTGTCCTACGAAGTTAAAAAAAACCAAATTGAAGCTGAATCAATTTGCTAAATGACCTATGCATTGGTTTAGTTGACAAAATTTTTCCACGGTCCGTAGGCTCTTTGGAAAAAAGGAAAAATTTAGAAATTTTTTGTCTCGCGGTATTTCTCATGTTAGCGTAATAACCAGACTTTTTAAAAAATTTGGATAAAAATGCACCGAAACTAGAGATTTTAAGCTATAAAATTTTTTTTTCAAAATCTCCATACGATTATTTTTCACAAAGTTACAGCCTTCCAAAAATTACTAAAAAATTTATAAAATTTTTTTTGTTCCTTTAACTTTTTGCGTTAGTGTACTATATATATATTAATCATTTGCAGACGCCGTAGAGTATATTCATTATATATATATATATAAATGTATATTGTGACGTTACATTGCCGAAGAGATGGAGTTAGAGGTGGAGTGTGCGTGAGCATGTGTGATAGAGAGAGATAGAGTTGGTATGTGTGTCGAGTTGAGTGTAGGGGATAGTGAGTTGAGAGTATGGAGTACGTGTGCGGTAAGTTGAGTGTGTTGAGAGTAGGAGTACGTGTACGTTAGGTTATATGCTTTGGAGTGTCTGTGTGGTTGAGCGTGGATTTCACGAGGAAGGTCTAGCTGTGTCGCGGATAGTGGCCAAGATAGCGTGCCTCCCGTCCAGTGATGACGACTAGGTCCAGGCCTAGCCCTCGGGGTTGACGTGGCGATCATGGAGGAGCGACTGAGATGTTGCCGCCCCCTCGAGTTGATGCCCGGAGTTAGCTGGGGTACGTTTACGTTTATTGGGGAATGGCAGGCCTCGTTTGCGGTGCTCGAGGAAGCCAAAGATTCGCTAACGCCGGATATCACGGGGAGTGACACCGCGGGAAGACCCGCGAATCCACGGCTTGTATGTGGTGGGGGAAGAATGGATGGAGAAGCGAGAATGTGAGAGTGACTGGACGTAGTAGAGTGTGGAAGTAAATGGAGTAGGAGAAGAGAGAAGAGCAGTTGTGAACTGACCAGGGTGTCAGAGAGTTGGGTTTTGGAGTCGCTCGAGTGCGAGCAGACCCAGTTAGTCGAGTTTGGGCTTTTGGAGCGAGTGGTTGTGAGTCGGAGAGCCCCAAAGGTAGGCCTCGACCACACCCTCGGCTGATGTCGTTTTTGGAGCTTGTGGCTTTACATATTGAGTTGTGGAGTCCTTTTGTCGTGATTTTGTCGTCTTGATTACCGCATTATTTATTTTATTTTGTTATTTATCTAGAAGTGTATAAGTTTGTGATTCGTCGTCCACGAGAGGTTCCCGATGTCACACCCAGGTATTTATTCGTCTGATGGACCGAGAGTACTGGACCGTGGGCCCCTTGGGCCCTTCGCGTCACTCTTGTGTCATCTTAACGATGTTTTAATTAGTTTTCTTTTCGTTATTTTGTTCAAATTAAATTTTTATTAATCGGCTTCTTTCGAGTAAAAAGAACCGCGACCCTCTCTCCACAACCTAGCATACTGAGCGCACCAGGACATGCCGCTACCACCGTTCATTGCTCTCATTTCCAAAGGATTTAGATCATAGGTTTTAATTTACGTGTACGTTTAGACCGGTTGCCGATACCGGGGAAATAAAAGTCGGCTGGCGTCCGTCAGGATCTGGAGGAAATGAGAGGATTGATCGGTGGGCGAAGTGTAACGTAACCCGATTTTGTGTAATTTGAGTTTGAATAATTGAGTAAATTTATTGAGTAAAAGTTAAGTGAAATTTTGTTGAGTTAAATCGAGTGTTTGAGTAAAATAATACGTTACAAATTGGCGCCCAACGTGGGGCTCGAAGTTAAAAGAAGCCGCATTTTTTTTTTATTAAAAAAAATTCATTTTATTTCATTTCATTTATCCTTATTTCAGTTATTTCATTTTTTTTTAATTTCAATCTTTTTTTTTCTCTTTTGTATTTTGCCAGTAAAAAGTCTCAGTTAATTCCTGGAATTTATTTTATTTTATTTGTCTCTCCGAGTTTTTTTTTGTCTCCGTTTATCGATTTATTTTTAATTTTAATATTTTATTTTTTTTTTTTCTCTGTGTATCGAAAACTCGAGAACGTTTAGTTTTTTTTCTCTTAGTATTTGTTTGTCGAAGTACTTAGTTAGAGAATCAAAGGAATTTATTTAGTACAAAATTCCTTTGGCGGGTACGACATCGGAACCTAAAAATAATATTTTAATCCGTGGAAGAATTTTTCGGCGAATCATGACGTAACGATAAAAGAATTCCGTCGTTCGACTACGTACTCGGGTTGGTCTGACTTGGGTTGGCAACAGCCGGCCGAGCGCGGGACCGCTTCGAGGTGCGAGCCGACTTTCGGTGCGGCGAGTAGCGAGTCACGTGGCCCTCTAGGCCCGCTCGTATTGGCTCGCCCCACTATTCTCGAGCACGAGACACTGGAGCCGGCCCGAGATGCGCCACAGTGTTACAAAGTTTCTGAGCGACCGGACGTGTTCCAATTACAGCAATTTTGTATCGCATCTCATTGTTCTTTTACAATCTACCTGTTGTATTACCAGCTAATTGTTATTGTGCCAGTGAATTATATTAGGACCATTCTATTATATCAACCTCAGTGAGTGATTATTGGGCCAATTATCGCGCCGATATCGAGTCTACGGTGTTCCCAAGAAGACCTGCTAATCGTAAGTACTTACCGATTTATTACTGATTATTATTATCTATTTGCCGGGTATTATAAGTGACCAGTCCTGACCACGTAATTAGTGTGTTGGGTCTTCGGTAATTACATTAATTAATTTCGTAGAGTTGTAGGGTTTCCGAACCAAATTTATTTATTTTTCTTTGTCTTTCCTTGTGATAAAGTAATTGATCGAGTCCGACCGCACTCGCGAGTCGGACCGCCATTACCTACAGTTGTCGTCACCCGTGTCGAATTATTTTCTTGTTTTCCTTGTTTTATTTTGGGAATTTGAATTCTATTTTTTTGAAGTCAATTGAAGTATCGGCGGGTATTATTATTTAAACTAAGTAGTAAATATTTAATACCTCAGTGCGCGACCAGTTATTGAAATCATGAGTCGCGCGGGTAGCGATAGAGTTCGGGGACGAGATAACGCACCGGAAATTCGAGTCGAGGCGCCGAGTTCCACCGGCACTCCCTCGGTCCGGGGCTCTCAGGCCCCGAGCCATGTAAGTGATCCACCGCCCCGGGCTGTGGGTCAAGAAGACCCAGTGTTACCAGGAGGCGGTCAGGAACATCTTGAACCCCTGGAGCAGGAAAATGCCCAGAGAAGAGCCGATGTTCTGGGTCAAGATAATTTACCGGGACGTGGAGAGCTACCAGATCCTGAGGTGGAGAGGCGGCAGCGCATATTTCCACCTCCGCGACCCCACGGCGGCGTACGTGCGCGGAGACCGGTGAGGCCCCGTCCGGAGGACTACTGGTTAGACTCCGACGACGAGCCCGCCGCGTACCGCGAGAGGTATACGAGCAGCAGCACGCGTGGCTGCGGAGCAGCAGCTCACCGGAACCCCGATGGAGGTGGCTGAAGTGCCGTCAACGGCAAACGTTACCGCCCCGACGAGCCGGTCCGGGACCAATCCTGCGACTGCGGCAGTACCGCCGACGAATACCGTACCAACTACAACCCCGGGTCGGGACAAGCGACCCCGGACGTCGTCAGCAGAGACCCGGAGAGAGGACACTGCGGGGAAACGACAGCGCCAGGGATCCCCTCGGAGGAAGGACGACAAGAGGCGGAAGGTACCGTTGCCACCCCACTTACACCCAGTGTGCTGGAATTGTAAGGAGGAGGGGCATCAGTATGCCGAGTGCCCCAAACCCCGTGGCGAGTTTTGTTACGGGTGCGGACGGGCCAAGAAGACACTGGCCGACTGCCCGGAGTGTCGTACGAGGTGGACTCGACGAGGCCCCTACGACAAACGGGTGGGACGCTGTGTCCCGGAGGACGAGTGGCAGAGGCCACGTTGAAGTCGGGGAAAGGCCGACTGGCGAGTGCCGTGAAGGCAAGAGTGTTTAATAAAACTCTTATATCTTTGATATAATGTGTGTTTATTTAAACCTCACCCATCTCCCGATAATTTAAGAAAGCCGAGTTGAGACCTGTTCCAGGGGAACTTGAAGGTCCAACGGGCTAAATATCGTTAATAAGTCTATCGATAAGTTTCACGAACCTCAGAATTTAATTCCGAGTGTTTAGTCGATCCGTACCGCGCCTTTAAGGCAAAAAAAATTATTATTTTTTTTTATTTAAGAGTTACGGTCGTAAGACCGTAATATATCGAAATATTATTTTGTTTGTCGTGTGGTCGTGGACCACGAAGATGTCGTGAGTTCGGCAATGTACTCGTCTGCGGACACCGGAAGGTTTGCCAGGCGAGCCTGTCTCTAAGGAGGGGGGAGTTTGTGACGTTACATTGCCGAAGAGATGGAGTTAGAGGTGGAGTGTGCGTGAGCATGTGTGATAGAGAGAGATAGAGTTGGTATGTGTGTCGAGTTGAGTGTAGGGGATAGTGAGTTGAGAGTATGGAGTACGTGTGCGGTAAGTTGAGTGTGTTGAGAGTAGGAGTACGTGTACGTTAGGTTATATGCTTTGGAGTGTCTGTGTGGTTGAGCGTGGATTTCACGAGGAAGGTCTAGCTGTGTCGCGGATAGTGGCCAAGATAGCGTGCCTCCCGTCCAGTGATGACGACTAGGTCCAGGCCTAGCCCTCGGGGTTGACGTGGCGATCATGGAGGAGCGACTGAGATGTTGCCGCCCCCTCGAGTTGATGCCCGGAGTTAGCTGGGGTACGTTTACGTTTATTGGGGAATGGCAGGCCTCGTTTGCGGTGCTCGAGGAAGCCAAAGATTCGCTAACGCCGGATATCACGGGGAGTGACACCGCGGGAAGACCCGCGAATCCACGGCTTGTATGTGGTGGGGGAAGAATGGATGGAGAAGCGAGAATGTGAGAGTGACTGGACGTAGTAGAGTGTGGAAGTAAATGGAGTAGGAGAAGAGAGAAGAGCAGTTGTGAACTGACCAGGGTGTCAGAGAGTTGGGTTTTGGAGTCGCTCGAGTGCGAGCAGACCCAGTTAGTCGAGTTTGGGCTTTTGGAGCGAGTGGTTGTGAGTCGGAGAGCCCCAAAGGTAGGCCTCGACCACACCCTCGGCTGATGTCGTTTTTGGAGCTTGTGGCTTTACATATTGAGTTGTGGAGTCCTTTTGTCGTGATTTTGTCGTCTTGATTACCGCATTATTTATTTTATTTTGTTATTTATCTAGAAGTGTATAAGTTTGTGATTCGTCGTCCACGAGAGGTTCCCGATGTCACACCCAGGTATTTATTCGTCTGATGGACCGAGAGTACTGGACCGTGGGCCCCTTGGGCCCTTCGCGTCACTCTTGTGTCATCTTAACGATGTTTTAATTAGTTTTCTTTTCGTTATTTTGTTCAAATTAAATTTTTATTAATCGGCTTCTTTCGAGTAAAAAGAACCGCGACCCTCTCTCCACAACCTAGCATACTGAGCGCACCAGGACATGCCGCTACCACCGTTCATTGCTCTCATTTCCAAAGGATTTAGATCATAGGTTTTAATTTACGTGTACGTTTAGACCGGTTGCCGATACCGGGGAAATAAAAGTCGGCTGGCGTCCGTCAGGATCTGGAGGAAATGAGAGGATTGATCGGTGGGCGAAGTGTAACGTAACCCGATTTTGTGTAATTTGAGTTTGAATAATTGAGTAAATTTATTGAGTAAAAGTTAAGTGAAATTTTGTTGAGTTAAATCGAGTGTTTGAGTAAACTAATACGTTACAATATATATATATATATATAGGTGTATATGTATATATAGGTATGAATATATTGTATACACACAATACATTCGTACGCTGCCCCGTAGGATACCCTATGCACTCATAAGTGAAAGTTGTGCACCTAAAACGTAACGAGGTCATTTGTTGAGTAGATTTTACACCTAATATTTTTTCCATACCAGGAGCCTTATATGAAAATCGATTCTTAAGGAGTAAACTCCAAAAATATTGAAAAAAAAATAAATAAAAATATGAATTTTTGACATTTTGAAAATTTTGGAATGCTATAACTTCCAAACTAATCAACCGATTGAGCTCATTTTCCAACTCGATCAAGGTGGTCACCCGCAGAATATGTATGCCAAGTTTCAAAGCGATCGGTTTAGAACTGTGGTAATAATCAGAGTCACAATCTGCATAAAATTAGTTTTTATAAAATTTTGTAAATTTTTAAAACTATATTAGTATTCGAAAAAGTAGTCAAATCGAAGAGCTGCATAGTGAAAATTGAAGGCAATCGAGCGAGCTTTCAGATAGAACAAACGAAAATGAGCTATCTCTTTCCGTTTAAAAGTTATATATGGTTGAATCTGTAAACAATTTTTTTTTTTTAATTTTACAAAATTTCAATTAACCATCACTTCTAAATTTATTGGCCGAATTGGCTCATCTTCGAATTCATCCAAGGTAATCGTCCATAGAATAAGTATACTAAGTTTCATTAAGATCGGTTTAGAATTGTGAACCCTATCATTAGAGAACGGCACGTTATATCGTATCTATATCTCTCTCTCTATATATATATATATATATGGGGTATTCCACGCCAAATCGACCACTTTTGACCCCGACCCCTTTCGATTTGGCCGAAAATTTTTTTTCCCTTTCTACCCCATTAAAATCATTTTTCAGGAAGTTTTCAAATTTTTTTACCCAACCAAAAAAAGTTATGAGTTTTTCAAAAATAAGCCTTTTATTTTTTTAAATAGCTATAACTTCTTCCAAAATTGACTAATGGGGACTTTTTTTTTCAAAATTTTTGTTTTTGAATATACTTTTCAGAAAAAAATACAAGAAAATTTTAAGATAATAAACTCTATGAAATTTTCGGCTTTTTTGAGAAAAACCGCCATTTTGTTGTAGTTCGTCATTTTTTATTTTTTTTTTTAATTTTTCAAAAAAAACTTCAATTAATTCTACAATTTTTCCCGCCAATCCGAGAGTGGGCCGACTTTTCCTTCTATTTTTATTTATCAATTGAAAAAAAAAATTTTGCCCAGTTGGGCTTATTTTACAAAACATCACTCTGGAAATTTTTGAGAGTTTATCAACGGCTTCAGAGTTTGAAAAATTGAGACGAAAAAATTAATTGAAACTGGTATTCTACGAGAGAATTCGGATTTTTTTAAAAAAAGTCAGAAAAAAATAGAAGATACCTATAAATGATTGCATTGTAATTTTTTTTTTTTTTTTAGGTAGATTTTAAAAAAAATCTAGGTATTGTATTTGTCCTCATGGTTGATTTTTCAAGGAATTTTGTCATAACCTATCATAATTAGTTGAATGGAGTTCGAAAATACCATTCGTTGAAAAATTTATATATGTATGTATATATATTAGGGTGGCGCAAAAAAACCGACTATTTTTTTTTTTCGAGTCTCTTATGAAAATTTGTTGGTTTACGATGTTTTAAGAAGCCTCTCCAAAAATCAGCTCGATAAAAAATTTTTAAGAGGTCGCTCATGAAATTTGAAAATATCAAAAATGATTGAAATTCGAATTTTTAATTTCTAAATTTTTTCTTTCTCGTGCCAGCAATAGTTTATATTTGTAAAATCATGACCACGCTGAAAATTTGAGCTCAAAATTCAAATATTAAAACGGCGCTCAAAAATTTTGAATATTAACTGATAATATGTAAGTAATACTTTGAATTGGTTTTTGTATTTTTTTATAACTCAATTATTGTCATTTTATTAAAATATAACATTATCATAACCAAAAATATACAGGACAGTCTTAAACAATAAAATTTGGTAAGTTTTGAATAAGCCAAAAAACCTACAAATTGAATTAAAAAATAAAAACGCATGTAAATAACTTGTTATTTCTATTTCTCGGGTTATATTTTTATTTATTGTCATGCAAATTGATGGTGAAAAAATCGAGAAGCTTTATTTTTAATATGTAAAGGTCGCTCGAAAACGTCCGAAAGACAGTACTCGGAAACATTCAAAATTCTTGAGCGAGGTGAGTAAGATCACGTCAAGTGGACCCCCCATTTTCCACTTAATCATGAAAATTAAGTTTATGTATTTTTTTCTTATGTAGTCACTATGAAAAATTAAACCCTCAAACGATTTTTCAAAATTTTCATTTTAACAACAATTTTTTTTACAATGAAAATTTTAAGTACTTTTAATTAAAAAATAGATTCCATAACAACCGTTAAAGATAAATTAATGAAATTTTCAGGATTTATTGTCAAATATCTATATTTTATAAAAATATTGATAGCTTGAAATAATTTATTTATTATCCTATTGTTAATTAACTTTTAAGTAAACAAATGAAAACTTTATTGACTTCTCAGTCAACAAATGAAGTTTTTTTTCATGGGTTACATGCATTATTTATTAAAGTTTAAGATCCCGAAAGAAAATTTCACTGCCCGCGATTAGTTTAAACAATATGAATTTATTTATCACCGCGCGCCGGTCGCTGAACGCTCTCAATACAGTGCGCGGCCGAGCTTCTCAGGCTCTATTGCAGCTTTGGTCCGTCATAATTCAAAGTAATATTTAAAAATATTATAACTGAACAAATTTTTTTTTTTTTTAACAATATCATGAATAATACAACAAAATAATTTTTTATTATTAAACTGAAACAGGGAAAACTAACTAATAATTAAACTTAATTATTAATTAATAATAATTTTTACTTTTTAATAATTTATAAATTATTATTAAGTAATTATAGATACATTAATTATTCATTAAACAATAATCAGGGAAAACTAACTAATAATTAAGTTTAATTGTTCAATTATTAGTTAGTTTTCCCTGATTATTGTTTAATGAATAATTAATGTATCTATAATTACTTAATAATAATTTATAAATTATTAAAAAATAAAAATTATTATTAATTAATAATTAAGTTTAATTATTAGTTAGTTTTCCCTGTTTCAGTTTAATAATAAAAAATTATTTTGTTGTATTATTCATGATATTGTTAAAAAAAAAAAAAAAAATTTGTTCAGTTATAATATTTTTAAATATTACTTTGAATTATGACGGACCAAAGCTGCAATAGAGCCTGAGAAGCTCGGCCGCGCACTGTATTGAGAGCGTTCAGCGACCGGCGCGCGGTGATAAATAAATTCATATTGTTTAAACTAATCGCGGGCAGTGAAATTTTCTTTCGGGATCTTAAACTTTAATAAATAATGCATGTAACCCATGAAAAAAAACTTCATTTGTTGACTGAGAAGTCAATGAAATTTTCATTTGTTTACTTAAAAGTTAATTAACAATAGGATAATAAATAAATTATTTCAAGCTATCAATATTTTTATAAAATATAGATATTTGACAATAAATCCTGAAAATTTCATTAATTTATCTTTAACGGTTGTTATGGAATCTATTTTTTAATTAAAAGTACTTAAAATTTTCATTGTAAAAAAAATTGTTGTTAAAATGAAAATTTTGAAAAATCGTTTGAGGGTTTAATTTTTCATAGTGGCTACATAAGAAAAAAATACAGAAACTTAATTTTCATGATCAAGTGGAAAATGGGGGGTCCACTTGACGTGATCTTACTCAGGTTTAAATATTCAAATTTTGGGCTTAAATTTTCAGCGTGGTCATGATTTCACAAATATAAACTATTGCTGCTACGAGAAAGAAAAAATTTTGAAATAAAAAATTCAAATTTCGATCATTTCGGATATTTTCAAAATTCGTGAGCGACCTTTTAAAATTTTTTTATCGAGCTGATTTTTGGAGAGGCTTCTTAAAACATCGTAAACCAACAAATTTTCATAAGAGACTCGAAAAAAAAAAATAGTCGGTTTTTTTGCGCCACCCTAATATATATATATATATTTATATATATGTAATATAACCATGTTTTGAGGACACGATTGCGGCTACAATTCTTATTAGATCTTGATGAAATTTTCCACACTTATTCTATGGGCGATTATCACGGTTAAGTTCGAAGATGGGCTAAATCGGTCAATTAGTTTAGAAGTTATGGCTGTTTGAAATTTCCATGATTTTTCGAAAAAATTAGTTTTTATCCACTTTCATGTTCATATAATTTTAAAACTAATACTCATAGACAATTTCCGTAAAAAATATCTGAAAGCTTGTTTAGTAAGCTTTAATTTATGATCTTAAACTTTATGTTTTGACTATTTCTTCCAATAATTTGATAGCTTTGAAAATTTTAATGAGATCAAAATAAAAGGCCATTCGGTAGCCGAAATGGAAGGTAGATTTTTCGATTAATCGATATAAAAAGTTAGTTTTATACATAGATATTTTGTGATATATGTTAGTGTATAGTCATGACTTAAATTAAACTCATTTTCTAAGAGTGAGGGTAAAAAAGGACAATGATTATTTTCGATAGAGAACTTCAGATAATTGATTTGACATAACATTATATAGGTAATGTACCAAACTAACCTTCACATAAATGAAGTATTGGAAATTTAATTAGTATTAGATTATAATTGCAATCGCTGTTACAATGGCAATACCAGTTATAATTATAGGACGTACAGGTACGATTGGAACATCATAAATAATAAGAGAAATACTTTCAAAATATAAAATAGCTGTAAAACTTACAGGTTATTTTGTTCACAATAAAATACACGTATCAAAATTGTTTTATAATGGGAAATGCATAAGTTATGTGGTATAAAAACCATATTTTCAATATTTTCTGATTCCATTCAAATTTTCAAGGCTATCAAATTATTGGAAGAAATAGTCAAAACATAAAGCTTAAGGTCATAAATTAAAGATTATTAGACGAGCTTTCAGATACTTTTTACGGAAATTGTCTGTGAATATTAGTTTTGAAGTTATATAAGCTTTAGTAGTGATTAAAATCTGATTTTTACGAAAAATCATGAAAATTTCAAACAGCCATAACTTCAAAACTATTTGAACGATTCAGCCTATCTTTGAACTTGATCAAGGTAATCGTCTATAGAATGAGTGTGAAAAATTCCATTAAGATCCGATAAGACGTGTGGGCGCTGTCGTAATGACAAGACCAGTAATAATCATCAGGATTAGAGGTACATTTAATACATCATAAATAATTAAAGAAATACTTTTAAAATATAAAATAGCAGTGAAATTTACAGGTAATTTTTTGCACAATAAAATACAACTGACGAAACTGGATTTTAATGGGACAAGCATAAGTTGTGTGGGATGAAAACAATATTTTCAACATTTTTTGATTCCATTAAAATTTTCAAGGTTAGAAAATTATTGGAAGAAATGGTCTAAATATAAAGTTTAAGGTCACAAATTAAAGCTTATTAGTCAAGCTTTAAAATACTCTTTACAGAAATTGTCTATGAGTCTTAGTTTTAAAGTTATATGGACTTTAAAAGTGATTAAAATCTGATTTTTTCGAAAAATCGTAAAAATTTTAAACACCCATAACTTCTAAACTAATCGACCGATTCAGCCCATCTTCGAACTTAACCGTGGTAATTACACATTAAATAAGTGTAGAAAGTTTCATGAGGATCGGATAAGAATTGTAGACGCAATCGTGTCCTCAAAAGTCGGTTCTATTACATAAATATATATATATATATATATATATATATATATATATATATATATATACATACATATATAAATTTTTCAACGAATGATATTTTTGAACTCTACTCAACTAATTATGATAGTTTATGACGAAATTCCTTGTAAAATCGATCATGAGGACAAATACAATAGTTAGATTTTTAAAAAAATCTACCTAAAAAAGAAAATAAAAAAGGCCATTCGGTAGCCGAAATGGAAGGTAGATTTTTCTATTAATCGATAGAGAAAGTTAGTTTTATGCATACATATCTTGTGATATATGTTAGTAAATAGTCATGACATAAACTAAACTCATTTTCTAAGAGTGAGGGTAAAAAAGGACAACGATTATTTTCGATAGAGAACTTCAGATAGTTGATTTGACATAACATTATATAGGTAATGTACCAAACTAACCTTCACATAAATAAAGTATTGAAAATTCGATTAGTATCAGATCATAATTGTAATCGCTGTTACAATGGCAAGACCAGTTACAGTTATTGGGCGTACAGGTACGATTGGAACATCATAAATAATAAAAGAAATACTTTTAAAATATGAAATAGCTGTAAAATTTACAGGTTATTTTGTTCACAATAAAATACACGTAACAAAATTGTTTTATAATGGGAAATGCATAAGTTATGTGGTATGAAAACCATATTTTCAACATTTTTTGATTCTATTAAAATTTTCAAGGCTATCAAATTATTGGAAGAAATAGTCAAAACATAAAGCTTAAGGTCATAAATTAAAGATTATTAGACGAGCTTTCAGATACTTTTTACGGAAATTGTCTATGAATATTAGTTTTGAAGTTATATAAGCTTTAGTAGTGATTAAAAACTGATTTTTACGAAAAATCATGAAAATTTTAAACAGCCATAATTTCAAAACTATCTCAACGATTCAGCCTATCTTTGAACTTGATCAAAATATCCGCCTATAGAATAAGTGTAAAAAATTTCATTAAGATCCGATAAGAAGTGTGGGCGCTATCGTAATGACAAGACCAGTGATAATCGTGAGGATTGGAGATACATTTGATACATCATAAGTAATAAAAGAAATACATTTAAAATATAAAATAGCAGTGAAATTTACAGGTTATTTTGTGTAAAATAAAATACAACTGACGAAACTGGATTTTAATGGGATAAGCATTAAGTGTGGAATGAAAACAATATTTTCAACATTTTTTGATTCCATCAAAATTTTCAAGGTCAGAAAATTATTGGAAGAAATGGTCTAAATATAAAGTTTAAGGTCACAAATTAAAGCTTATTAATCAAGCTTTAAAATACTTTTTACAAAAATTATCTATGAGTTTCAGTTTTAAAGTTATATGGACTTTAAAAGTGATTAAAAACTGATTTTTTCGAAAATTCGTAAAAATTTCAAACAGCCATAACTTCGAAACTAATCGACCGATTCAGCCCATCTTCGAACTTAACCGTGGTAATTATACATAAAATAAGTGTAGAAAGTTTCATTAAGATCGGATAAGAATTGTAGACGCAATCGTGTCCTCAAAAGTCGGTTCTATTGCATAAATATATATATATATATATATATATATATATATATATATATATATATATATATATATATATACATACATATATAAATTTTTCAACGAATGGTATTTTTGAACTCTACTCAACTAATTATGATAGTTTATGACGAAATTCCTTGTAAAATCGACCATGAGGACAAATACAATAGTTAGATTTTTAAAAAAATCTACCTAAAAATGACAAACTTTGACAAAATGGCGGTTTTTCTCAAAAAAGCCGAAAATTTCATAGAGTTTATTATCTTAAAATTTTCTTGTATTTTTTCTGAAAAGTACATTCAAAAACGAAAATTTTGAAAAAAAAAACGTCCCTATTAGTCAATTTTGGAAGAAGTAATAGCTATTTAAAAAAATAAAAGCCTTATTTTTGAAAAACTCATAACTTTTTTTTGGTTGGGTAAAAAAATTTGAAAATTTCCTGAAAAATGATTTTAATGGGGTAGAAAAGGAAAACAAATTTTCAACCAAATCGAAAGGGGTCGGGGTCAAAAGTGGTCGATTTGGCGTGGAATACCCCATATATATATATATTAGGGTGCTTCGTTTGAAACGACTATTTTTTTAACTTCCCGCTTAGAAAATCGATGATTTTCAAAAATTTCGGGAAGTTATTGTTTTCACCCCGATTTTCGAAAATCGAGTTTTCATCAGATGTCGACGTTTTGAGGTCCTAGGAAGCTATTCTGACTATTTTTAGAATGATGTCCGAGTGTCTGTATGTATGTGTGTGTGTGTATGTGTGTGTGTGTATGTATGTATGTATGTAAACTCTTTATAACTTTTTAACCAATAAACCGATTTGGATGGTTAAGGCGGCAATCGAAAGAGTTTTTTGGCCATCAACTTTTCTGAAAATTTCAGATCATTAGACCAAGTAGACTCGAAGATATTGGTGAATTACGAAAAAAATAAATTTTTTTTTTTTAGTTTTTTATTGATTTCTCAAAAACGAATAAAACGATCGACTTCAAAATCTAATCAGCTCTGAAACTCAATAAAACGCGTCGAACGCCGCCTTAACCATCTCAATCGGTTAATTTGTTCGGGAGATATCGTTGGAGAAAGAAATGGTGAAAAATGGTTTTTTTCAAATATCTTCAAGACGGCTGAATCGATCGCTTTTAAATTCTAGTCGGCTCTAGAATTCAATAAAACGCGTCGATTGCCACCTCAAACGTCGAAATCGGATAATTCGTTCGAGAGTTATCGTGGCAGAAGGAAATGCTAAAAACGGTTTTTTTCGAAACTAAAGGTATACAAATGTATTTTCGAGCTCGAAGAGCTCGAAAATGTATTTACAACGATGTTTTCAGGCTCAGAGAGCTCGAAAACAGCGGGAAGTTTTGAGGCTGGCCCGCAGGGTCAACCGACAGACCGATTTTTTTTTTCGCTCCCATCCCGAAATTTTGTTGGAAGTACTCCAAAAAAAATTCCCTGAAAGTTTGAGCCCTTAAACTTAATATTAAGTACTCGACCACAGCGTGTGAAGATTTCCCATTTAAAATACACGTAAACTTTGATTTTTATTTTTGAAACTTCTATAACTCTGCGGCATTTTATGATATCATCTCGCCCAAAGTCGGGATTTTCTCAGAATTAAATGTACTACAAAAGTGCCTAATGTTGCGAAGTCGTAACTCACACGCGTGGGGTAGTACGGACCGCTAAACCGAATTTTTTCATAGAATTCTTGTTTTTTTCTTATTATCTCATAAACAACAAGACCTACAGAAAAATTGTTGAGAATGATTTTATAGGAAATTGATTTTCCTACAAAAAAGGTCCTTAGCACCGAATTACTCAGATTGATATTTTCTAAGATATTAATTATTGAAGTTTGAGTAGCATTGAATTCGCATAAAATGTCAAATCAAATCTTAGAAAATATTTATTTTTTATTTGACTAATATCTTAGAAAATATCAATCTGAGTGATTCAGTGCTAAGGACCTTTTTTGTAGAAAATTAAATTTCCTATAAAACTGTCATTTGCATTTTTTCTGTAGGTCTTGTTGTTTATGAGATAATGAGAGAAAAAAACAAGAATTCTATGAAAAAATTCGGTTTAGCGGTCCGTACTACCCCACCCGTATGAGTTACGACTTCACGACAATGGGCACTTTTGTAGTACATTTAATTCTGAGAAAATCCCGACTTTGGGCGAGATGATATCATAAAATGCCGCAGAGTTATAGAAGTTTCAAAAATAAAAACCAAAGTTTACGTGTATTTTAAATGGGAAATCTTCACACGCTGTGGTCGAGTACTTAATTTTAATTTTAAGGGCTCAAACTCTCAGGGAATTTTTTTTGGGATACTTCCAATAAAATTTCGGGATGGGAGTGAAAAAAAAAAAATAGTCGTTTCAAACGAAGCACCCTAATATATATATATATATATATATATATATATATATATATATATATATATATATATATATAAATACATATATAAACTTTTGAACCAAATGTATTTTCTGACACAGTTCGTCGAGCTGAGTTCAGAAATAGCAAAAATTTCCGAAAATTCCATCATGAGGACAAATACAATAGTTAGATTTCTATGAAATCTACTAAAAACTAAATTTTCTTGAGAAAAAAACATTTTCTATGATAAAGATCGAATCAATTACATCAAGAAATTGAATTTTCTCAAAAAAAAGAAAATTATTTTGAAACAAGAGAAAGTTCTTAAACCAAAATGCACATTTATTAAAGCAAAAAAAAAAGTTCTTAAAGCAAGAAACTTTTCTAAAGATAAAAAATGATTTTTCTTCATTCAAGAATAAAATTATGAAGAAAATATTTTACTTGAACCAAGTAAATTTTTTTTTCTGTGTGAACAAATATATTCATGCATAAAATATCTTTTAAATACCCTCGCGGTTTTCATGATACGGTTTTAATACTGTATTGTATAACCCGGAATGGAAAGCTGATAGTGATCTTGTAGTCAGAACTACAGAAGATTTTAACAATCAGATTTTCAACGGATTTCCATCGAATAGGGTCGGGATTATTTCCATATTTTGATTTGCTAAATGCTTTAACGTCGATCGAATCGAGTAAGTTCTAAAGGGTCAACAATCCATTCTCGAGATATACGATATTCACCTTGTCTCTAGGAGTAGCTTTTGTGAAAATGTGAAAGACATAGGTGTCTTTATCTTGAAAAGTGAGGGCATCACCCAGGTGGAAAATATACTGGGTCATTTCTGTCGTGAATTTATTGTGGCTCAGAAGATCTTTACCAGTAGCAGAAGTTATTTTCCAATTAACTTGGAGAAGTTTAATTAGATTATCCTTTCGCATTAACCGATAATCTTTAGTGTGAATGAAAATAGGGTTAGGAAGTTTTAAAGAGTTAGGTCTATCGATGATCTTACATATTTTGATTTTAGATGAAATTTTGTTGGTGTCAGGAGAATCTACTATGTTTACTTTGGAGATCGTCGTATCTCCATCAGGTGACACTTCTCGTTTCCTTTTTCTAACAGGCATTCCGGCCTCCGTCATGTACCCCGCAGTACCTTCTTGAAGTGGTATCAACCCGAATATCGGTGAAGGCAGATCGAAAACCAACAAGGTTATCACTGCACAGACCATATTTTTTAACTTCCCTACTAGTCTCCAGACCGGTTACCGAAGCAGGGTCAACCCGGGCGACTCGATGATGAGTAACTGTAGGCCTCCAGAAATCCCATCCTGAGCAACTTCCTTTAAATGAATCGGTTTCGTAATTGTCGTCACTGTCGTTATTATGTTTTGATTCACGTTCTTGATCTATAGGAGCAGAATCGTCTGACCTCCTTCGGGTCATGTTCAGTAATCCCATGCATGAAGAAAACGGAGCAAACCTGTTCTTGAATTATTGATCTACATACTTCTTGAAAGAAAAAATTTCAAAGTTGTTTGAATGAGTATTAAAATTGAAATAAAAAATCTAAACTTTCAGGAAATTTTTATTTTTCCATACATTCAACATTTCGTTCATAGAGTAGAAGAAATAAGTTCATTTAAAATGAAGCACCACAATGTAGATTGGTCTAAACAGAAAATCTTTGGCACGAAGATATCTGTCATCATGTGAAACTGATGGAAAAGTTGAATCAGGCAAGGAATGGTAAGGTCGAATTTGATCTAGGTAGACATATTCAAATTCAACCATATTTTCTCAGATATCCATGAGGATCGAAGTAAAACAAGTAAATTTTATAAGATAATTATTTATTATGTTTAATGATACTTCTATTCCAGAAAATATAAGAATTACTCGTTTATTTCTTTTATTATTAAATAAAAATACTTCGTTATTCTTGAAATGATGCAAGCTCGTATATTAAATTTTTCAATACATTAATTGGGATCAATTATCTTTCATTGAGCAAGTACAGAGTAAAATTTAGGCTGAAAAAAATAATTATTAATAGTTTAAAGTGAGCAATGTTGTTATTATTTTCTTTTATTCAATCTAGAAAAAGCTCACCTCATCGTGTTTTTCATCTTTGTTACTTTCATCTTCATCACCTGAACTATCACCACCTGAGCTGTCTGCTAATTGTCCTGATTGCTCCAAAATATTGTAATTGTCAATCGCAGTTAAAGAAGTCTTCACTTTGTTAGCATCGTCATAGCACTGTAAACATACTCTAACAGCTTTTCCATTTCCTTGGCCTGGCAAAAATAATTTTTTATTACTGCAAGGGCCACAAACTACAGCACCGCATTGACGGCAATGATGCTACGAAAGAAAAAAAAAAAATAATAATAATAATAATAATAATAATAATAATAATAATAATAATAATAATAATAATAATAATAATAATAATAATAATAATAATAATAATAATAATAATAATAATAATAATAATTATAATAATAATAATAATAATAATAATAATAATAATAATAATAATAATAATAATAATAATAATAATAATAATAATAATAATAATAATAATAATAATAATAATAATTATAATTATAATTATAATAATAATAATAATTATAATAATAATAATAATAACGGAAAAAAAACTTCAATGAAAATAACATCTAATCTCAGGTAACACCTGCTTGAGCGAGATTCTGGTGCCTATGTCTAGAGCAAAATTCCCGGTCATAAGTGTCTTTTTCTACGTATGAGTCTTGCGCAAAATCATCTAGCGAGAAATCATCATCAAGACTCGTGTATGACTTGCTCAAAACATTGTACACAAGAATATTGAAGATACCTTAGATACGGTGCAGTTGAAAAGTTTCTGGCGCATTTCTTGCACCAGTAACTTACGGCAGGTACTTACGCATGGTTTGCTTAAGATCTGCTCAAGGATTAAGCTCAATTTTTTTCGAACGGATGTCTCTTCCACTATATATAGTGATAGAGACAGCCGTTTCGAAAAATTGACCATGAGGCTTGAACAAACCTTGAGTAAGCTATAAGAAACTATTTTCAACATGCTGCTGGCACCAGTCTTCCTTTATAATTGAGCTATAATCGGGCACGAATTTCTTGTGCAAGGCTTGCACTAACTTGCTATTGAAATCTGGCCACAAGTATCTGCAGTAAGACACATCGGTAGGAAAAAACACTAACGTCAATCAAACTTGAGACTAGGCTTGCTCAAGCCTTGAACAAGATTGTTATATGGGATATTATTTTATTTCCTAGTCGTTTAGTTATACTTCAATCAGATACGAATAATGTAGACAGTAATTAATTGTAAAAAAAATTTCGAAATCAGTTTATGCGATAAGCCAATTCCGGAATTTTAATTGGTTTTCGAACTCTAATAGCTCAAATAGATAATGAAAACCAGGAACTGAACAATAATGTTTAACTGAATATTCTTTATTTTTAGTGTTATTGTTTTTACTCTTTTTCCTAAAGATTATTAATGGAGCTGAAGACTGTTTTTTAGACACAGACATTGTTACCATATTGATTTTTTCCTTACAAAAACGAATCTTTCGGACGATAAAAATTAATTCAAATATTCAATTCAGACCTCACTTTTTCTAACTGGTTTTTATTCATACAAGATTATGTTTGAAAGCCATTTCAGCAATAAAAAAATACGACTTACTATTATGTACAAGAATAGTTACCCGTCGATTTAAAACAGTAAATTGCGTTTTATTGCAATGCATGCAGATAGTTGCTTCATTGTCTGGTACCCAAACGGCAGCATGTACTTCAACTGGCTTTTTTCCACCTAGAAATGAAGACAACTATGATTATTATTGTGAGGATTATCATCATATCGGCCAATACATAAAATTAAAACTACGAGGGATTTACCATGCCAGTGTATGTAAAAAGAAATGATTGGATTCGATAAGAACGAATCTATAGTGGATATTGGTTCAGTTTTACACGCTAAGAATCATATTGATCTTAAGAAAACGTTAATGAGGGGCTAAGTCAATTATTAACTATTTTTAATATACTGTTGATGACATAACAGTTGAAAAGGAGGACGCTTACAACAGGTATATCCCAAAAACAGGTGAGATGACGGTTTTACAAAGAAGTGGACATTAAAAAAGAATGGTACCAATATAAAATCATTGTTTGATTGAATTTTGTTGACTAGACTCATATTGTTGGAAATATACGCGAAAGCGCTAAGTCCTGTGCAACACGTGCTCATGACTATTAGAACGAATTCATAATTCTTCCTACGCCCTATGTGTGTGTGACGAAAATCTTATATTACGATTTGTGAATAAATCTATCTGTTCAAAAGTTATTTCAGCTTGAAGTCAAATTGATAGTAAATTTTGAGATATTTTTACTTTTCCGACGAAACTATCAGACTTTTTAAAAAATGTCATAGCATCTTAAGATATTTTTATAAAATTTTTCAAAATTTCGAAATGTTTGCTAGTTGTTTTCATTTTAATATCAAGCTCTTGAAATTGATCAGAACACTATTTTTTGTAAGAGCTTCACATTAAAATGAGAGTCACTAGAAAGCAATGCGGAATTTTGAAAAATTTGATCAAATAATATTTTACGAAAATATTTTCTCTTAATATGCTATGAAATTTTGTGATAAATCTGATAGTTTTGCCGAAAAAGTAAAAAGATCTCAAAATTTATTTTAAATTCGACTTTAAGCTGAAGTAATTTTTGAACGGATGAATTTATCAAAAAATCACAAAAGACTTTTTTGTCGAGCATTCCACTACCTACAAAAATGTGTCTGCAGATTTTTTCTACGATAGATCATTAGCTAGTTATAAGAATCAAAAGAAAGCAAAGAAAATTTTATTCATGTTATTGTTGTGGAAAATAGAAAAGTGCGATGCAGAACCTCTTAAGGAGGTTCGATGCCCATTATATTTCTTGGGGATCTCGTGGATTTTCTATTGTATTTTTGCAAGATTACAACTCCTACATACCAAAATTTCATTAATAGAATATATTATGAATTGACTTACTTTTAGGAAATAATAATGACCCTGAAGTTAGCTCTCAGCGCTTAAAAAAAAAGTTTAGTTAAAGATATCTCCGAATTGAAGCATTTTTCAGAAATTCGCTTGGTGGGGCTTTATTTTTTGGGAAATTATTTACAAATGGTAATGATGAAAATATTTTTTCCACACACAAAAAAGTTTTTAATTTGAAAAGAAAATTTTGGGAAGCTCTCACAAAGCAACCCATTATCAAATATTCATCAAATTTGATAATTGAACATATTTTTTCATTAAAAAATGATGGTTTCAGTCATTTTTTAAATTATTATATTAGTTTTTTCTGGAGCTCATAACTTCGCAAAAATTCATTACACAAGAAAAAAAAATTGTCATTTCTTTATTTTTGAAAAATCTGACGATGGTATTTTTTTAATTTTCAAAATTTTCATTAATTCTTTTAATATCCGCATCTTTTGATTTTTTTAAAATTTTTGATATCGAATATAAAATCAAAAAATGAAAATAAATGAAAAAAAAATAAATTCATGCCTTTATTTTTGAAAAATCTGACGATGGTATTTTTTTAATTTTGAAAATTTTCATTAATTCATTCAATATCTTCATCTTTTGACTTTTAAAAAATTTTGATATCAAATATAAAGTCAAAAAATGATAATAAATTAAAAATAAAAAAATTAATGCCTTTATTTTCGAAAAATCTGATGATGGTATTTTTTTAATTTTGAAAATTTTCATGAATTCATTTAATATCTTCATCTTTTGATTTTTAAAAAAATTTTAACATCGAATAACAAATCAAAAAATGATAGTAATTGAAAAAAGAAAAAATCATGCTTTTATTTGATTAAAAAAACAACATCGTTAGATTTTTAAAAAATAGGGGCATGAGTTTTTTTTTTCAATTACTATCATTTTTTGATTTGTTATTCGATGTTAAAATTTTTTTAAAAATCAAAAGATGAAGATATTAAATGAATTCATGAAAATTTTCAAAATTAAAAAAATACCATCATCAGATTTTTCGAAAATAAAGGCATTAATTTTTTTATTTTTAATTTATTATCATTTTTTGACTTTATATTTGATATCAAAATTTTTTAAAAGTCAAAAGATGAAGATATTGAATGAATTAATGAAAATTTTCAAAATTAAAAAAATACCATCGTCAGATTTTTCAAAAATAAAGGCATGAATTTATTTTTTTTTCATTTATTTTCATTTTTTGATTTTATATTCGATATCAAAAATTTTAAAAAAATCAAAAGATGCGGATATTAAAAGAATTAATGAAAATTTTGAAAATTAAAAAAATACCATCGTCATATTTTTCAAAAATAAAGAAATGACAATTTTTTTTTCTTGTAATGAATTTTTGCGAAGTTATGAGCTCCAGAAAAAACTAATATAATAATTTAAAAAATGACTGAAACCATCATTTTTTAATGAAAAAATATGTTCAATTATCAAATTTGATGAATATTTGATAATGGGTTGCTTTGTGAGAGCTTCCCAAAATTTTCTTTTCAAATTAAAAACTTTTTTGTGTGTGGAAAAAATATTTTCATCATTACCATTTGTAAATAATTTCCCAAAAAATAAAGCCCCACCAAGCGAATTTCTGAAAAATGCTTCAATTCGGAGATATCTTTAACTAAACTTTTTTTTTAAGCGCTGAGAGCTAACTTCAGGGTCATAAATAATACAATATATCTTCATTATAATTGCATTGAATCATAAAAAAAAAATTTTTGTAATAAAATAATTTTTATTAAATGAAATAAGTGATTAAAAAATAAACGTGGAAGTAGGCAACAGCGCGCTAATGTTTAGTAATTTTTTGTGCATTAATGTTGGTCACAAGATTTATTACTAGCTGAAGCTCAGGTCTAACACGAGTACTATATGTTAGTGTGTATTAGTGAGTAAACAGAAAAGAATGTTAGCTGATTTTTGTTTTTATTAACTACGGAAGAAAGTAATATTAAAAAGAGGAAATATTGGAAAGGTAAATTAATATCAGAAGCTGTTTAGAATAAACGTTTGAAACTATAGAAAAGTGAAAAAAAAGGAAAAAAGAAGTTTACACGATAGACGTATTAGAGGTTAAGCACAGTCAAAATTATACTGATGCTACAAGTTTATTAGTTATTCAAATTTTCCCTCGGTTGTGTCATTTTGCGCTGTAGTCCAGTCGATGTGCACGAAAAAAAAGTGCAAGATCATAGTGGGCGTCGAAACAAACCGATATTTTCCCCTGTATATTTTTAGGTATATTCTTCTAAAATCTAACTATTGTATTTGTCCTGATGATCAACTTTTCAAGGAATTTTGTCACAACCCATTATAATTAATTGAGTAGGGTTCAAAAATACCAATCGTTAAAAAAATTATATATGTATGTATACATATTAGGCTGGGCCGAAAAAAATCGACTATTTTTTTTTTTTTTCGATACTGTGAAAATTTTATTCCTGATGACCAAAAAGAATTATGGTGCAAGTTTGAGGCCTTAATATATTTACACTCGTCCCAAAAATTAAGGGATAGAAAAAAAATTCGAAATTTTTGGGTGATTTTTAACATGCTGTAACTCGGTAAAAAATGATCGTAGAGTGAAAATAAAAAAAGCAAATTGTAGCCTCACGTTTCTAGCTTTCAGATCTGGCCCTCAAAAAAAAATTAAAAAAAAAAAATTTTTTCAAATTTTTTTTTTTTTCAATTTTTTTCGATAATCAATCTTTTTGATCAAAGAAATCGAGATTATTGGTGAAAAAAACATTTTGAAATCGAAAAATTGAACATAAACCGAAAAACTATCAATTATGGTGTTTTTTGGCAAAATCGATAAATTTAAAGCTTCGGGATACTAAGAAAGAAAAATCGCAGTGCTTTGAAATTTTCAGGGTTTCTTCAGGACACTTTGAGGTTGAAAAAAAAAACGGCGATATCCTTTGTTCATCCGTTATATCTAAAGTTATAGCAAGATTTCCGAATATTTTTATGCGAATTTTTACCTGTTTTTTAATAAACATTATCGCTTCAAAAAAATTTTTTTCATCAAAAGCCACTAATTTTGTCTTACAGAGAATGTTTTCTAGTTTTCAAAACCCTACTTCCATTCTCTGTACGACGAATACGTCCGGAGTTATTAATTATCAAAGCCAAAATGGACTTTTTTTGCTTTGATCAATGATAACTCGGGGCCAAATCGTCGTAGAGACTTTTTGAGGCCGTCAAATTAAAGGGCATAAAGTTTCCTAAAAGAGTCATAAGGTCAAATTATTCAAAAAAATTTATTGAAGCCCACAGATCTTTATTGAGATGAGCAAGAATTTAGAAAATTTTTTTTGTCGTGGTTTTCTTAGGATTACTCCGGAACCGTGCATGACAGAAATTTCAAAGTCCAGATCCGAAAACTAGAAACTTGAGGCTACAATTTGCTTTTTTTATTTTCACTCTACGATCATTTTTTACCGAGTTACAGCATGTTGAAAATTACCCAACAATTTCGAATTTTTTTTCTATCCCTTTATTTTTGGGACTAGCGTATTAAGAGGTGTATCGTTACGACTATTCATTTTTGGACGGAAATTTCATTTTTTACACAAAACTCGTAAATCATCTATCTGGAAAATTCGAGCAATGTATATTCTTAAAGAGAATTGCATTCCCTACAAAAAATCTCTCTTAGTAAATTGACGTCAAACTAGCCGTTTCCTTGTACCCGTGCCATAAACATTGATTTGTTTTTTAATTTCTTTGTTTCTTTTTTGGATTTTTATAACTACTAGAAATATTAAAATTTTCTTTATTTAAGATACTTATTTTTGAAAGAAATTTAATGCTCTACAAAAAATGTCTCTTAACATTTTTTGCTAAATTCACTCCTTCAAAAGTTATTCAAGGTTGAAGTTGAGTCAAAACGACTCTAATGACCTGAATAACTTTTGAAAGAGTGAATTTAGCAAAAAATGTGAAGAGACCTTTTTTGTAGAGCAGTGAATTACCTTTAAAAATACGTATATTGACTAGAAAAAACTTTAATATTTCTAGTAGTAACAATAATCCAAAATAGAATCAAGGAAACAGCTCGTTTTACGCTAATTTACTAAGAGAGTTTTTTTTGTAGGGAATTCGATTTCCTTTAAAAATATACATTGCTCAAATTTTTCAGATAGATGATGTACGAGTTTTGAGTAAAAAATGAAATTTTTGTCAAAAAACGAATAATCGTAACGATACACCTCTTAATATCAATATTAAGCGCTCAAATTTGCACAATAATTTTTTTTGGTCTCTAGTTCTGAAATCAATTATACTTAAATCAAGGATTTAATGCAATAGTCTAATCAATCTGAGCTATTCATCACACAATACATTTTTTTTGTTTTTTTAACATATCATATATACTAGTTTATTATTATATGGTGTCAATTATACTATTATTACACGACTCATGATGCGAAGCATCAGAGAGTGCTTTACGATCGAAAAATTTTTTTCGCCACACTCCGGCAAGTATTATTATATAATAAGGTACCGCACTGAAAAAAAAAAATTTGCTATAATAACAAAAATCAAGATTACGCAGCTATTTGTTATGATAGCAAAACTTACTTGGTTAACGCAACGAAGTGACATTTGTTGTGGTAAGTACAATAAAGTTGCTGTTTTAACAAATGATGTGTTGAGAAAGAATTTTTCGAACACCCATAGAATTTAGTGTTTTAATTAGGTGAACAACATCATTCAGAATTCATCACGAGTTTTGGATTTTGGACACAAACTGTGTTTGTAAATTATAGCTGAAATATTAAATGCTATTTATTTTGAAAAGTATACCAATATGTCTAAGTATAGTTAAAAGCGGGCGCCTTGAAGAAATGATTTTCTTGACTCAAAAGAATATATTGCGACGCGATAATATCTTAGGTGAAATGAAATTTTCTCGAGTCAAGAAATCTTTATAAAACCTAATTTAATATTTAGCTCAACGCATGCCATTTGTTATAACGGCAACTTCACTTTACTTACCATAAAAAATGTTACTTCGTTGTGTTGACCAAGATGGATTTGTTATCTTAACAAATATCTGTGTAATCTTGACTTTTGTTAAAATAACAAATTTTTTTTTTCAGTGCGGCGGGTAATAAGGCCTAGCTAAGGAAGATTTTGAATAGAATCGAAAATATTGCATTCAATTATCAAAATGTATCATTAATCTTTATTTCAATACATTAGCCATGAAATGTAACCAAGTAATGGTAATTTTTACCATAAGCAAACAAAAAATTATACTTTTACAAAAACCATACGAATAGGCCTTATCTTACTACGGCAGGGTAATAAGGCCTACGGGTTAAACAAACTGGAATAGTTCAACTATACTTAATAAAATTGGTATTAGAGATGAATCATCACTTAAATTTAGCAACGATACTTTTTAAAAATCAGAGGGCTAGATTGTTTTGCTCAACAGCACTTAAAATTATTAGTATCCTTTTTAAGAATCAGAAGACTAGATTGTTTTTTATCATTTCTTCTGCGCTACGACAGCATATGACGGATGATGAAATAGAGAAGACAGGAAACGTGGTATCGGGACTCTATAAATTTGTCGTAACATCTCTATGCAAGACCCTTCTACTAGAGTAGCCTTTAGCGGAGGCGATTATTTTAAATATCATTTCTGTCATTCAGACCTTATTACTCGACAGGCCTTATTACCCGCGGGTACCTTATATTAAATCATTTATTTTTTATTATATATTTTGAATAAACACGGGTCACAAAAATAAATAGTAAATAATGAAGCTGAAACTGGCAGCCAAATAGTTGCAGCCAAACTGAATAACCCAGAGCCGAAAATAGTGTGGGGCCCTGTGCAATAAAAATTTTTTAATTTTAATTTCTAACACTAGATGGCAATTAAAGTAAAAAATTAGGATTTTTTTCTTGAAAATTAGGGAAGTGACTTCAAGCCAAATTTTCGAAAATTAAATAATCAGTTGGGGAGGGTGGGGCAGAAAGCTCCGCTGAAAGCTTGATTAAAAATTCTTTTTTTTTTTATTTTCCTTTGTCTGATTACTATAAATCCGATATATTTGCGGATCTGCAGCCCTACGCATAACACCTGGAGCCAAATGGACCACCCGAAAATTCTAAAAAAATTATTTTATCATATTTATATTGTCAAATTTAAAAAATTATAATATCTTTCCGCATTTTTAGCCCTCCGCATAACACCTGGGACAAAATGGACCAGCCAAAGATTCTGGAAAAATTTTTTTTTAATATTTTTATCGTTAAATTAAAAAAAATTTAATATGCTTAGCCATTTTCCGGCTGGTTCTTTATAGCTTGGGCAAATTGGGCCACAAAAAATACTCGAAAATAATAATTTTTTTTTATTGATAAAACTTTTTGGAGGGGAAATCTCTTTGCTCCAGAAAAAAAATTTTTTTTTTAGAGCTTCGGCAAAATCTCCATAAATTGGTATGAAATAGGACAAAAGTAAAGTGATTTGATGGTTGAAAGCCACAAAAAATAGTTGCCGAAGTGAGGCGAAAAAAATTTTTCGATCGTAAAGCACTCTCTGATACTTCCCATCATGAGTCGTGCAAAGGTAATACTTGGCTTAGAGGAACCTTCCTGTCCCTCCCCTAGATGCAGATATTATTAGGTCATGACAAGATGTACTATCTATTCTATGAAATTTCCCTTCCACGCGCGTGTGTGTGTGTGTGTGGGGGGGGGGGTTTTGTGAAGTAGCGTGGCTATTTTGTAAATTTCGATGGAAAGGGTAATCTTTCCAAGTTTTTTTTAGTTTAATGTACCCCTCATAGTCCTGTAAATTCAAAAATTGATTTATAGAACTGTTTTTCGGGTACGATTGATCTAAGTTTTACAAAATAATTCAAGGAACGAGTTTTGTTCCTTTTATTGTGTAATGATTAGAATTAAAATGAAAATGTTTTTTTCGACTTTTATTAGAGGTTTGCGTTAGTTGATCATTAAATGTAAAGAAAAAAGAATATTTCAAAGTTCCACAAAAACAAAAAAATTTCCTCGATCCGTGGATTTTTTGAAAGGAAGAATTCAGAGAATTTTTGTCTCACGCTATTGCTCATAATTGCGAGTTCATCGTAAACCTAAAAAATTTTGAAACTAGAGCTTCAAGCTTGAAAATGCTCTTTTGCAACTCATGGTATGAAAGCACGTCTTTGATTGGTTAAAAATGGCACTACGAAGAATAAATATCGCGAATAATGTCTACATCGTTAGCGAAAAATATGACAAATCTACACTTTTTAGATATATATATATATATATATATATATATATATATATATATATATATGTCGGAGATAAAAGTATAGCTGGGTTTTCCTAGAGACTTTGGAAAGTCCCAACTACATTTTAGTTTATATTTTATTTAAGTAACAATATTTAGCAACAATATTTTACAACTTAATCGGATTGGGAAATTTTTTAAGCTTGTTGTAAAATATTTTTATGGCGGTAGGCTTAGACTTGGAGTGGCATCTGCTCTCCAAACGTAGCCACGGTCAGAGGATAGTAAAAGAGTGCAATATAGAATAATGGAGTTCGTTTTGGGTCTTTTCAGGTAAAGACAGTAGTTTTTGGAGAGAAAGAGTGCAGAGTGCAATTAAAGTGACACTTCTGTTTGAGCTTGAGTCGAGAGCGTCTCGTATCCTGCTGACCGTGTATTCGTTCTCAAGTCTAATTTTACTGTCGCGTATATTTTGTTAACTCTACGATTGAGTCGTATATTAAATTAGTGAATACTGTTATACTACTTGTGTATTATAATCTATATAGTTATTTGAGTGTAGTTATTGTAACATTTAGCCTATAGTGAATATTTAACATTGTGTAACTTCAATCTTAGTTTATACCATATTGTAATACTTGAATTATTTGTAATACTCTAATCAATTGTGAAATCTTCTCGAGAGTAATTTTGTGTGTGACGATAGTTATTTTGTTGTTTATCCGATATCTTGTTTATTAAATAAAAATGTCTACAAATAATGGTGTTAATAATGACGGTACTAAGAGTACCTCTCAACTACCTGCTGCCCATCCGACATCAGAAGTGGGATCTACTCCGTCTGGTCCGTCTCAAGATCAGTGGAATATTTTATTCGAATTTATGAAAGGTTGTATGCAAAAATCACAACCTTCGAATAAAAATTTTTCTTTGCCGCGGTTTAATCCTGAGAGTGCGGGATCAGATGCAGTTGCATGGTGCTCCGCAGCTGATTTATGTTTAGTCGAAAACCCTTTACAGGGTAGTGAATTAATTTCCGCGCTCAGTAAAGCTCTGGAAGGCTCGGCAGCGCAGTGGCTGTCCCAAGTGGCAATTCCGGGTATTAAGTGGCAGCAATTAAAGGAACTTTTCGTATCTCGTTTTGGTGGTCAAAAAACAGCGGCAGCGGCAGTTTTAAAAATAAACAATGAACTGCCAATGAAAGATGAAAGTGTTGGTGCGTTTGGTATTCGACTACGATCATCGTTGAAGGCTCGTTGGCGATCTTTAACGACCGATGAAATTATCAATGCAGTAGTCCTAGCAAGACTGTCTCACATTGATAATCGAGTTGAACGTGTAGCACTGACAAGTGACATTAAAAGTGAATCTGAATTCTTGAGTCAAATGAGAGGATCCTCATACGTGCGAAAAAGACCAGCATCATCGCAGGAAAATTCCACAACATCAGAATCAAAAAGATTCAAATTTTCTTCAACGATTAAGTGTCACAACTGTGGCAAGATGGGCCACAAGAGGACGGAATGCCGATCGAAGCTCGTGAATCAACGAGCAGAGACGACGAGTGGTCTTCGAGCAACTACCGGATCTAACTCTTCTACTCGAGCTGTGACCTGCTTCAAGTGTGGGGAAAATGGACACATCGCACCGAACTGTACATCAACGAGGAACAACAATTCAGGAAACAAGAGTAACAACAGCGTTGAGCGGCGAGTCGACTTGTGTACCGTTGCAGCCCCAACTGGTAATTTATATCATCTCGGTGAGTCGTTTCCATATTGTTTTGATTCGGGAACCGAATGCTCATTAATAAAAGAGTCAATTTCTTTGAAATTTTCGGGTAAAAGAATGTATGAGTTAATTATGTTAAAAGGAATTGGTAATGTTGGTGTTAGTTGCACAACACAAATTTTATGTATTGTTAGTATTGATGGATTTACATTAGAGATACTTTTTCACGTTGTCCCGGACGATCATTTAAAAAGTAACATTATGATTGGCCGCGAAATCTTAAGTTTAGGTTTTAATGTAAATATTTCTCATGACAGCTTCAGTATTTCGAAAACTAAAGTTATTAATTTGTGTCATAAATTTGAAGCTATTAATATAAATGAAGTTGATACTGATTTAACTGAAGATAATAAGTTAAAGCTTATTACAATATTGAGGGAATTCGAAAACTCTTTTATTACAGGATTTCTGCGTACCCGCTTTAATACTGGTGAACTCCAGATTCGTCTGACTGATCCTAATATTACAGTACAGAGAAGACCTTACCGACTTAGTGTAGAAGAAAGACAGACAGTGAGAGAAAGAATAGATGAGTTACTACAAGCTAATGTTATTCGTCCTAGTAATTCTCCGTTTGCTAGCCCGATACTACTAGTTAAGAAAAAGGATGGTACGGACCGCTTATGCGTTGACTATCGTGAATTAAATAAATATACCGTGTCTGATAAATTTCCTTTGCCACTAATACTTGATCAAATACCAAGACTTAGGAAAGCTAAGTATTACATCAGTCTTGATATGGCTAGCGGTTTTCACCAAATTCCCATTCACTCGGAATCTATCGAACGTACGGCGTTTGTCACACCCGATGGGCAATTCGAATTTTTAACGATGCCTTTTGGGTTGAAAAATGCTCCATCTGTTTTTCAGAGAGCAATATTGAAAGCTCTAGGTGAGCTCGCGTATTCTTACGTCGTAGTTTATTTGGACGATGTATTAATAATTGCCGATACAGTAGAGGAAGCATTTGAAAGGCTTCAAATAGTCTTGAATATTCTTATAAAAGCGGGATTTTCATTTAATTTTGCTAAGTGCTCTTTTCTTAAAACTTCTGTTTCATATCTTGGATATGAAATAAAGAATGGAGACGTTCGACCAAACCCTCGTAAAATTAACGCACTGACTTTGCTACCTGCTCCTCGGACTGTGACACAACTGCGACAATTCATTGGACTTGCTTCTTATTTTAGACGATTTGTCCCGAAATTCTCACAGACAATGAAACCTTTATATGCACTTACTTCAGGTAAGAAAAATATTGAATGGACAGAACTACACAAAAATGTTCGTCAGAAAATAATTAATATTTTAACTAATGAGCCGGTTTTAATGATATTTGACCCTGATTATCCAATAGAATTACATACTGATGCTAGCTCGGAAGGTTACGATGCAATTTTAATGCATAAAGTAGATGGTAAAAATAAAGCGGTAGAGTATTTTAGTAAAAGGACAAGTCCTGCCGAATCGAGGTACCATTCCTATGAGTTAGAGACAATGGCTGTTGTAAAATCAATAAAACACTTTCGTCACTGTTTACATGGACGCAAATTCACTGTCGTGACCGACTGTAACTCGTTGAAATCCTCACAAAATAAAATTGATCTTAACGATAGAGTACACAGGTGGTGGGCTTATTTACAGGCATTTGAGTTTGATATAGTTTACAGAGAAGGAAGTCGTATGGCCCATGTAGATTTCTTTTCTCGAAATCCAGTACCTGAGTCTCCAGATCGGATTGATAAGGTTGAACAAAAGCGCGTTGATCTCGCTGAGATATCTGATGATTGGCTCCTCGCTGAACAACGACGTGACCCGGAAATTTCGGAAATAGTCACTAAGTTGGAAAGCGATGGGCTATCTGAGGATCTCGCAAAAACCTATGAGGTTCAATCTGGTACTCTGTATCGTAAAATACAACGAAAAGGGGAAACGATTTGCTTACCAATTGTACCGAGAGCGTTTCGTTGGTCTGTAATTAACCATATTCATGAGTCCATTATGCACTTAGGTTGGGATAAAACGCTTAACAAAGTTTATGAGTACTATTGGTTCGACAACATGTCTAAATATGTACGTAAATTTGTCGAGAATTGTATTACTTGTAGACTTTCTAAGTCTAACTCAGGTAAAATTCAAGCCGAGTTACATCCCATACCTAAGACTCGCATACCATGGCACACTCTTCATATGGATATTACAGGTAAACTAAGTGGTAAAAATAATACAAAAGAATACATTATTGTTCTCATTGATGGTTTTACTAAATTCGTCTACCTACATCATACACGTAAAATTGATTGTAATAATGTCATCAAGGCCTTAAAGTCTGCAATATTTATATTCGGTGTACCTTCTCGAGTAATAGCCGATCAGGGCAGATGCTTTACCGGGAAAGAATTTGGAGATTTCTGCAAATCTCAAGATATAAATTTGCATCTGATTGCTACAGGATCTAGTAGGGCAAACGGTCAGGTAGAGCGTGTTATGAGCACAATTAAAAATATGTGTACCGCTGTTGAGACTAATAATCGTTCATGGCAAGAAGCCATCGGTGAGGTACAGTTAGCATTAAACTCGACTATTAATCGTGTCACCAAAGCAAGTGGTTTAGAATTATTGATCGGTATAAAGGCAAGACCATTTGGATTATTAGTTAATGACAACGAAAAAGAAGTCGATATCTCTAATGTAAGACAGTGTGCAATTAACAACATTGAGGAAAATGCTAAATATGAAAAGTTAAGATTTGATAAAAATAAAGCTAAAGTAAATACGTTTAAAGTAGGAGATTATGTTTTAATTAAAAATGAGGAGCGCAATCAGACGAAACTTGATCCAAAATTTAGAGGTCCATTCGTAATAACAGAAATACTTGATAATGATCGTTACAATTTGAAGTCGTTAAGTAATAAAAGAAGCTATAAATATAGTCATGATAAGTTAAGAAAAATGCCTGAGAGTCATATTCCCAGCGAACTGGATGTATGTATTGACGATAGTGACGATAGTTCTATTGATCATGAAAGTAGTGACGATGCACAGAGTTCTGAAATAGGTACTCTGGAATTGGTAACCACCAGTGACGCTGAGCACTGAGGGCTACAGGTCGTGGACCTGGTTTGTTAAAAGATCTTATGATATCACGCACATGCATCAGGCTGTAGTCGTAACTGCAAATTGATTTAGTCGGTTTGATCAGGGCGCGATGGGCAGCTAATGATGTGGCGGAAACAGTTGTGGCAACTGTATATGTTTTTACACTGTATGTGGCATACAGGCAGAGCCTGGAATAGTGGGCGTTAGCTGGTGGGAATTGTAAGATTGTATGAATATTTGGCAAATGGGAATTATGACTGAGGGTTTTTGCATAGTATACGTGAACTTAGTTTGTGGTTTCAACTATTATTGATTATTCTTGTTCTAACTCTATTATTGATTAGCGATAAAATTTCTGTTATGTGACTGGACCTGTAAATGAATCATATTCGCAGATAAATCTAAAATTGTAATATTTTATCACAACATGGAACTTATACTCCGTTTTACATGGCATGTTTTTAGAGACACCCGAGGACGTGTGATTGTCAGAATGGCCGTGTCGGAGATAAAAGTATAGCTTGATTTTCCCAGAGACTTTGGAAAGTCCCAACTACATTTTAGTTTATATTTTATTTAAGTATCAATATTTAGCAATAATATTTTACAACTTAATCGGATTGGGAAATATTTTAAGCTTGTTGTAAAATATTTTTATGGCGGTAGGCTTAGACTTGGAGTGGCATCTGCTCACCAAACGTAGCTACGGTCAGAGGATAGTAAAAGAGTGCAATATAGAATAATGGAGTTCGTTTTGGGTCTTTTCAGGTAAAGACAGTAGTTTTTGGAGAGTAAAAGTGCAGAGTGCAATTAAAGTGACACTTCTGTTTGAGCTTGAGTCGAGAGCGTCTCGTATCCTGCTGACCGTGTATTCGTTCTCAAGTCTAATTTTACTGTCGCGTATATTTTGTTAACTCTACGATTGAGTCGTATATTAAATTAGTGAATACTGTTATACTACTTGTGTATTATAATCTATATAGTTATTTGAGTGTAGTTATTGTAACATTTAGCCTATAGTGAATATTTGACATTGTGTAACTTCAATCTTAGTTTATACCATATTGTAATACTTGAATTATTTGTAATACTCTAATCAATTGTGAAATCTTCTCGAGAGTAATTTTGTGTGTGACGATAGTTATTTTGTTGTTTATCCGATATCTTGTTTATTAAATAAAAATGTCTACAAATAATGGTGTTAATAATGACGGTACTAAGAGTACCTCTCAACTACCTGCTGCCCATCCGACATATATATATATATATATATATATATATATATATATATATATGTATGTATATATATATATATATACGTATGTATTTACATTAATGTAAATGTGAATACATTAAATTAAATTACATTAAAGTACATTAAATTAAATTACTCAAAAATGATTTCATTAATTTTGGATGCTTCCGATTGTTTTAAAAGTTTGGAAAACGTCATAAAAATTGAAATATATATCTTAAAGTCGTAAGTTATACGAAAATAATCGGAATAGCCCGATCGAAAAATAGTTTAGAACTATCGGAATTAATTTGAAGGGATGTTCGACTTCAAATATTTCAGAACTTATCAAATCATTTTCAAAATTTCAGAGCAAAAAATTTAACATACAAATAAAAACACCACAAAAAAAAAACTCAGCGAAGCGGGCGTTCACAGCTAGTATATATACATAATAAAAAATTTTTATCAAAACTATTATCTGCATAACAATAAAATTTCTCAACATTGAAATTACTATCAGATATTTAAAATAAAATTTTTGTTTTTTAAAACAAAAATTGAATTCGATGATGATCATTATAATTATTATAAGTATTTTCAGTACTTTTTAAAATATTAAGGTAAAAGCCTCATCTATATCCGTTCACTTTTAATTGGAGTGAGACTAAATCACTCAATATAAATTGATAAATAAAATGAAAAATCATATTGTTGGTTTTTTCTAGTTTTAAATATCAAAATAAAATTTCAGTTTGAAAAATAATGTTGATAATTAATTATTATTAATTTTTTACGCAAGGTTCTTGAGTGTATTCGTAGTCGCTCACTTAAAGTTGTCATGTATCATTGCTCGATCAACACATGGCTCTATACTCGCTCAAAGTCAATATCGATTAAACTATGATAAGTTTATTGATTTGGAAAATAATTAATAAATTATGAAACTTTATTTTCCATACTATAAAATTTCATGAATTTGAAAAATATATGGGTCATTCCATGGCAAATCACCCGATTTTCAAAATCATATTTTTTGATCCGGTTGAATTTTTTATATGTTTTTGTACATATAAAAAGACACCTAATCCTAAATTTTGAGCCCCTAATTTTTAAAACCCTTGGAGATATGCATTTTTGAAAATCGCGAAAAAATAACGATAAGGTAATTTTCAGAAATTCATAACTTCTGAATATATTATCATAATTTCATTTTGGCGGTGGCTATTTTTTCGCGTTTAAATGCAGTTTTCGAAAAAAACAAAGTTAAAAAAAATAAAATTTTTCTCTTTCACCGTTTTTTCTTACATTTTAACTCAAATTTTGATTTTTTTCGAAGACGGACATTTTTAATTTTCTTGAAAAAAATATATGTTTTACTAAACTGTAAAACAAATTTTTGAAGCCCTTGGTCAAAGTGGGATTCAAATATCTTCGATTTTTTAAGTCACTTTTTCGCATTTTTTTAATTAAAAATTCGAGTTTTTTGAAGATTTTGTAATTTGTCACCAAAATTTCGATGTAAATACAAACAAATAATATTTTCCTACTGTGCCAATTACATATTTTGAAAATCTTTATTGATATATTGCAACAAGAATTTGTTCATTGTTTATAAACATATTGATTGGTATGTCTGGGTTCGATTCCCAGTTCGGGCTGTCTATATTTTTCTCAATTTATCTATAAATTGTCTTATTGAGAAGGTTTGCATGTTTTAGGTTTCCACTATATTTAAATGGTGGACCACCAAAGAAACAGTAAAATTTTATAAATTTTTTAGTAATTTTTGGAAGGCTCTAACTTTGTGAAAAATAATCGTATCGAGATTTAAAGAAAAAAAAATTTATAGCTTGAAATCTCTAGTTTCGATGCATTTTCATCAAAATTTTATAAAAAGTCTGGTTATTACGTTAAAATGAGAATTTATTTTTAACATCCTTTAGAAGTAAGTACAAAAAAATGACTTTTTTTGGTTTTTTAGTAAATTAACCGCTACTCTGCAAATATTGATAAAAAAATTATTGTTGCCAGGGACTTTTTTAGCTTAATGTACCCCCAATAACCCTTTAAATTTTTAAATTAATCTATGGAGCTGTTTTTTGGGGGCGATCGTTCAATTTTTGCTAAACAACTAAGGGAACAAGTTTTGTTCCTTCAATTGTGTAATCATAATCAAAATGAAAAAAAATAATTTTTTTTTTATTTTCTATCATTTTTGCATTAGTAACTCAGTAAATGTGAGGGGAAAAGAAAAAAAAACGAAAAATTTTCAAAAATCAAAAAAATTGAACCTTGTTTTTTGGGGTCGAAAATGTTTTTTTTTAACTTTTTTGAAAATTTTTCTTTTTTTTTTCTCTTCCCCTTACATTCACTGAGTTACTAATGCAAAAATGAAAGAAAAGTAAAAAAAAATTATGTTTTCTTTTTGATTATGATTACACAATTGAAGGAACAAAATTTGTTCTTTTAATTGTTTAGTAAAACTTTGATCGATCATTTCCAAAAAAGTAGTGTTGCAACAATCAAATGAGATAATCGATTATTGACAATCGATTATAATCGAACTGAAATGATCGATAAGGCCGATTAATCGTTTGCAAATAATCGATTTTTCGAACAATCGATTATTTCAAACTCAAAAATAGCAATTGTTTCTTAAAACAACTAAATAGTTGCACAATCGAGTGTGTAACAATCGATTATGACAATTGAATTTTTGACGCATATTTTTCGAACTTTGAAAGCTAGAAATGTTTTTGACAATTTTTTTCAATAATCGATTATTTAAACTCAACTTTAAAGTTGCAAAATCGTATAATAAACAATCGATTATGAAATAATCGATTTTGTGTTTTAAAATATCAATTTTGGAATACTTACAATAAATTTAATGATAGACAATGGTTTTTTCATAATTTGTTTTAACTACTTAAATTTTTATTTTTTTAATAATTGTTTTTGTTTCTAAGATTTAAAACCAATCGATTGTTTAATAACTTCAACTTTAAAATTGCGCAATCGAATTGCTAACAATCGATTATTGTAATCGATTGTGGAAAAAAAATTTTTTTTAATAAAAATAAATTTCCTCACATATTAGATATGTGTTTGATGCACTCATTAAATTAATTGAAAATTATTGTAGGTATTAATCTACGATTAAAAAAAAAATCTTTTTACCATTATTTTATGATAAAAAAAATCGATTTTTAAAGATCGTATTTTAAAATTTGAATCGATTTTCTATCGATTAATCGAAGCATATAGAATCGATTAAAAAAAATCGATTGTTTAAACTAAAAAATCGATTATTCGATTAATCGATTGTTTTTTTCAACACTACAAAAAAGGGTTCGATAGATAAATTTGAAAATTTAAGGGGTTATTAGGGATACATTAAGCTATAAAAGACTTCGGCAACATTAGTCTTTTCATCGATATTTACAGTGTAGCGGTTGATTTACTAAAAAACCAAAAAAAAGGCATTTTCTTGTACTTACTTCTAAAGGATGTTAAAAATTTAAAAAATTCTTTTCCCAAAAAATGATGAACGGTTCTTGTAGAGAATTTATTCACGTTTTCAACGCCGGCCTCAAATTTACTGTGCAATCATTGGTACCTGAAATATCGATGATCAAAGCCAAAAGGATCGTTTTTTGTTTGAAGGCTGATATCCCTGCGACAAATTGTCCTACGAAGTTAAAAAAAACCAAATTGAAGCTGAATAAATTTGCTAAATGACCTATGCATTGGTTTACTTGACAAAATTTTTCCACGGTCCGTAGGCTCTTTGGAAAAAAGAAAAAATTTAGAAATTTTTCGTCTCGCGGTATTTCTCATGTTAGCGTAATAACCAGACTTTTTAAAAAATTTGGATACAAATGCACCGGAACTAGAGATTTTAAGCTATAAAATTTTTTTTTCAATATCTCCATACGATTATTTTTCACAAAGTTACAGCCTTCCAATAACTACTAAAAAATTTATAAAATTTTTCTGTTCCTTTAATTTTTTGCGTTAGTGTAGTATTAATCTTTTTCTTAGATTAGTAGGGGAGAGTGGGGTCAATTGAACCAAAAATACTTTGACATTTTTTTTTTATATGAATAAAAGCAAAATGATAACTTTTTTTTTTACAAAATTATAATTTATTATATTGACTATCATTTCTTATAAGCACATAACTTAACGAATGATGAAAATTTTCAATAAATACGAAATTGTACAACTGCATCAAATGGTTCAATCGTCCCCATCGCGGGGGCAATTGAACCACTAGTCGGGGACAATTCAACCAAGAGTATTAGAATCACAAATGAATGACTTTAATGAATATTTTACTATTCATTACAGCTTAAAACTAAAATTATAACACGTCTAGTAATATTGATCATTTTATATAATATTATATGTTATAACAATCACTTTTAAAACTTCTGTCAATATAATTATTTTTTTTCTTGGTTAGTTTAGCTTGTTTTCACATTCTGTCAAGATGCGCGCGCATGCCGGATTACTTACAGTGTGGTTCGTGTGGTTCAACCGTCCCCGAGAGTACTGGTTCAATTGACCCCATATGATTTTATTTAAATAATTAGTTTAAAAAAAAATATTCAAGAACTAGTTTACTAGAAGTAAAGCTAGAAATTTATGACTTATATATGTAAGAAGATATTACAAAAAAAATTTTAAGATTTCATTTGAAAATTAAAAAATTATAAAACAATTTGCCAAGAGCTGAAATCAAGGTTTAGATACCTAAAAACATAAAAACTTGAATTTTTTAAAATTAAATCATCATATTGGTTCGAAATTTTGATCAGACTAAGGTTTAGTGTATTAAAATATAATTCCAAGAGGACAACTCATTTTTATATTTTTTTCGATTTTTTAAGCTTACTGGTTCAATTGCCCCGTGGTTCAATTGACCCCTCTCTCCCCTAAACCTTTTTTGTCCCTATTTAGACAGTCAATCTAAGGGAGTAAACTCCAATCGTGCGTCGGAGCTGACACACACACTTTTTTGTTCTATTTTATATTTTTTTTTTTTGAATTATTTATTTCCGGCTTTTACTGTTTACTCTCGTAGTGCAAGGTTCTATTCGGTTTTCTGATTTCACCCCCTCCTTCTCCCTTCTTCCATTGTCTGTTTTCTCATCTTTGTGCATCTAATTGATTGCATCCTTGTTTGTATTATGAATAACTGATTCAGTCGGGTATAGTATATGTGTTGTTTGAATTTTTATACGAAAAATCATCAGAAAAATTTCAGCCGACTCTCAGGCTTGAACCGCCGACCTTTCGCGAACAGAGTCCAGTCCCTGGCACTTAGAGCGCTCGGCCACAGCATGCGTATGAGAATCGAAAGTTATTTCCGTACTTAAATGGATGACGGTAGCGCATGAAATTTTACTGCATCAAACAATAAGAGTAAGATCACGTCAAGTGGACCCCCCATTTTCCACTTGATCATGAAAATTAAGTCTATGTATTTTTTTCTTATGTAGTCATTATGAAAAATTAAACCCTCAAACGATTTTTCAAAATTTTCATTTTAACAACAATTTTTTTTACAATGAAGATTTTGAGTACTTTTAATTAAAAAATAGATTCCAAAACAACCGTTAAAGATAACTTAATGAAATTTTCAGGATTTATTGTCAAATATCTATATTTCATAAAAATATTAATTGCTTGAAATTCTTTGTTTATTATCCTATTGTTAATTAACTTTTAAGTAAACAAATGAAAATTTCATTGGCTTCTCGGTAAAAAAATAAAGTTTTTTTTTATTGATTACATGAGTTATTTATTAAAGTTTGAGATCCCAAAAGAAAATTTCACTGCTCGTGATTAGTTTAAACAAAATAAAATTATTTATCACCGCACGTCAGTCGCTAAGCGCTTCCAATACGGTGCGCGGCCAAGCGTCTCAGGCTCTATAGCAGCTTTGGTGAGTCATAATTCAAAGTAACATTTAAAAATACTATTACTGAACGAATTGTATTTTTTTTAAACAATATCATGAATAATACAATAGAATAATTTTTTATTATTAAACTGAAACAGGAAAAACTAACTAATAATTAAACTTAAGTTTAATTATTAGTTAGTTTTCCCTGATTATTAACAACTGATTAAAAACAACTCCTGGTCAAGTTTCTTAGTTAGAGGACTTTACAAAATAACGTTCTAACTAAATTTATTATTTTGTATCCTTTATATTTTTATTGTTTGAGACTTTAATTTCTTATTTCACAAACGATAGATATTTAAGTTTTGGCTGTTAAAATTGAAAGTTTAATTTTTTTAGTGTTTACTTTGTCTTTTTTATAGTTTTAAATGATAATTTTATCTAAATGAACTGTATATTTTAGCATTCGATTTATAATTATTATTTATTGAATATTGAAATCACGATATTACTATTTGAATTTATATTAATCGCTAAAAATATTATAATTATTAGACATCAAACTTTATTTATTACAGTTCCTTTTTTTCCGTGTTGTTGCGTAATCGAAACTATATTTGAATTTAAATATAGTTTCACTTCCGACAAAAGGAGGCAGCACCTACTGGGGCCTCGTCCATAAATTTGAACTTGATCATGCGCAGCTCGGCGCATGCGCTTTTAATTTTTCCTGCCTCGTGTCGAGAAGACGGCCGCCATTATCGTTCGCATACGTACGTTCAACAAGTAACACGTGTTATAATTCATCGTTTTATTTTGCACTCATCTCGAGTAATTGAATATAAATATTAATTCTAATTAATTAAGTGATCATCAAGCTCACCAAAAATATAATTATTTTTGTAATTGTGGGTACCAGAGCTCATTAATAAATTAATAAAAAACTCACCAATCCAAGCGATCATCGACCACGTTTTTCAAGAGGTTATTCCAAAGGAAAACATTACAGGTGCTTATTTATTCCATAAATAATTATATCAAGTGTTCATAAATATAAAAGACTCAATTTATTATTAATTAATTATCAACATGCTCAATATTTTTAATAATATAAAAGTAAATTCTCGCTCGGTAGCCTCTGCAATCATGCTACCACGTGTTCATAAAATAAATGCAATGCAGTGCAATTTATTATAAACTCATTAATTAAATTAAATTCAGTGTTCAACAACATTATTAAACAATGAACTCAATTATTTATATAATTCGTGCTATTACAAATAATAATCCAAGTGTTCAATAATTTAACTTCGCTCGGTAACCTCTGAATTTATGTTACTTATTCTCATGACAATTTTGCGATCAACTCAGTGTTCAATTACACTCAAATCAATTATGTCAATTATTTACTCGAGATTAATTTTACTCTTTGCATTCATCTAATTACGTAATCATGAGCTCAAAAAATTAAACAGTATTAATAAATTAAATCAACGATTTAATTTTGTAACCCAGTGATATTATGTGCTGTGACAAATAAAAATATTGTTATATTTTTTAATATGCGTATTTTTCAAACATCCCAACCACCAACCAGTCCTGGCATGTATTTATTTAATTATTATTACAACACGTGTATATTCCGTTCAATCCATCTGTTCGAAAGTTATTGGAGTTGGAAGTCAAGTCTATAGTAAATTTCGAGATCTTTTTACTTTTCCAGCAAAACTATCAGAATTGTTACGTCCCAGCTTGCTCGTCAGATGGCTCTGCCAATTTTTAAATCTTGAATGATAAGAGACCGACCTGAGACCCGCAAAATCGATACATTTAAATAATAGAATTGTTAATAATAACATATTTTCTTTAAGTATATATTAATAAGTACGCATCTAAAAATAGTCAAATAGATAAGATATTTTTAATGCATTAGAATATTTCTTTATCATCGACGATTTCTCTAAAAGAATGTTGATGAATAAAAATAGATAAGAATGATTGTACGACAAATAATGAATGTCAAAAGAATAAAAAGTGAAATTAGTTTTTCCACGAAAAAGTGAAAACACCGAAAAACATCGTCCGACTGCTGACGCAACAACATCCGCGTCGAACGATGATAACAAACTCCCACTTTTGGGAATAAGGCCCTAATACCCTATCCCACTTTACTCTAGGGTGTTGGCTCGCAAAACGATATAAAAAGCTGATGCCTAATGCATCCTTGGCTTTTTAGACTCTCAATACTCTTCCTCTTACGCTCAGATTCTCAGACATCAATCAGAAGTTATAGTAGTGCGGTTTAGTACACGCAAGTAAACTCCCGGTATAATTAAATTATATTATTCTTTTGACACGAAGTTATTTGTTAAATAGTTAATTGTAAAATTCAAGTGTATTTTCAAACATATTCTTCGACTATTCCATTTTATATAAATAAATCAAACATATATTTATTCTTAAATAAACGACCAAGTTATTTCGAGCTTTCGAGAACTACCCAAGTATCCGAAGATCTACAGTCACGTCCAATTCAAATAATTCGCGCCGGCAGATCTCAAGCCGACACGACTCCAGGACGTAACAGAATTGTCAAAAAATGTCATAGGACCTTCTTTGTTAATAAAGTTCATTCAAATTCTGCATTGTTTTCTAGTTATTTTCATTTTAATGCCAAGCTCATAAAAACAATGGTCTTCTAATTGATTTTAAGAACTTAACGTTAAAATAGAATAACTAGAAAACAATGCGGAATTTGAATAAACTTTATAAAAAATAATTTGTAGGGAATAAAATTGTCTATAAAAGGCCCTATGACATTTTTTGATTAGTCTGATAGTTTTGCTGGAAAAATAAAAAGATCTTGAAATTTGCTGTAGATTTGACTTCCAGCTCCAATGACTTTCGAACAGATAGATTTATCAAAAAATGATAAGAGACTTTTTTTTGTAGCAATTTCTTGTACAATTTTTTGTAGTAATTTCTGCAAAAATATTTAATGGACATTACAATACAATTTATGGTTCGTTAGTTTCAAAAATCAGAAGAAAAATAATTTTTTTCCTATGCTATTCTAATGAGAAATCGAAAAGTGCGATGCGGACAACCTTAATATTAAGGGCTTATATTTTCAGAGACCTATTTTGGCATCTGAAGGCAACTTTTGAGCGTGGTTCCGAGGGAAAAAATTGTTTTTTTTTGTTTTTTTTTTTTAAACGCCCTATTATTTATATGTACACTACTTATTAGTCAAAAAATGATCCAACAGATCACCCAATGAATAATCGTTTCGAGTTAGGACAACGGAAAGTTCCAGACTATAGAAAATCATCTAACTGTATTATTTATAATGTACATCTCAATATATGATCCTGACTCGAAACTTCAGTTGTTTTTGTTACGTATCTATAAATTGAAAACAATAAAAATAATTTTAAATTATTATCGAAATCAATTAAATCATATTAAATTGGTACTATTGTTATTTAATATTTTAGTGCATCAGAAATAATACAGGAATTTAATTTATATCAGTATGATTGAGTATTATTTTAGGATAAGTAAAAAATTTAATTAAATGTAGTGTCGTCTTTTACCAATTTGAGATATTTTCTTTCATCATTTAGTGCAAAAAATATTGTAACGTATTGAGTAGAAAGGGCTTTTGATACCCATGGGTTGGCAAAACTCGTCTAACAGATCGTGAACCAATCATACTCGTAGTCGATTGTGACTTTCTACTCGATTCATTAACATACTATTCTTTATATTTCAATACAATTACTTTTTACCGTTTCAACCTAAAAATCACTATAATAATTTTTCAATTTTTCTGGTCCTCTAATTTTTTGCATTATCAGATAAAAAATCTGATGTAAAATGAAGTAAATATAAATATTTGATCACTATACTGGATTTAAAAATTAGATGAGGAATTTCGAAGCTTTTTTTGAATTTCGAAAAAAATATTTTAAAAATTTGAAAAAAAAAATCATTCAAATAGAATTTATTAGAGAGTAATTTCCGGGAATCAACATTTTTACGAAATTTTCAATAATGAAATGTAAAAACTAATTTTAAATGAAAATTCAGGATAAATACTGCAAAAACCACAAATTTCGATGTCAAAATCGCGGGTGCGGGTTCTGACATAAATATTAAAAAAAAAATTCAAACAAAATTAGAAGAAAAAGTTTGAAAAAAATCTCAAAAAAAATTCAAAAAAAAAAATTCAAAAAAATTTCAAACATAAATTCAAAAATAAATTTCGAAAAACACATTCAAAAAAGTAATTCTCAAGAAGTTCGAATGAGGTAAATAAGTGCACAAGGATACGTTACTACCCGCCGCCGGTCACTGTCGGGTTAACGCATCCACCGCCGCAACATTGTTTTACGCCGGGTCGTACTAGTAGGTAGGTATCCCGTGAGCACGGGTAGGCATGTTTAAAAAGATACTCTTCGGTTCACAGATATAAATAATACCACTGATTCCATTGACATATAGGGAACGAAGCTATCACATTTCTTTATGCATGTGTCTCAAGTTGTTGGTAATTAAATTAACAATCAATGATTATAGAATATCAGTACCATGTCACTTTGTGCATATCGACAATAAAAAAAATTAAGAGAGTACAAGTCCAAATACACTTCTAAAAGGTATTCTACCGGGATTCGACAGCGATTCGTTTATGCCGGTTTACTCAGGCAACCATGAATCGTGTTGTAACATTACTATGTCACTCTATGCACATTGCCAATGAAAAAAATGAAGTTAAAGCCAATGCATAATTACAAACGGCATTCTACTGTATTTTAATAACGGTTAAAGTTTTTAAAAATTCGCTCAGAGAACAATAAAGATTGTAACAGTACTATGAGACTTTGTGCACATTGGTATTAAAAAAAAGGATGTTATTGGTGATTAAATTAACAATCAACTGAACATGAAATAACAGTACTATGTGACTTTGTGCACACTGGCAGTAAAAAAAGGATGTTATTGGTAATTAAATTTACAACCAACTGAACATGAAACAACAGTACTATGTCACCGTGTGCCAATTAACAATGAAAAAAAGGGAAGTTTTGAATAAATATATAGTTACAAACGGCATTCTACGATACTCCGATAACGATTTAAGTTTGTGGTGGTCATCTTGAGAAACAGATGAGCATTGTGTGTCAATTATATGTCACTTTGTGTATGTCGGTGCATAATAAAGAAGAGTGAAAAATTAGTCACTATACACAAAAAGGTAGTTTACTGTGCTTCGATTACGATTCAAATTTATAGGGATTTGCTAGAGGAACAATTGAGCGTGTTATAACAGTATCCACTGTTAGATAGTAGTCCACTGTTAAGCTTCTCTTTTGTATGAATTTTTGCCTTGTACAAAAAACCTCGAATATGTCGTATTTGGCTACTGTTCGTATCATCGTTTGGTATTTAGTTAAAAAGTATATCGCGTTTCAGTACATTAGCCTGGCAGCAACCAGGGATGGTGAGTAATCAATCCTTGTGCATCTATTTTTATAGTTTGAACCTCAGATTTGTTACATTATAAGTAACATTAGAATTTATTACAAGTCCAAACTATGAAAATAGATGCATAACGATAGGTTACTATCCGCCTCCGGCTACTACTAAGTTAAAATACTGAAAACCACAACACTTTTTTACGTCAGTTCGTATTAGTATAGGACATTAAGAGCAATTACAAATTACAAACTGCAAAAAATATATCATTATATCAATTACATACTTGTGTACCAAATAAATTACTTTACATTACTTTGTAAGTAATTTGGGTCTATCTTCGGTGACCTCTAATAAAATTCCGAAAGTAAAAAAAAAATTTGGTACAATGAAAAGCACACAAGCTGTTGGTGCGAAAAGACCAAAGTTTGTGAAAACAGATATCGCTAGTCAAAATATCGCTGAAGCAATAATCTCTCTCTATAACTGTAATGACACTACTGACGTTGATGCTTTGATAAGCCAACTTAAAAACGAATCTTACAAGACAGAACAATGTGTTTGGTTCCGAATTTGTCAATTTATATTGGTCGGAATGAGCTCAAGAACTGTTGTTAAATACACTCAAAAATATTTTTATCAATTTCGAAGGTACCTGCAACAAATAAAGACAATTATTCGTTTACATTGTCAAAAAAAGAAAAAAGAACACCCTATTTTGGTACCTGTTTTAGAAGATCTCCTACAGAAAAAAGACGATAAACAAGCTATTAATGAATCACGTTCTCAAAAGCCAATGGATCTACATCTACATGAAAAACTCGACATTAATTTATCTTTTGGTGATACAGATGACTCTGCTTCGTTCCGTGATTTTTCCGAAAATCAGAGTGAATTATTCGCTCCTACTTTAGCAAGCAGAGAAAAGCTAAATTCCGAAAGTATCGGAAATGCATCGAACGGCATGAAAGATTATTATTTTCAAAGATCAGCTACTCAACTTTACGCCGGAAAAGAAAAACATTCATTCACAAACAATGATATCAATCGAGACTTTCAGACTGATGTAATACTTGATTTCGGTGAACGGGCAGATACTGAAAATGATTCAACTTCTGCTAATAATCACGATACTGATGGTTCCCAAGAAAAAAAAATATCTGCTGGGGAAAATACCACTTTCTCAGATATAGAAATCGATCAGTCTTATAATTCAGGAAGTGAAATATTTGACGCAGCTGGAGAAGACATAAATGTAGAAAATAAAGAAAAAAAGAAAGAAAGAAAAAGAAGGACTGAACTGATTCCTAGGACAGAGTTCAAGTTCGATGGTCCGAATTTTGATTTACCACCATCATTCTGGAAACAATATTTGACGGATCAAAATACTCTTAAAAAAGGCTGGACCAACGGTTTCAATTCTATATTCGCCAAACATTTTCAAATTTGTGTTCTTGTTATCAAGTGGCATAAGATTCGTGTTAGCAAAAAGATTAAACAATTGACCTTTCGGGCTGTCGGTAAGTGCAAACACTCAAGTTGTACCCAATTTCAATTTAATTGTCAAATTCGAAAAAACGTGCACACTGCTGATTGCGTTATTGTATCACGCACCTCTGAGATTGATCATTCAGCAAACGAGTGTCAGTCGCGACCTTGTACTGGTGAGCAAAGACAAGAAATAGCGACAGCATTACGATCAACTTCAGCTGTGAAAACGAAGTATGAGTTGCTGAACAAAGCTGACAAAGACAAACTAGAAAATGGGAATTTAAATGAAGTTTCTGACTTACAGCGCTTACACAAAAACAGCAGTGAAGATAGAGCGAAAAAAGACTTGCATAAAGATCTTGATGTGTTTATGAAAATGTTAATCACTCAATATGAAGAAAAATGGCGTGGCGTCGTATTTCATAACTTCGTTCAAGAATACAGTGTTAAACCGTTTTATACAATATTGTTTACCGAGGCTCAACTAAACACTCTGCTTTCAATTGATAAAGGTAAAGTTTTTTGCCATTTAGATTCAACGGGAAAGTTGGTTAAGAAACCAGACCAAAATAGTAAATATGTATATTATTATACATTGCTGTTACCGGGTATGCAAATGAAGAACGGTAATGATGTTGGTCCTTTTCCTGTCGCAGAGTTTATAAGCAATGCGCATGATGTGCCTTATGTTGAACGTTTTTTGAGTGCTGTTAGTTATCATGGAAAATTACTATCAAGTAGGACACCTCTCATTGATAAAATTGAAACTGATTTCAGTTCAACCTTACTACAAGCAGTATCTCTCGGTTTAAATAAAATATCACTTATAGATTATATTAATTTGATATATTCAAAAAATGAACGTCTAAAATCAATGACAATTCTTCATATTTGTTCATCTCATATGATCAAAACTGGCATCCGTAAAATAAAAAAATTAGAAATAACTTTTGTTCACTGTAATATTGCGAAAAAAATTTTAACACTCATGATTCATTGCACGTGTAAAGAAAAACTTTTTGAAATATTTGAAACATTTTGGAAACTATTTGCACTTCCTTTAAACGATAAGGAACGATCTAATTGTTTACACCAATTGTCGGAATTTGATCCTGTGAATCTGAACGAAAATGAGGAACCTGTCGGTGAGTCTGATGATAGTTCAAAGTTAAATACGTCTGATGAAAAAACATGGGCAGATACTGCAAAAAAATATTCGTCTCTTTATCATGCTGAAGCTACCAAACGAATCTGCAAATTAGAACAAAGTTATTCTTCAGAAGACCTCAAAAAAGTAAAATTACAAACCCCTCGAAAAAATGAAAAACTTAATAACGCTTCTCAAAACACCAATAAGAACGTAGAAAAGAAAATAAATATTTCTGAGAAAAGTGAGCTAGTACGCAACCGAATATTCGCTGAGTACGTTCTAGACACATGGATACCTTCTGCGCCTCTTTGGTCAGCAGAACAAATAATTACTATAGGTGTAACAAGGGATTCAAATGCGTCTATCGAAAATTGGCATAAAATTGTAAAACATTATCTGTATGATTTACAATTTAAAATGATACTTTCCAGATTTGTTTCGGGCCAGGAAGAGCTACTGGAAGATCGACTTCGAGAGAGGAATTATGATTTAAAAAGTGAAAGAAGGAAGAATAACTTTAAAACAAAAGCTCAAGACAGAGATGACGAAACGGCTGAAGAATTCTGGAAACCTCAGAAGGAATATTCACAGACAGGTAATCGTTATTTTACGATTTCGAAAAAACTTACAGAACATACTCCAGTAATCGCTACTAGAAGTACAGGAATTAATATTCCAAAAAAGTGAGGATGAAGATAAACAATCAGTTTCATCAATAACAAATGATTGTTCTCAACTTTTGGATGAGACAAAAGCCGAAAAATCGTCTCTTGATAAAAACAGAACTATTAATGTTAATGAAATATCACTTATTTCTCGAGAACACGACTATCCCGCCGGGTTCCCAATTATCAAAACAACAATGCGAGGATATAACATTGATTGCTCTGACTTACAGTCACTTGCAGAGGGGGCTTGGCTATGTGACAATATAATTAATAGGTTTGGGGTCATTATGGTAGATTCTGCAATGGCTCGTGGTGCTTAAGTTATGTTTTTCGATACAATCTTTACAAGTTGTTTATTGGGCAATAAATTGAGTAATAGATTTAAAACATGGCTTCAAAAGCAAAATGTAGCAGATTATAAATGCTGGATACTTTCTTTGCACGAAGAGGATCGAAGTCACTGGACACTGGTAGTTGTTGATTTTTATCAGAACACTATCGTGTACTTCGACTCTCTCCACCAACAAATGAAGTATCATTGTGTTGACAAAATAATTAATTCAATTGAAGCATGTTCGAACGATCACTCAAACAAATCACTAGGTGAGTGGAGGATATATTGATCTAAAGACATTCCAAAACAAGAAGACGGATATAATTGTGGAGTACATGTATGTTTGTGGATGTACGTTACATGCCGATCACAACCAATGACTTTGACGCAGGACGACATGACTTTCGCCCGGAAGGCATAAGTCGAATGCTTATTGATACGTCATATAACAGGTATCCAAAATGCACAAAGAGAAAAGAAATACTAAAAAACATTTTCGAGTATGCTGACGATAAAAAATCCAAATGTAAAAGGATAAACAAAATTATGATAGAAAAGACACCACCCAAAAATTACAAATCGACGAGAGAATATTACGCACAGATTTTTGACTTGTGGAGAATGAGAATGCCAGATGATTGAAAGATCTCGGATTTTCTGGTGAAAACAAAAAAACTAAAAAAAAAAAAAAATAAGTATATAATAATACTACGAGGGTAAGATTCTGAGATTTTGTAAATATGTAAATAGCATAAAATTATGATTCAGGTAGTTTTAAGGATTCGAATGTTAATGGATGATTGGCTGTTTTGAATATTGACTCGAATCAATATATCTAATACGGTCAAACAAAAGTTTATCGTATTTCAAAGTATCAGGACATGTGATACACAATACCCACACACTTTGTTTGGAACCGATACTAGCAATACATTTAGTCACTCTTCATAATCATTCGCTTAGAATAATTAAGTTTCAATAGTTATAAAAAAAAAAACAAAAAATACAAAAATAAAAAAACAAAAAAATTAGAGTTAGTAGGATTATTTAGGTATAGGACTATAAGATCTTGTATGTATATAAGTAGCATAAAATCATGATTTAGGTAGTCATAAAGTTTCGAATGTTGATGGATGATTGGCTGCTCTAAATATTGACTCGAATCAATATATCGAAGACGATCAAACAAAAGTTTATCGTACTTCAAAGTATCGGGATATGTGATACACAATATCCACACACTTTGTTTGGAACCGATACTAGCAATACATCTAGTCACTCTTCATATTTATTTGCTCAATTTAAAAACATGAAAAGACTTGTGTAATTATAAATGCAACCTATCAAAACTTGCAGTAATAAAATGGAACTGTTAGCAGAGTTATATTGCCAAAAAAAACGTACCAATCCGCCAAAAGACAAGCTCTGCTGACGGGTCGTGAGCTAAATTAGGAAGCATAGAGTCTAGAGCTATCTCCTGCAAGGCCCTAAATTGTTTTCGAAAGCAGGTGAGAGATTTTACTTATCATCTCCAGGCAGATGAATATGTTTTATTAGCAATAAAATTTTTTCGACGTATTTCGACGTTTTGAGTGCAAGTTTTGAAATCTTGGATCTACGATTAGGCAAGTCTTCTTGGTGTTTTCGTACATCAACTACGTCTAACATATGTATTAAATACTATTTACGTCACCAAAAGTTAACTGTACGTTTTCAACGTCTAGTACATTTGATCTATCATTGACATCTCCACTTGGGATGTGAAACACAATACCTGCTTCTTTTGTTTGGTAACGACACTAGCCATACATCAAGTTACTCATCATGAACTTACCCTCAGAGTAGTAAATAATAACCGATTGAGTAAGGAGCATAGCAAACAGCTTTAATATTCTCAAGGAAACTTGAAACAATTTAGACAATCGGTAGATTTTCTAATTTCCTGATGGTATGCATCGGTGGAAACCACTATAAATCATAGGAGACCTCCTAGTAAATGTCTAGAAAATATTTAAGCATGATCCAGTAGAAAGCATAGACTACAGCTTAAGTATTCTCGTAAAAACTTTAAAAAATTCAGAAAATCTGAACATATCTTATTTTCCTGATAAATCACATCGGTAGAAAATTCTATAAACGTTGAAATACTTTTGTGGAGATGGCTAGAACACATTCTAGCACGAATCAGAGGGAAGCGTAGGCTACAGCACGGGTAATCTCGCGAAAACTTAAAAAAATTCGGAAAATCTGAACATATCTTATTTTCCTGATGATCCGCATCGGTGGAAAATTCTATAAACTATGGAAAACCTTTCAATAGATGCCTAGAACACATTTAAGCCTTACGGGAGCATAGACTAAAGCTTAGGTATTCTTGCGAAAACTTAAAAAAAATTCGAAAAATTCGTACATTTTCTATTTTCCTGATCGTCCACATCGGTGGAAAGTTCTATAAACGGTAGGAGACTTTCGAGTCGATGCCTAAAACACTTTTTAGCCCGAATCAAAAGGGAGCATAGACTACAGCTTAGGTATCCTTGCGGAAACTTTAAAAAATTCAGAAAATTCGCACATTTTTATCTTCCCGCTTAGAAAATCGATGATTTTCAAAAATTTCGGGAAGTTATTGTTTTCACTCCGATTTTCGAAAATCGAGTTTTCATCAGATGTCGACGTTTTGAGGTCCTAGGAAGCTATTCTGACTATTTTCAGGATGATGTCCGAGTGTCTGTATGTGTGTGTGTGTGTGTGTGTGTGTGTGTGTGTGTATGTGTGTGAATGGTCTATAACTTTTTAACTAATGAATCCATTTGGATGTTTAAGGCGGCGATTGAAAGAGCTTGTTGGCCGTCAACTTTCCTGAGAATTTCAGATCGTTTGATCAAGTAGACTCGAAAATATTGGCGAATTACGAAAAAAAAAAATTTTTTTTTTTATTTTTTTATTGATTTCTCAGAAACGAATTGAACAATCGATTTCAAAATATAATCAGCTTTAAAGCTCAATAAAACGCGTCGAATGCCGCCTTAACCGTCTCAATCGGTCAATTTGTTCGAGAGATATCGTTGGAGAAAGAAATGGTAAAAAACGGGTTTTTTCAAATATCTTCAAGACGGCTGAATCGATCGCTTTCGAATTCTAGTCAGCTCAAGAATTCAATACAACGCGCCTATTGCCACCTCAAACGTCAAAATCGGTTGATTAGTTCAAAAGATATCAGCGTTGAAAAGTTACAAAAATAACATTCTATGTTATTTCTTCCAGATAAATCAAAATGTACTGTCCTAAAATGTGTCTAAAATCTTACAAACTTTTTCTCTTTATGGTCTCTTTTGATTATCATATAATGCCATCAAACTTATTCTTTAGTTTAAACCATATTATCAACGAAAAAAATCGGTCTGTCGGTTGACCCTGCGGGCCAGCCCCAAAACTTCCCGCTGTTTTCGAGCTCAAGGAAATCGAAAATATTAATGAGACTATATTTTCGAGCTCGAAAATCTAATTGCATGCGATTGTTTTTTTATGAATTTTTCAAACTCTAACAAGTTATGCTTTATGCTAAAGTTTAAAAGTTTTAGAATCGAAAATCATTAATGGACAAGCGGTTTTTAAATTTTAATTCCCGATTATGTTAAATAAAATAAATATGTTGATGCAGAAATCAATGTCAGTGATCAAAATTAAGATTCGAATGAGTTTTGGCTTAGGTCAGAGCAATAATGTATAAAATATCGGGGAATTCATTAAAAACAGTGTTTTTTCAATTTTTTCGTTGATAATATGGTTTAAAGTAAAGAATAAGTTTGACGGCATTATACGATGATCAAAAGAGACCATAAAAAGAAAAAGTTTGTAAGATTTTAAACACATTTTAATACAGTACAGTTTGATTTATCTGGAAAAAATAACATAGAATGTTATTTTTTTAACTTTTCAACACTGATATCTTTTGAACTAATTAACCAATTTTGACGTTTGAGATGGCAATAGTCGCGTTTCATTGAATTCTAGAGCTGATTAAAATTTGAAAGCGATCGATTCAGCCATCTTGAAGATATTTGAAAAAAAAACCGTTTTTTACCATTTCTTTCTCCAACGATATCTCCCGAACAAATTAACCGATTGAGATGTTTAAGGCAGCATTTGACACGTTTTATTGAGTTCTAAAGCTGATTATATTTTGAAATCGATCGTTTAATTCGTTTCTGAGAAATCAATAAAAAACCGAAAAAAAAAATTTTTTTTTTTTCGTAATTCGCCAATATTTTCGAGTCTACTTAATCAAACGATCTGAAATTTTCAGGAAAGTTGACGGCCAACAAGCTCTTTCAATCGCCGCCTTAAACATCCAAATCGATTCATTAGTTAAAAAGTTATAGACCATTCACACACATACACACACACACACACACACACACACACAAGACACATACATACATACAGACACTCGGACATCATTCTGAAAATAGTCAGAATAGCTTCCTAGGACCTCAAAACGTCGACATTTGATGAAAACTCGATTTTCGAAAATCGGGGTGAAAACAATAACTTCCCGAAATTTTTGAAAATCATTGATTTTCTAAGCGGGAAGTTAAAAATTGAAAAAACACAGTTTTCAATGAATTTCTCGGATATTTTATATATTATTGCTCTGACCTAAGCCAAAACTCATTGAAATCTTGATTTTAATCACTGACATTGATTTCTGCATCAACATATTTATTTTCATGATACCAGCATCGAAACTTGAAGTTTCAGTGTTTCTACAGCCCGTCGAAACAAGCTAATTTCAAGCCGATGCTGCAAACAACTGCTAGCGAATTCGTTATTTACAAATCCCTTCACAGCGGGCAGAAACATGCGTGTTTCTTCCCAAAGAAAGAAACACGCATGTTTCTGCCCTGTGCTAGATATATTTAATGTTCATTTGCAGCCCTATAACTCTCATTTGTTTACTTGTCACTTCAGCTTACTAATTTCATTTTTTAAGTGACAGTTTTAATTAACCAAATACAATTACTAAAAAATGAGTGAAAATAATATTTTTGTACTATTTACTATTTAATAAGTGACTGTAAATCACATAATGCTCATTCTCTAACAGTTGTCCGCATCATTGGCTTGAAATTAACTTGTTTCTTACTGGTTGCTGACACTGAATCTTTAAGATCCGATACAGGTAATCATGAAAAATATAGTGTGTGACTCAGGATAAAACACGATTTCAGACTGCGGGTGATGTCAGCCCTCGCCTGCGGCTCGGGCAGCCAACCTCACCCTAGTCTGAAATCGTCTTGTTTCATCCCTTGTCACACAATATACTATTTATTTAACATAATCGAGAATTAAAATTTAAAAACCGCTTGCTTATTAATGATTTCGATTCTTAAACTTTTAAACTTTAGCATAAAGCGTAACTTGTTAGAATTTGAGAAGCAAGTGCATGCAATAAGATTTTCGAGCTCGAAAAGCTCGAAAATATAGTCACATTAATATTTTCAATTTCTTTGAGCTCGAAAACAGCGGGAAGTTTTGGGGCTGGCCCGCAGGGTCAACCGACAGACCGATTTTTTATTCTCCTAATGGTCCACATCGGTGGAAAATTCTATAAACGGTAGGAGACTTTCGCGTCGATGCTTAGGACACATTTTAGCCCAAATCAGAAGGATGCATAGTTTACAGCTTAGGTATCCTTGCGGAAACTTTACAAAATTCAGAAAATTGCACATTTATTATTTTCCTGATGGTCCTCGAGTCGATGCCTAAAACACTTTTTAGCCCGAATCAAAAGGGAGCATAGACTACAGCTTAGGTATCCTTGCGGAAACTTTGAAAAATTCAGAAAATTCGCACATTTTTTATTTTCCTGATGGTCCACATCGGTGAAAAATTCTGTAAACGGTAGAAGACTTTCTAGTAGATGCTTAAAATACATTTTAGCCCGAATCAGGAGGGAGCACCGACAACAGCTAAGGTATTCTTGCGGAAACTTAAAAAAAATTCGAAAAATTCGTACATTTTTTATTTTCCTGATCGTCCACATCGGTGGAAAATTCTATAAATGGTAGAAGACTTTCTAGTAGATGCCTAAAATACATTTTAGCCCGAATCAGAAGGGAGCATAGACTACAGCTTAAGTATTCTTTCGGAAACTTAAAAAAATTTGAAAAATTTGTATATTTCCTAATTTCCTGATAGTCCACATCGGTGGAAAATTCTATAAATGGTAGAAGACTTTCTAGTAGATGCCTAAAATACATTTTAGCCCGAATCAGAAGGGAGCATAGACTACAGCTTAAGTATTCTTTCGGAAACTTAAAAAAAATTTGAAAAATTTGTATATTTCCTAATTTCCTGATAGTCCACACCAGTGGAAAATTCTATAAACGGTAGCAGACTTTCTAGTAGATGCCTAAAACACATAATAACCCGAATCAGAAGGGAGCATAGACTACAGCTTAGGTATTCTTTCGGAAACTTAAAAAAAATTTGAAAAATTCGTACATTTTCTATTTTCCTGATAGTCTACATCGGTAGAAAATTCTATAAATGGTAGAAGACTTTCTAGTAGATGCCTAAAATACATTTTAGCCCGAATCAGAAGGGAGCATAGACTACAGCTTAAGTATTCTTTCGGAAACTTAAAAAAAATTTGAAAAATTTGTATATTTCCTAATTTCCTGATAGTCCACACCAGTGGAAAATTCTATAAACGGTAGCAGAGTTTCTAGTAGATGCCTAAAACACATAATAACCCGAATCAGAAGGGAGCATAGACTACAGCTTAGGTATTCTTTCGGAAACTTAAAAAAAATTTGAAAAATTCGTACATTTTTTATTTTCCTGATAGTCTACATCGGTAGAAAATTCTTTAAACGATGGAAAACCTTTCAGTAGATGCCTAGAACACATTCAAGCCTGAATCAGAAGGGAGCATAGACTACAGCTTAGGCATTCTTGCGGAAACTTTGAAAAATTCCGAAAATCTGATTATTTTCTATTTTTTGATGGTCCGCATCGGTGGAAAATTTTATCATTTGTCTGGGACTATTGAATAGTCTTCACGCAAGTATTCAAACATGATTCAGTGGGGAACGTTAGCACTAACTGTAAACTTTTCTGTTTCGGTGCCCGGGGTTCCATGATTCATAGTCTCGTCCCTGCGAATATGTGTTTGGCTGCTACAATTTGGCTGCTAATTTCAGGCTCATTAGTAAATACAATAAAGGAGATTAAATACACTACACCACGTGAATCCAAATACGTATGTAAATAAATAAATTTTATATATGTATATATATTAGGGTGCTTCGTCTTCGATGGTGAAAAAATCGAGAAGCTTCATTATCAATATTCAAGGGTCGCTCGAAAACATTCAAAATTCTTGAGCAGGGTTTAAATATTTAAATTTTAGGCTTAACCCTAGACTGGTCAACAAACGCGACCTAACGACTTTGGTCAAGTGATGAGGGAATCGCCGCAATGCTTTTGAGAGTGCGACGTTGCCTGATCGCTCTGACTGTTAACTATTGGTGTATTATTTCCGGCGGGAATATTGTAAAAAATTCGAACATGAAAAAAAATTTTCAACTTTATTTTTATTAATTTTAAACTCTGTTTAAAACAATTAGTTATTTAAACAAAGTTAACAAGCTTATTTTTAAATTAAATTTAGCTAGTATTTAATTTTATTCAACTTAAAAAAAACTCAACTACTTTTTTTATAAATAACAATATCACGTAAACATAGGTTAATGTCTTCGGCAGTAAATATAAATATTTTAATAGTGGACAGAAAAGAATGATTTAATAAATTTATTATAAATTAAATCAAGAAACCAATTAAAAAATTATTTTCTTAGTCGCTGAGTCTTTCAAAATGTTTATTAATAAAAGTAAATATTTGCCTCCACATAACCTTTCAAACACAATAACAGCCGGTAACAGTCTGCGCATGAACATGAGAAGTAGGAAAGAGGGGACATACACCAAAGACGGCAACGCCGCAAGTGAAAATCTACTAACGACTCTGGTCAAGTGATGAAAACCGTCCCGCAAATCCGTCACTTTTTTTTTTAGAATTTTTTTTACAGCAACTTTATGTTTTTAAACATGCTCAAAAAAATTGTTAAAATATTCTAAAATGTTTGAAGAACAAAGTCAAATTTTTTCAAACCTTTTTAGTGGAAAATGTAATTGTAATAAAAATAATAGAATCAAGTGCGGCGTCACGCTCATACGTTGACCAGTCTAGGGTTAAATTTTCAGCGTAGTCATGGTTTCACAAATATAAACTATTGCTGCCACGAGAAAAAAAAAATTTGGAATATAAAATTCAAATTTCGATCATTTTTGATACTTTCAAAATTCGTGAGCGACCTCTTGAAAATTTTTTATTCAGCTGATTTCTGGAAAGGCTTCTTAAAACATCGTAAGCCAACAAATTTTCATAAGAGACTCGAAAAAAAAAAAAAAATAGTTGGGTAAACTGCCCAATGAATGACCGGTTTGTTGTAATGGCAGATATTTTAATTAATAAAAATAATAATTAACTTTGAAACTAAGTCAAACTATCATAATTGCATTGCGACATCATTTATCTTTTGATATTCATCGTGATTAGTTATTTATTTCATCATAGTTTTTATAAAATCACATATAATCAGCATAAAATGTAAAGACCCAGTGAATGACTGCTTTCGTCCATTGAATGACCGGGCATAATCCAGTAAATGACCGACGAATTCAGTTCTGACTTGAAGTTAATTTTCCTAGAAACTTTTATTGTATCCGACCGATAAATTAACAATTTTAAGTAGGAAAAACACCAAACTTAGTATTTTGTTAAAATTTTATTATTTCATTCAACAAATCCTTAGAATCACAGTACCAATGGGTGAAAATAGCTGTTATGTTTTTATAAAAATAATCATTTTAAATGCGGAAAAATACTCGTAAGCTATATTAATATCACATTAACAATTTCAACTGTATAAAATAATATAATACTTATTAAAGTACGCTTGTTTAATTATCATATTTATATAGTTAGCAAATTTTGATTAACGTAAATTATTAATTTAATTATTTAACACTTTTAAATTATTATTACTAATCTTTGAATTGGTTAAGGATATAATTGTTAAAATTCAAAGAACAAAAAAATGTTTAATAAATAAAATGATAAGATTAACGAAAAACTCTTTGATTTTATAAATTGAATCTTATTCTTCTACAGTCTTATTTTTTTTTTTTTTAACTCAGTACCCTGATGAAACAAAATCATTTGATAGGATTAAAAAGGATTGATTTTTTAATCATTTTTAGTCCTCCGAAATCATGTAAATCATTTTTGAAATTTCACAATTAATCATATCAAATCATGCTTACTACTGTAAAGCGTCAGAATATAAAATTTTTACTCATTCCGAGCTTTTTGACGCTGAAATTATACTTGGATTTCTGCCACCGGTTGCGATATGAAATAATTCGAAGAGTATTAAAAAACGTTAATCATTCTGAATACTCTTTAATCCTGAAATAATATTTGAGCTTTTGTCACCGGTTATGATATGAAATGATTAGGCCAGTATTAGAAATTTTTAATTATATATCAAATACTTTTTAATCCCAAATAGTCTAGTCGATGCCCACGAAAACAGGGTGCAAGATTATATTTTCGGTGGATATGAACCGATTTTGAAAATTTTTTTTTAAATTCTTAAAAAATACGAAACAAAAAGTAGACCTAAATTCAAAAGCCGCTTTTATTCCATAATATCAAATAACGAATAAAAACAAACACCCGGTCATTCACTGAGCTTGACAAATTTCGGACTTACCAATAAATGACTTGTCGGTCATTTACTGGCTTAGTACAGTAATAAAGTACACCAGTGAATGACCAACATAAAATTAATAAAAACAAAATATTTACATTGATTTCACGTATCCAAAGTCAATTTTATTAATTAATTTACTTATATAAATGATTACAACCCTGATTAAAAATACTCATAGGGAGGGATTGAAAAAGATGAGAATTGAATACTTTTGAATACTTTCTATACCCCAACATTTTCATCTGGACATAAAATTAATACTTTTCAATCCCAAAATAATATGAGAATTTCTAAACTTCTGAGGAATTGAAAAAGATTCAAAAGAATTGATTTTTTTAATCTTTCTGAATACTTTTCAATACCAAAATAATATCACATTTCGGGTCATGTGTAGGATTGAAAGGAATTCAAATGAATTGAAATTTTTGAATCTTTTTCAATCCTTCTCAATACCTAAATAGTCCGATATTTCGGATCGAGTGTAGGATTGAAAAGAATTCAAATGAATTGATATTCTTAATCTTTCTGAATACTTTTCAATACCAAAATAATATCACATTTCGGGTCACGTGTGGGATTGAAAAGAATTCGAATGAATTGAAATTTTTTAATCTTTTTCAATCCTTCTCAATACCAAAATAATTCCATATTGGAAGGTATTGAAATGATAAAAAATTGAATTCTTTTCAATACTTTTGAATTCCATTTTAAGAATTACAAAGTATTCAAATGATCCAACTTTCAATTCCATTCAATACTTTTCAACACCTCTGTAGGGATTGAAAAGGATTGAAAAAATTTTCAATCCCTCCCAATGAGTATTTTTAATCAGGGAAATTTACTGTTTTATAAAAAAATCAATTACTACTATTAAAACACATAGTTTTTGAAAATGATTTTTTTCAAACTTTTATGTTCAAATTCAATATTTCTCTAATAACTCTTCAATCCTCTATATAACTTTAATTATTTTTAATGATAATTATATAAATCCCTTCAATTCGTTGTGATTTAATAATAATAAAGATATGTAAGATTACATTTACAAGAAAATAATAACTTTTAATTTAATTTTAAAATTATTATAATCATTCTTCTGCATACTGGTCATTCACTGGTGAGTGGTCACAGACTGGACGAGTTACCCTTGGTTTTTTTGGGCCACGCTAATATATATGTGTATACATAACATATACACAATACAAAAAAAAGGGCAGGAAACAGGCAGCGCTGCGCACTGTCTGTGGCAGTGCCTTTTCTCTCACTTATTCTTCCTTGCTCATTTCCGTTGCACTTTTTCCTGGAGTTTCACTTTTTCTGTGTTAGGTCCCCATCCCAAACGCGCGCAAAGAAGTAATCTTGCTCTAAAGAATTACGTCTGTGTGCATCTTCACGGACAGATTGTGTTTTTTTTTTCCCGTCTCCAACGACTAAAATTCTCTTTTTCATCAATTCTCATTTTTCATTTTGTTATAAATAAGATCATCAAAACTTCAAAAAAATCGTTCCTCCAATATAGGTATCAAAAGATTGTAAATTTTCTGAATCGGAAAAATAACTAATCGTATAACGGGCTTTTTTTAAAAAAGTTTACGTCTTTGTTTAAAAAAAATTATTCAACAATTGATCGAAAAAATAGTTCTCACAATATAACTATCTAACAACTACAAACGTTATCTATGTATAAGTAACATTGGCAATGTAATTGTTTAACAGGATGTGAAATTTATTTTTCAAATATTACATTCACAAAAAAATTAAATTTGTTAATAAAATTTCGCCTACGATGAATAATTGTTTTCTAAACAAAGACGTTAACTTTTTTAAAAAAAAGTCCTCTACACGACAAGTTATTTTTTCGATTAAAAAATTTACAATCTTCTGATTCCATTTTTTTTTTTTTATTGTTATTTTTTATAGTTTTAATTACTAGAATAAAATTTTAGTCTGAAGAATAATCTTGATAATTAATTATTATTAATTTTTTAGAGGGGGCAGAGGCAGCCGATCGGTTCTCGAGTGGCTCGGGCGATCACTCAAGCTAAGCAGCATCGAGCGTGGTCGCTACTTGGATGGGTGACCGCTTAGCCAAGCGTTGGGCTCGATCAGAGGTCTCTAGCCGTTAGGCGCGGGATGAGGAGCTAGTGATCGGTAAAATGGAAATTTTATCGCTCACTAGAACGTCACCCAAACCGAACTGTACTGGCAATGGTTTTCTCTGTGGTTTCCCTTGCCTCTATACTCCCACAGCCAAAGGGGGGAGGTACGGTATCACCATAATGGTACAGTACAGTATAAGCACAAGTCGGGCCACAGCCGCATGAAAGAGAAGGGAATAGAAAAAAGTGATACATTTGCGGTTAAAGGCAAAGATGTGTAAAAGGCAGAAAGATGCTATACACCGCAACCATAATAAAAAAAAAAATATATTATTAATTTTTTAAATAAGGTCCTTGAGTGAACCCATAGTCGCTCACTAAAAGTTGTCATGTACCCTTACTCGATCAACACATGGCCCTATAGCCGCTCAAAGACAATATCAATTAAAATATGATCAATTTAATAATTTGGAAAATAATTTTGAAATTCTATTACTTTATTCTTTCAAAATATAAAATTTCATGAATTTTAAAAATGTATTTAATAAGATATAGTTATAACAATTCTTAACGAATTTGACGTAACCTCAATTTAATCTAACGAATGAACGTTAAAATAAAAAATGCTCGGCTGAGCACGATTTTAAAAACAGTCATTCAATTTAAATTTATAATCTATTATAAAATAATTTGATACATGATATTTTAATATATTTAGATTCCCTGATTAAGAAATCTAATTTGAAATGATTTGAAAAATTTAAATTATTTCATATTGTATCATATCATAAAATTATAATTTGAAATAAATCAAAATAATTTAAAATTATCAACTTCGAATTATTTTAAATCATAAAATTATAATTTGAAATAATTCAAAGCAATTTAAAATTCTCAGCATCAAATTATTTTAAATCATAAAATTATTTTTTGAAATTATTCAAAATGATTCAAATCTTAATAATTTCAAATATTCCAAAATCGTTAAATCATAGTGCTTCCAAGCGTCATTTTAAAATAAATCATTTTTAATCATACCGAATCATGAAAAAGTAAAATATTATTTTAAGAACGGTTTTCAGATAATTTTGTCCCAGCTTTTCTCTGAAATAATAGCTCTAAACGCAAAATAAAGACACAGGCCCGATGCTTTACTCTATTAACTAGCGAAGTGCACTTCACTTTTTTGATAACTCCCATTTGTTTACGAGAAAAGCTTGGACAAAGTTTCCATTTAATGTACAAGTGCAACAGAGATAGTACCGTTCATCCAGTTGAGTGCGAATAGAGAAACAAATGAAAACGCGTCTTAAGATCTATATAATTGTTTGAAATGATTTGAGTCATTTTAAATTAAAATAAGAGAATAACATCGCATATTTCTGTTTCCTCAGATAATTTAAGATTATTTGGAATAATTTAAATTTTGAAATCATTTCCAATTGAATTGAGTAAGAAAATAATATCGTATATTTCTTTGTTTAGAAAAAGAATGCAACTACTACTAAATAACAACTCATTCAACCAACTGGGAGTTATATAGTATTTTTCAATTTCGGTAAAGAAGAAATCTTTATTTTTTCCGACATGTGGTGGGACTCGAACTGCCGACTCTTCGATTGAAGGCTCTGAAAAAACAGTTCAAGTCAAGTGCTTTAGACCACTCGGCCACCACATGCATTTGGAAATAAAAATTTATTCTTTTACTTAAAGCTATTCAGTACTTTATATGTCCATCTTAAGCTTAAAAAAAATTATTTTATTTAATATACTAAAAGTTTAAATGAATTCCATATTTATATTAAAAAAAGTTTTGCCTTCATTTAAACCATAGTTTTCTCAATTTAAGAATAGTTTATTTTAAATTATATTCATTTATATTTGAAATTTTGATAATATGATGTTCTCTTTATTTTTTGTAATAGTTTCAAATTCAATTAATGCAGTTTTTTAAAAAAAGTTATTCAATTGTTTTGTTTTCATAATCTCGAAAAATGAAAGTTTTTTATTTTATTAAAATGATTAAATTAGAAGAAAACACAGATAAAATTCCACTCAGAAATTCCTAAAATATCTTAATTGAAAATAAATAATATGCATATGTGCCCAAATATTTGCTGAACTTACAAATAATTATAATAAAATTTATGAAATAATAATTATTATTATTTTTTCTTTAATTTTTATCTACTTAACCTTATTACGTGGACAAAATTTCAATTTATTATGTAGAAGCGACAAAGATAGAGTAGTGAAAAAAAAGTGGAGAACCTCTTCATGAATCCAAGAAAATACTTACTTGGCTCAAAACGGCATTTACCTAGGTTTGAGATTTGCATTGGATTTCAAGTTAAAACATTTTATTGATTCAAATGATCACATTACTTTATTCTATAATCATACTTTATTTTATTTTAATGAACTTTATTTGAATGAACATTTCGATTTTTTGATTGAAGTAATAAATATATTACAGTGAGAAACAACATTTATTAAATCAAGGAATTGAAATTATTTATAACTAACTAATTCTACTGTTAAATCAATCTTTAACGATTTATTGAGTCAAAAATATTTTTCTTTATTCAAGATTTGAAATCCAACGAATTTTTTTACTTCCCTAAAGGAAATCTCAATTTCCGTTCCATATCCTTAAACGTTTCTTGGTTCAAGATAAATTTGAAGCCAAATAATTTTTTCTCTATAGTCAAATCCAATTAAATCATTTCAAGTCCTTTAAAGATGATAGAAATTCACTTATTATTTTACAGTTCAAAAGAGCTAAGTAGCATTCGATTCGACGAATTCGTTCGAATCGTTTTAAATCCATTGGTGGAACCAGAAACCGATACTATTTCCCCATTCAATTTAATTTAAAATGACTCAAGAGTTCAAGACATTTCAAATAATTTTAAATCACCCGAGGGTCCAGAAATTGCCATATTATTTCTTAATTCAATTCAATTTAAAATGATTCGGGAGTTTGCATTATTTTAAATAATTTAAATCAACGGTGAAACAAGAAATAGAATATTTTTTTTCAATTCAATTCAATTTAAAATGATTTGAGAGTTTGAATTATTTCAAATTATTCGAAATCAGTCGTTGAACCAGAAATTGTGATATTATTTCTTAATTCATTTTAATTTAAAATGATTCGAAAGTTTGAATTATTTCAAATAATTTTAAATCAGCCGTAGAACCAGAAATAGAATATTATTTTTCAATTCAATTCAATTTAAAATGATTTGAGAGTTTGAATTATTTCAAATTATTTTAAATCAGCCGAGGAACCAGAAATTGCGATATTATTTCTTAATTCAATTTAATTTAAAATGATTCAAGAGTTCGAATTATTTTAAATAATTTTAAATCATAAAATAATACTTCGTTATTTTTTAATTCAATATGAGTTAAAATGATTCGTTCGAAAATTTATGCTCGAAAGCAAAATAATTTAGTTGATTTGGAATGATTTAAAATAATTAAGAGTTACGTAATCTCGAATCATCCCAAATTAGATTTCTTAATCAGGGTTCACAAATAATTATTTATCAATAATATTTTTAGTTGTAATTTTTTTTTATAGAAATTATAAAAAAAAAAGCCTTAAACAGTCAAAGTGAGCGACTAATGGTACTGAGCGGGTATAGGGGCTTTTACCTTAATGACGTAAACTTTTTTAAAAAAAAGGTTTCTACACGATAAGTTATTTTTCCGATTAAAAAATTTATAATCTTTTGATACCGGTATTGTAGGAACGATTTTTTTGAAGTTCTGATGATATTATTTATAACAAAATGAGAAATAAGAATTGATGAAAGAGAGAACTCAAGCCGTTGGAGACGAAAAAAAAAAAAAAAAGACCACAATCTGTCCGTAGGGATACGTACAAACGTAATCCTTTAGAGAAAGACTATGCCTTATTTCCACTTTCTCTCTCTAGCAATCTCCGAAGATTTCCGAAGTCCAATTTTTTCAGTCCCGCAGCAAAAAATTTCAAAAAATCGACCAAAATTCGTATATACCATTCGATTCAGAATTCCGCGAGATGAATTTCTGTCGTATCGAAAAAAGAAAAAATATTTTTTTCTTTAATTGTTGATAAATTCCAAAAATTTTCAAAACGCATTTTCTTATTAAAAAATAATTTTTTTTAACTGTCAGTACCCATAATTGTTTGGGTAATTGTTGAAACAAAATTAACTATCAGATCATTTTATTTATTTTTCATTTTTTCTATTTTTTATTTAACATAAAGAGATTTTTGCTTTTTTTAACTTTTAAATTCGAAAAAATTTTTTTGGAAGTTACCAATTTCTTTTATGGTTGATATATGATGTACCAAGAGAATAAAAAAAAGCTTGTTAAAATATTGATTCGCTTCCGAGTTACAGCCTTTTGTTTATACGCGCGCGGACAAAATGACGCGCTTTTTTGTTTTTCGCGCTTTAATTATTTTTATCTCAACAACTATTCGTCGTAGGGACTTCGATCAAAATCAATTTTGTTCGTTATTAAATCCCAAACATAATGATACTAATTTGTCTCAATAACTTCTTAATAGTTTCTGCGACATTCAATTTTACATCTAATTTCTTTATAAAAAAAAAAAAATTTGTACAAACTGAATTTATGTCAACTTTCTGTTTTAAATTTTTTCTAAAATTTAGAAAAAAAAATTTTTTAACATCGGTTTGTTCCGACGCCGACTATGATCTTGCACCGTTTTTCGTGCACATCGACTGGACTACTGTTGCCGCCGTTTTTTAGCTTCACGACACATGTGACGTCACGAACTAAAACTCGCCTCTTATTCCATTAATAATTTAATAACAAACCCATGATTAAACTTATAAAAAATATTGATGTGTTCAGAAATGTTTGATTATTTGATACTGCATAATTTATAGCTATGGTATTATTGTAGCAAAAACTACAGCACTTTAAAGAATGATTCCCATTTACGCCCATGTATAAAAACGAATTTTGAAAATTTATTTCTCGAAAACGGTGTAGCGAATCAACTTGAAATTTCAACAGTGATCCTTTTTTTTATAAATCTTTCGATAAAAAAAATTTCAGAATTATGGTATTATTTCGAAAATCAGTATCGAACCTCCTCAATATAATAGCTTTAATTTTCACAGGCGTATTTTTATATCTCAATGAAACTTTTGAATCTGTTTTCGAGAAAAAAAAATCTGTTTTTATTCCTCAAATACCCTAATTGGAGTTATACAAAATAGCGTTAAAATATTAAATAAAAAATCTGGGCAACGGTTGGCCCTGCAGGCCAGCCCAACAAGTTCCCGCTGTTCTCAAGCTCAAGGAGCTCGAAAACATGAGTGTGACTACGGTAAAATACCCAGTACTTGAACATCTATTGGTTTTGATGAGCTTTTCAAGCTCAAACAATTCACGTTATATGTTCAAGCTTGAAAATTTAAGAATCGAAAATAATTAATGAACAAGCGATTTTTTAGTTTTCATTAACGATTATGTTCAACAAAATAGATGAATTCAGGCAGAAATTAATGGATGTGATCAAAATAAGAATTCGAATGAATTTTGACTCAGATCAGAGCGTTAATATATAAATTATCCGAAAAATTTTAAAAACGGTGTTTCTTCAATTTTTTTGTTGATAATATCATTTAAACTAAAGAACGTGTTGCATAGCATAATGTAATGATCGAGAAAAAACATACAGACGGAGAGCTGGTATGATTTTTGGGCTATTTGGTAAATTATATTCTGAGTTATCTGGGAAAAACGAGGTAAATTGTTATTTTTTTTATTTCTCAACTTCCATATCTTTTGATCTAATTAACCGATTTCGACGTTCAATCTGGCAATCGACGCGTTTTATTGAGTTCTGAAGCTGCCTAGATTTAGGAGTTGATCGGATAAGTCACTTCAAAGATAATTTTTAAAAAACCGTTTTTCTCCATTTCTTTCGCCAACGATATCTCTCGAACGAATCTACCAATTGGGATGGTGAGGTGGAAATCGACGCGCTTTATTGTGTTCCAGAGCTGATTAGATTTTGAAATCAATCGATTGAGCCGTTTCTAAAAAATTTAAAAAAAACGAAAAAAAAAAATTTTTTTTTCTTTGTATTTCTTTAATATCTTAGAGTCTATCTTATCGATCGATCTGAAATTTCCAGAAAAGGACGGCCAACACGCTTTCTATTGCCGCAAGAACCATCTCAACCGGTTAATTCATTTAAAAGATATGGAGAGTTTACATCCAGTTTCCATCCATACACACGCACACAAACACACACATACACACACACACATACACACACATACACACACACACACACACACACACACACACACACACACACACACACACACACACACACACACACACACACACACACACACACACACACACATATATATATATATATATATATTATTCAGGTTATTTAAGTCGTTTTTACTCAACTTCAACCTTGAATAATTTTTGAAAGAGTGCATTTAGCGAAAAATGTTAAGAGACCTTTTTTGTAGAGCATTAAATTTCCTTCAAAATATGTATCTTGACTAGAAAAAATTTTAGTATTTCCAGTAATTACAAAAATCCAAAATAAAAACAAAGAATTCAAAAAACAAGTCAATATTTAAGGCACGGTTACAAGGAAACGGCTCGTTTTTCGTCAATTTACTAAGAGAGATTTTTTGTAGGGAATTCAATTTCCTTCAAGAATATGCATTGCTCAAATTTTTCAGATAGATGATTTACGAGTTTTGGATAAAAATCGAAATTTCTGTCAAAAAACAAATATTTGTAACGATACACCTCTTAATATCAATATTAAGGGCTCAAACTTGCACAATAATTTTTTTTGGTCATCAGGAATAATATTTTCACAGTATCGAAAGAATAAAAAAATAGTAGATTTTTCATGCCCAGTCTAATATATATACAGATAATCGGAAATCATCCTGAAAATAGTCAGAATAGCTTCCTAGGATTTCAAAACGTTGACATATGATGAAAATTCGTTTTTTAAAAATTGGGGCAAAAACAATAACTTTCCGAATTTTTCAAAATTTACGATTTTCTTATCAGGAAGTTAAAAAAATAAAAAACAACAAGCTGCTATGATTAAACCTTCAATTTTCAGGACATTTTGAGGTGGAATACAGATAATCAAATTTAATAAAAGAATCTATAAGCGCCCGACGGTTGAATGCGCAGTGAATTATGTCTCATAACCAGATATTTAAATAAAATAACAAACACTCGACTCAGCAGTCCATGTTTTTTGGGTGAAATTATACGAACATAAAATTCAAAATGTTCAATACATGAGTAAAACCTTGTGTAAAATAAAAATTAAAATTAAAATTAAAATAATAATAATAATGACGATAATAATTATTGTAAAAATAATTATAACAACAATAATAACGATAATAATAATAATAATTTTAGTAAACAACTGCACGATGCTATGGCAAATTCAAAAGTTTAAATAACCATCTGATGATTTTTTTAGACTCCCTAATTAAAACGCAGAATAAGAATAGTCGCAGGACTTAGTCGTTAATTAATTATAGAATTACACTTCACCCGTTACAGTTTATACATGAAATTCGTAGAATTGATATTATAAATTTTGATGAATTTCAAATAACATCACAACGAAAAAAAGGTATTTTTCCAGCAAAATTTACAACTAAATTAACACCGATCTATTTAAGTTATTATATATTATTACTACTGTTGTTATAATTAATTATTATTTACCAAAATAAAATAGAATTTTTACTTTTTCGTAATAAATCTTCAATACATTTTGTGATGTGAGCCATCCATTCTTGTTTCTCTGTAGCAGTAGCAGCATAAACAGCGAATGATTTTGTAACTGTCCTTATAAGCCATCCATTTCGATACTCTGTAAGTAGATATTTCACTATTAGAATGCTTCTTTTAATCCATATATACTATCCCAGAGTCACGGTAGTATCCCTGGCGGTAAATTGCGGTATTTGACTGGAAGGGTACGGTTAATACACCGTCAATTTGTGGCAATCGTGAGGTATTTTACGGTAAAAGTGCGGCAATGTTGGGTAACATTACAGTATTTCACTGCAAAATTACGGCATTTTACTGTAGAGTTAAGTATTTCACTGTGTTACGGTAAAAATGCCACAAATTGCGGTAATTTCCCGAAAATTCCCGTATTCTACTGTAATTTGCTGCAAATTACCACAAAATGCGGCAAATTTGCAATAAGATACGGTATTCTGCGGTAAAATAAGGTAATTTACCGTAATACGGACCCGTTAAGGATCTTATACCAAGAAACGTTCAAACACATACATGTCACGCATACGTAGGTAACGCAAGACGACCGGGTCTCTGTATCAGAGTCAAGTGAATGTATAACCTCAATCGGGGAAAAAAATCCTATCTGGCATATGAAAAGAACCAGCTATTCTCATCCCAACAAGAGATTGGACTTCGGGTTTCGTCGGTTTTTACTCCCATTCTGAATGTTTTATAAGCTAAATATTGTCCCACTTTTCTCTACGCATGCGCAGTTTATAAATTTTTGGTTGCAGGGGCGATTTCCGAGGTCCATTCTCTTACTGGGACCACAATCGTGCACTCAGGGCGAAGGATAACTCTGCACTGAACTATACGATGCTGATAACTAAAGGAGAAGATACAAAATTGTTTGTGAGAAAATGGTAGCAGATAATTGAGTATAATTACTTAACCCTTCGTCGGTCGCGTGCATTTTCCAGCCGAGTTAGATCGCATGGTGAGCGTCGCGCCGCCGTGTTAAATTGAACGCGCCATTACCAAATCTCAAACTGCAAACTTTATACGCTTATCCGGGATTAAATTTTTTTTTTTTTTTTTACTAAGAAAATAATTAAAGCCGAAATTAACCTGAAAATCACTTCACTTCAATAGTTATATACCTATTCCACATATGGTAAAACAGACTAAAATAGTGGCGGTAAAGAAACTTGGCAACAGCGCAGTTTGAAAAGGACTTTGGCATTTGCTCGCACTTGGCGGCGGAGCGCCGTTTTCTCACACTTGGTCTCGAATATTAAAATTTAAAAATATTTTCCAAGTGTTTTCATGCTTGTAAATAGCGTTAAAATTTTCAAAATAGTTCAAAGAAGGAATTAAATTTTTAACTTCCCGCTAAGAAAATTGCAAATTTTCAGAAATTCGGGAAGTTATTGGTTTCACCTCGATTTTTGAAAATCGAAATTCCAACAGATGTCGACGTTTTGAGGTTCTAGGAAGCTATTCTGACTAAATTCAAGATGATGTCCGAGTGTACGTACGTATGTAAATATTCTGTAACTTTTGAACGGATGAACCGATTTTGATCTTCGAGGTGTCATTCGACAGGGCTTGTTATTTATTTACTATAAACACTGAAAATTTGAGCTTAATCGGTAGGGTACGTTCGGAGATATTTCGAAAATAAAATTTTTTCAAAAATGTTTTTTTTGAATAACTTTTAATTCGCCCGATGGATTGATTCCAAAATCTAATCAGCTCTAAAACTTTGTAAGCCGCGTCGAATGCCACCTCAAAGATCGAAATCAGTTCATTCGTTCAAGAAAAACCGTTAACAAAAGAATTAAAAAAAAAAGTTTTTTTTAGTATTTTAGAAATTCCTCAAAAACGACTCGATAAATTAATTTCAAAATCTGATCAGTTGTAGAACTCAATAAAACGCGTCGATTGCCACCTTAAACGTCTCAATCGGTTTATTCGTTCGAGAGCTATCGTTGTAGAAAAAATGGTAAAAAACGTTATTTTTCGAAGACAAAGTCATACAAAAGTTTTTTCGAGCTCGAAGAGCAGGATTAACCGACAGACCGATTTTTTCAAAGCTACTAATTCAAGCAATTTTGAGAAAAAAAATAAAATGTAAAAAAGGCGGTGCCACGCTCATTACGCTACCGACGAAGAGTTAATCAATATTGTATTTATTAAAAACAAAGTAACCTTACAAATAAATTAACTTAAATAAGCTAATGTTGAACATCATCAAATTTATTTGACAAGGCAGCGCGCTGATAAAGAAAAATGATTTAATCCATGCTAAGTGTGTACCTATATAGTAGTCGATTCAAATTATTTTCGATCATTTCTAATTGTTTTGAATCATTTCAAATAATTTTTCTTAATCAGGGCGTACCTTCAATGTTGCTCTTATAATCCTGTTTAGAAAATCTTATAGAATCAAATAGGTTCTCATAAATTCCTATGGAGATTTTATAAGAATAAATGAGTTCTATGAAAAGTGCTATAGTTAAGCATAGGGCCTTATGCATACAACTATAAGAATAACAAATTTTTTAAGCAGCGAGTAAAGATTCGATAACGATGAATATTTACTGGCTTTCAAACATAATATTTAGTGACCTTCGACAACTTTAGATTACTAATTTTAAATAATATTAAACTTACTTAACTCAAATTTTTATTTAAAAGTATAAATCGGAATTTTATCGTTGAAATTTAGAGACTATATAAATCAAAACTCCAACATACTCCTCTGTCTATCCGATCTATTACTCCTGACTACTTTCCAGCATCCCGCCTTTCAGCTGCAACCTCTAATCCTTTTAGTCCACTTAATTTACTCTTGAGCGTTGTAAGGGGAAATTAACTACTGGATTTTTTTGTATTGATAATATCTAAAAAATTCCGTAGATCACGAAACTAATAATAAAAAAGCTCAATTCGGCCGCGTTTTTTAAATAAATAATAAAATAACAGTAGGGAAGCCGAGACACCATGTATTTTCATTAAAAAACTTCTATTTATTAATGTAAAACCCTATGACGACTGGTATTAAATTAAAGGGCGATAAATTCTGAATAAGAAATGTCAAAAACCAATCTCCTGAAGCTTATTATGTTCGCGAAAAAAATTGATTAAAAAAACAAAGTAATTAGTTGCTTACATTTTGTCACGCTGTCGGTAACAGAGCTGCAGAAACTGAACTAGAGGGCGCGTGCAAGCCCTGGCTCAGTGGTTGTCATCTACTGCAATTTAAAATGTTCTCACCATTCTGTGTTTTGAAAATTATTATTATTTTTTTTATTATTTATTAATTCAATTTTATTTCAAAAAATTAAATTAATAAATAATAAAAAAAATAACTCCACGCGAATACTATTATTACGATGTTGGTGTAAGAACGAACACAGAATGGTGAGAACATTTTAAATTGCAGTAGATGACAACCACTGAGCCCGGGCTTGCACGCGCCCTCTAGTTCAGTTTCTGCAGCTCTGTTACCGACAGCGTGACAAAATGTAAACAACTAATTATTTTGTTTTTTTAACCCTTCAGAACATACGCCTCCCGTACCACAGTCATTGCTATCGTGATGAGAGAAAATCACACGCCTATTGCGCAAGCGCCAAGAGCGAAATTAAAAAAATATTTAAATAATTTTAGGTTATATATCAAGTAAAATACAAAATAAAATATTATTTGTTTGAATACTAAAAATTAAATAATAATTCTTTATAAATTATTTTTTATAAATAATCATTTAGAAATTATTACATTTTTTATTTTGATTAAAATACTGGTATACAGGTACACTTATTGTAAACAACTTTTAGAATACTGTTTATTTGTATATCTATATACATTTAAAATGGCGGCTAGATACCACGGAGACAGCCGAAATGAAACGAAGTAATACGAACAGCAATTTTTTTTGTACCTGACTTAACTCGCGCGATGAGAGAAACTCTCACAGTTAATGAAAAAATAATTTTTTTTCTTTATTTTTCAAGTTTAAAAAATTTTTTTTTTTTAGTATCATTTAGAGCATTAAATTTTAGTAAGCTAAAAAAAATTTCAGGGGGTCATTCCATTTCAATTTAGAAAGAAAAAAAAAGTTTTAAAGAAAGTGTGAGAGAATCTCTCTACACGATGGCTCTGAGGGGTTAATCAATTTTTTTCGCGAACATAATAAGCCCCAGGAGATTGGTTTTTGACATTTCTTATTCAGAATTTATCGCCCTTTAATTTAATACCAGTCGTCATAGGGTTTTACATTAATAAATAGAAGTTTTTTAATGAAAATACACGGTGTCTCGGTTTCCCTACTGTTATTTTATTAATTATTTAAAAAACGCGGCTCAATTGAGCTTTCTTATTATTATTTTCGTGATCTAAGGAATTTTTTACATATTATCAATAAAATAAAATCTAGTAGTTCATTTCCCTCTACAACGCTTAAGAGTAAATTAAGTGAACTATTTTCTCACTTCAATTCAACCAACGGATTAGGAGGTACGGTAGTGTCTCACGCCAAATACACCTCAAATCCCATATATTTACATTAAAATACACACACACAAATATCTCTAGGAACCTTACATACATACCATTCAATAAGTTCATACAACTATAATACTAAACATGTTATGCACTAAAAATGATATGGGTAAAATATCAAATAGAAAAAAAAAGCTAAACTTACGTGCTTCGTCTGCCAACGATTCCAGTTTGACTTCTTCTAAAGGTATAATATGTTGTTTGTTGTACTAATATAAACACATATGTAAAACACGTAGAATATTTAAATATTTCAATTAATACAGCTACCATGAAAAATCATTTTAAAAAACTTACTTTTTTTTTATTAATAACAATATTTCCATAAACCAATATATCATTAAAGAGAAAAAATTGTCGTGGTTTGGATTTTTTTCGACACATTTTTATTAAAACCCCCTCGCCAACCAAGACTCTTCCAGGTACTGCTAAAGACTACGAAAAAAATATTTTTATTACTATCCAAAAGTAGAAATTTTCGAAGTCAGGGTTGTAAATGGGTGATTAAAGAACTTTTGATGGAAAAAAATGTTCCAAACTAATTATTTACATCCTTGGATAATCGAATGACTTTACAATCACAACGAACTAGAAAAATAGTAAAGGCATATTCATTCTTAAGTGACTCAAAGTTCACTGATTCATTTTAAGAGTATACTCTTTAATTTCTGACGGGGCTGAACGTAATTTTAAAACCGGTGTTCATGAATACCGTTTAGGTGAATTTTCAAAAAAATATCAATAAATCCAAGTCGTTAAATAATTATGTTACGTGTTACACGTCAAATTAAACTAAATACTACTCAATAAAGTTCGAAGAGTTTGAAAGCAAAAACAAGAGTACACTTGAATTTCACAATTACTATTTTCGAGGATAGAAAATATTGAATAATATCATTGTCAATAGCTTTTTACAGGACGGAATTTTGGTTTTCAAGTTCAAATTCAAAATTAACAAGTGATTTATGACCACTTTACCATCGATAAAATGGAGCATTACCTGATTAAGAAAAGCGATTTGGAAAGATTTAAAAAAATTTTTTTCAATAGTTTTTAATTTTTCCATAAACTAGATCCTCCTAATTTTTAAGCATTAAATCCTCTTGAAGTTTCAAATCCCTCGTTATTCACTAATTTTGGGAGATTTGAAGTTATTCAATTTTTTAAATATTTAACGATAATTTTTAATCATTAAATGATAGTCGGATTTCATCATTGTTTAAAACTTAGGACGATTCGAAAATATAAATTTTTTATAGTATTTTTAAATACTTTCAATTATTTAATAATAACCAAATTCTATTTTATACGAAGATTCAGAAGAATTCAATAATATTACAATTTTCGAATTCTTTCAAATTGTTTTTAGTAGCTAAATAATACTGAAAATTCGATTCATGGAGAGATTTCGCAAATACTCAATTTTTTGAATACTTCCAAATACTTTTAAATCACTGGCTAATGGCTGGATTTTATTTTATAGTACGATTCGTAACTAATTTGCAATCATCATAGTTTTTAAATACTTTTGAATTACTTTTAATCACTAAATAATAGTGAGATTTCGGTCCGTGGAGCGATTTATTATGATTCGAAAGTACTCAACTTTCTTTAATACTTCCAAATACTGTTCAATCACTAAAAAATACCTGAACTCCATTTTTTTAGGGAGCTTTGGAACGATTTAAAATTATTAAAATTGAGAAATACTTAAAAACGTTTTTCAATCGCTAAATAATACTGAAATTCCGATCCATGGAGATTTAGAACGATTCAAAAGTACTCAATTTTTTGAATACTTCACGCAGAGAATTTTTTAAAGATTATCCATAAAGTTTGGTACTGTAAAGACATTTAGCCACTCTGATTAAAAAAAAATGATTTGGAATAATTCAAAACAATTTAAAATGATTGAAAACAATTTGAATCGGCCAATATATAGATATACACTTAACATAGAGCAAATCATTTTTCTTAGTCAGGGCAACAACTGGATTTTTACTATGTTGTTAGTAGAAATTGCACTTTATTTATATGCTATCGAGTAGTATATTTTACAATCTGCATGGGAAAAATTTTGATATTTACCACATGTCCTCACAGTATCAAACTTTTTGGGTAAATTTTACTGAAAATTTCTCTGGATGTTCCAAACAATTTTCAATTACAATAAAATTTTTTTAATCGCTTCAAATACTTTTTAATTTTTATTGTGAATTCAAAAAGAGTAAAAAAATTAAAATTTATTGTTAAATCTTTTCTAATCACTTTTCTTAATTAGAGTTACTCGATCACCACATTGAAATTCGCAACCCTGTGTATACTTACCAAATATAGTCGTGTATTCCTTACCTGACCAGAACTACCAAAGCAATTCTCAACCATTGTAATGCGGCGAGCATTAGCTTCACTGTTTACTGTAATAAAAATGAATACCATAGGCTAAAAACAATCGAGTTTTTTAAGCTACAAACAATAAAGCTATAATGAGGCTTATAGAGATTACAATATAGCTTCATTGTTTATCACTGTTGCGTATAAGTTTAATTATGCATTAAACTCTAACATCATTTGTAACTGGAAGAATCAGATTAATAATAATAGAATAATGACTACACTTGTTTTAATTTGGGATGTTATAACTCGTTTTTTTTTTTTTTTTTTTTTTCCTATTAATATAAACATTGTAACTGTCATAAAATAAAGCCAACAGTGGGTACTTAATATTCAGAAGTGGGCATAAAAAAAGAATTATCCTTTAAAAAAATGAATTTATATGTATATATAAGTACTTGGAACCCAATACTACACATTCTATATATCAAATGATATAAAAAGATAATTAAACTATAAAATAATAAATAAATAAGAACAAAAACGTCAAACTAACCAAGTCGATCGACCATGGTATAAAAAGTTGACGTATGACTACATGACTGTTATCTGTAAATCAAGGTTACTAGAATAGTATATTAACCTATTCTATAATATATTCTAGTAACCTTGCTGTAAATGTGGGTCGGTGACAATTTGCAGAAAACTAGATACGATGTCCCTAGATGGGGATTTGTTGTATCCCAATGGTTCCAGGTGTCTCCACCTGTTAATTAATCAGTGAACTAGGAAGGGCGATAGTAACAAAAAAATCAATATTTATTTTCAACAATAATCGATAGTCCAATTTTTGCTATGACTGACTGTTTTTTTTTAAATTTATATTTTTTAAACTGAATTAATTTTATAACTAAGGGCCACTTTTCCAAACCGAGTTTATTTTTATCCGGATTTTAATTAATATTTCCAGTATATCTATACATTAATTGTATATAGATATACCAGCAATGATAATTTAAACTCGGATAAAAATAAACTCGGTTTGAAAAACTAGCCCTAAATACCCTCAACTCGATTTTATTTTTTCAATAATTATTGCAATTTTTTTTTACACAATGAGTTTTTCCAAGCTTTCTCAATATTTTTTCATCATGAAATTTATTAAAACAAGAGTAGGTGTGAGATCTGGTATATCATTACAATGTTAAATGACCTATCCATAATTTCATTATTTTATTAAATAATAATCATAACAATCATACTAATCTTTATAATTATATAACAACTAGAATCCTAGTAACATTGGCGTATGACTCCTAATGCTTCTGCGCAATAGTAACTTGACTAACTTGCACGTGCTCCAGTAGAGACGATAACACAAATGCTGAATGATTACAATCGCACATTATTTGCTGTAGAATAAGCTTTTAATTTGTTGTTTCACTGATTTATGCTTTGTATTGACCATTTTATCTATTTGCATGAATTAACAAACAATATGTCTATTGCGATGAAGAAAAATATAGAATTATTCATGAAAACTTTCAATTCAAAAATATTGTTCTCCAAATCAATGAGTACAGAGGTTAATAAATAATGTTTATGTTATTATTTTAATTGATTTAATTATTGACAAGTTATTGAAAATATTTACAGACCAAACCAGTTTATGTCAAACGAATATTTTCTGGTATACAACCCACTGGTTCAATTCATTTAGGTAATTATTTAGGAGCAGTGAAAGAATGGGTTAAATTACAGGACGAAACAGAATGTCTCTGGAGTATAGTAGATTTACACGCAATAACTATGCCACAGGTAATATAATTTTCGCAAAGTATTCGATTTATTTACTTATCATAATTAATGCTTAGGATGCCGAAACATTGAGAGAAAACATATATAAAATGGCGGCAACACTTTTAGCTTGCGGCATTGACCCACAAAAAAGTATTATTTTTCAACAGTCTACTGTACCAAGACATACAGAGTTGGCATGGATTTTAGGGTGTTCGTTAACAATGAAAAAACTTGCTCTGTTACCGCAATTCAAAGAGAAGAGCGAGAAATTAAAAAATATACCTTTAGGTCTATATACTTATCCCATTCTACAGTCAGCAGATATTTTACTTTATAAGTTAGTAAGAATTTCAAGAATAAATGTTGGAAAATCCAAATGCGCACACCTCAATCGCTGATGATAATTTTTTTACACTATTAATTATTACTTAACTTTTCACGTATTAATTTTATTTTTTATTTTTGGCTTTTTCTTCCAGATTTAAAATTTTTTTTAAGTATTCCACATTTTTTTTTTAGAAGTCGCTTTTTATTTTTTAATCCTACTGTCACACTAGTGCTATTCCCATATAGTTGGTGGAGAAACAAAATAAAAAATGGCAGCTAAATTTTTCATGAATTATCGGTTTTAAGTTTTTTTATTAATTACAATTAAACAAAAAGGCTTTAGATAGTGATTCTCGAAACGGTTTTTACGAAGAAAAATACAAAGCTGATTAAAAAAAGTTAGCCCAATTAATAATATTTTTTAAAAGTTATCGTGGTTCCAAACATTTTGAACATACGTAACAACTGACAGCATTGGTTTTTTGGATTAAAATAATTCGTTTCTAGGGATGTGCGAATAAATCGAACTTACGAATTATTCTCATCGAAATGAATCGAACTATTCGATTCGAAGTTTGAATCAAACAATTCGAAATTTCGAATTATTCGTAATTTTTTGAAATTTTACAAATAACTATAAAATTTTCTTTTGAGCGACTTAAAATTGTAATAGTTTCTCGAATAATTCATATTTTGATCAGAGATAGATAGAGCTTAGTCACGAATCTACGAAAAAATTATTTTTAGTTACTTTAAAAACCTAACTGTCCATTATATAGAAGTTGAATATTTGAAAGCTGACCAAAATTTTCTCTATTTTATTCGTGTAATTTATAATGTTACAAATCATTCAAAACCTTTTGAATCATTATAAAATTGATGAATAACTTGAAAAGTTACGAATTATTCGAAAATTTTCGAATAATTAAAAACTTCGAAGAATTCAAAATTCTAATTATTCGATTCGAACCCGATTCACACACCTTATTAATTTCAAGTCAATAGAATAATGAATTGAATTAATACCGGGTGGAAATTATTCCTTAATAAATTATCTTTGTACTACTATATAATTTATCCCATTTTAGTGTATTCTAAAAGCGTAGAGATGATCCAATGTGAGTGGAAAAGTCGAAAAAGTAATTTCGATCGTAAGACACACACAACGAATTCGCGCTTGAGGTGTGCAAAAAAAAAGAATAAACAAATAACAATATATTAATTTATTAGCTAATGATTCAACCATATCTAGAGCGACAGATGTACCTGTAGGAGAAGATCAATTACAACATCTCCATTTGGCTCAGCATTTAGTTAACTATTTTAATGGAAGGTTTGGAGATACATTTCCTATGCCTAATCCTCTAATAAATGGTGAACGCAGCATATATTTTTGGTTTTAATTTAAATTCATAAATGACATTATAATAATTTACTTTTAGTAACATTATTTGTCTATTTTTAATTTTCAGAATCGAGTGGCCGTATTAAATCTTTAACAGACCCCACGAAAAAAATGTCTAAGTCAAGTGATAAAAAAAAAAGTTTCATCAAATTGATTGATGAGCCAGAAACAATTAGGAAGTACATAAAAAAGGCAGTTACTGACTTCACGTCAGAAATAACTTATGACCCTATTGAACGCCCCGGTGTATCAAATTTAGTAATGATTCATTCACAAATGCTGGATAAATCAACTGAATTGATCTGTAAAGAAGCGCAAGGTTTGGATACCGTACAATATAAATCATTGGTTGCAGATGTGATTATTGAAAAATTGACGCCCATGCGTGAAGAATACATGCGATTGATAAATGAACCTGGTTATGTCAATTCTGTTTTAAAGAATGGATCATTGAAAGCATTACCATTGGCTGATCAATGTTGGCACGAAGTTAGAGAAAAAGTTGGATTTTTGGGTGGAATTTTATCGTAAGTAATTTAATTTATGAAGAAAAAAAAAATTAAATACATACATTTTATTTAAATGGTACAATAAAATGAATAAATCTTCTGTTTCAATAACAAAATTTTCATTAACTTCTCATGTCAATCACTACTTTACCTCGTAAGTGACCTTCGGCAACTCTTCTGTATGCTTCAGGTAATTTATCGAATTGGTATACGTTTTCAATGACTGGTCTTAACTATAAAAATTCAAATCTTGTAAAATATGTATTTTTCAAAATATTTTTCGTAAATTTAATTCAATAGGTACCTGTTGATTTTCAACTAATTTTTGTAAAGTTCTGATTCCTGTCGCTGATGGAACAAAAAATCCCCATTTCACACAACTTTTATTGTTTATTTTTGGAATATTATACTTAAATAAGTCCAAAAGATTATTCATAGTTCCTCCGATTATTCCATAATCATCAAAATTTCTTAGTAAAGGCGGATTCAAAGTAATATAAGTTTTAAAAAGATAATTTTTAGACTCAATTTTATCAACACCTTGATTAGAACAGTCTAAGATGATGTCATATCTTAATTCAATAAGAAATATGAAAATAATTGTCGAGTAATAATTCTTTTACATCCCCAGTAAAAAAAAAAATCGAGGTGAAGTTTCGTTGATTTACACAGTAACTCAGTGGTTTATGCAGTCGAAACGTCTTTCGATTCTTCTCACTAGAGATTTTACAAATTAAAAGAATTTACAACTTACATTCCTTCTTTTACTATTAAATCATCCGCGTCATTTTGTTTATAATCAATTACGATATCAGCTCCCAATTTTTTTAATAGATCTATTGCATCTGTAGCACATGTAGAAATAACCTGAATAAAATTTAATTATTAGGAATTTTCAAAAAATTTTGAATATCTGTAACATCCAAAAGTGCATGCCTTAAGCATTCATCTTATATTCACTCAAGTGAATTGAAAGCTTATTGCATATACACATGGTAGCCACATTTCTGGAAAACCTGGAATGTCAGGGAATTATAAAATACAGGAAAAATTAGGCAAAAGTTAGGGAATTTCGTCACAAAGTTGGAAAAATTTTCATTTTCTTTTTTTTTTGATTGAAAAAAGTCGATAAATTTTTTTTTTCTGTCAAAACTGTTCAAAAAATGGCGCGGCGCAAATGCGATTTCAATACTATCTTGAAAAAAAAGTTAATAGAAATTGATTCCAACAGCGAAAAAAAGAAACAGTTAGAATTAAAAAGGCTATTAGAAAAAAAAAGTTTTAGTAGAATCCAATCTTCACGAACTTCAAGATATTAAGCTGCATATTGACAAGTTAAAAAACCAAAAACATTAGAAGTATAAAAAAGTATTGAATTGATAAGTTTAGCTGTATTTATTATTCGTGTACTTGATGAATATTTTATTAATATTCTATAAATCGTTCTTATTTATGAAATTTATTTTAGTGAAAATGAAAAATTTATATATATTTTACTATTAGAGTAAGTTATATAAAAACATAGATTCAAAATTAAAAGTAAAATATGATTCATTTAAGGTAGCTGTCGGGTGATGGACATAGTGTCAGAAAGTTCTAAAATTTTTTATACTTAATAAGGGTATTAAGATACAATTACCATTAAAATTTGAAGTCGATTGACCATCTCTAATTCGAGATATTTATAATCAAAGTTTGGATAATTAATATTGCGAGCAATGAAGAGTATACGTTTCAAATCGCGTTCGTGATTCTAATAAAATAACTAACAGTCAGAAATTTTTGAAAACTAACAGAAAATTAATGAATTTGTCCTGAATTAAAAAAAAAAAAGACATGTGGTACTCGGGGACTGCCGCGGTAAAGCTATTGCATAGCATTTTTTATTAACTTATGCAATTATAATTATTTATTTATTTTTTATTTATGCAATATTTTTTTTTTCTTTGATATTAATTCAAGTTACACTTTTTGAGCGTGGTGACCGATAAGAAAACAAATTTTTTTCTTTTATTAAATAAATGAGAAGTTAATATCGTTTAAAATATTTTCATTATCTTACAATACATGTAGGTTATTCAGGAATTTTTATTATTGAAACTATAGGTTTATGGTAACTGAAATAACAATCATAAGTTTGAGACTTGATATCCTCTAAATATCTGGAAAATACCGCGTCAATAACTAAGTTAGTATAGAGATCAGTAGCAATAGCTTAAAAAAAAAAGGATTTACCATCTCATTGTTGAGATATAGTAACTCAAAGTTCAACAATAAATAAAAAGTATATTTGTCGATGCATTGGACAGGAAGATTCTGACAATGTTGTACGCGAGTGTCCATCGACTGTTTGAGCGGTAAATTTAAACAGATACTCAGTACATTGTACAGCAACTGGTAACGCATATGCGACGTTGTCAAATTATAATTTAAGAAAATGTTCAACAGTATTTGTGTATAACGTATATCTATATGAGTAGTGTGTAGGTAACCTTCTAACGAGTGCAGTATCAAATAAAAATAATCTCTTATTTTAACTACAACCTAACCTACTCTTACCACGCATATAGCACCGTTGGAGAGTGTAAAGGCTCGAGAACGCGAGGAGACCCTGAAACTCTGGCAAGAGCGATGGGAATCTGCGGAAACGGGACGTTGGACATTTAGGCTCATTAAACAAGTCCGTAATTGGATCTCACGGAAAGAAGGAGAGGTAGATTACTATCTTTCCCAATTTCTCTCCGGCCATGGCCAGTTTAATGAGTATCTGTATCGCATGGGGATCCGGACCGATCCTTACTGCCAATACTGTCCGCAAGTTGTCGACTCTGCCGAGCACACTTTCTTTTCCTGTCAGCGTTGGTCTGAAGTACGGATACGCTTTCAGGAGGAGAAAGAAGTGCCAAATGCCGCTGACTTGGTGATACCTTGGATGTTGGCGACGGCAGACAATTTTAAGGAGATGACAATGTTTGTAAGAGAGGTCCTGAAGGAAAAGAAGAAGGAAGAGGTAGCATGAGGAAAGTGTTAGCGACGGAGAGAAGAGAAGGAGGACTAGTACTCCGAAGTAATGCTTACGTGGTCCCGCAGTACTAGGTCTGAAGAGGGAAGGGAGTGAGGTTTTTAGCCGGTAGGGCCCCCAGGGATACAGTTATCCATTGAGAGTAAAATCTTAAATGGATACATCCTTGGGGGAGGAGTCCGGCACACGGAGGGCAATATGCATATGAAGAGTAGTCCATGCTTTTCATATGGGTATTGTCTTGTACGGTGCGTAATAGCATTTTTCCCTCACCCTCTTCCCAAAAAAAAAAAAAAAAAAAAAAAACCACGCATATAGCTCATAACTTTTTGACAATATTGTAGCAGGCCAACTACCTTAATAGATTTAAAAAAAACCTACAATCATTGACAAATAATAAAATAAAATTTCATTTAACGACAATGATTGATTATTTATTGAACTGACTTATCTCTGGCGGTCCTGATTCACCGTGATAAAGGGTGAATTACAGTAATTCACGGTGAATCACGGTGATGTTCTACAATCGAACTATGGAGATTTACCCTGATGCAAGATGAATTTTTGTAAAATTCTGCTGCTCCATCGAGGTTTCATAATGTATTGCTTTTTTTTTTAAACAATAACAGTAATTTTCACGGAATTGCCATGATCTACGATATCACGGTGAACTCTCACGGTAAATCACCGTGATGCTACCGTGAATAACTGTGAATCACCGTAATACACCGTGATTCAGGACCGCCAGGGTTACCATTTTATTTTGAACTAAATAAATATTTCCAATGATTTAATATTATTTCTACATATGGTGAGGGAATTTTTTAATTATTTGACTGGAATGCCTGGAACAGGGAATTTCAGTTTCACAAGTCTGTGGTCACTATGCTAAAATACTTAAATCAAGTATTTTTTCTTGAAAATATACATTTTTTTTTCTCAGTGAATACGTGTGTATAAAATATTATTATGCAAATATTTAAATTTGATAATTAAATTGAGTGAAAATCTACCTGTAAATTCCAAGCTTTTGCCATTTGGATAGCAAGAGTTCCAACTCCACCAGAACCTCCTAATATAAGAACTTTTTTATCAATTTTGCTGGGCATTAGTTTTTTGCAACATAAGCCACCTGTCACCCATAATGAAGACCAGGCAGTAAGTCCAGCATATAAAATAGATGAAGCTTCAATGTGCGATAAATTCAATGGTCTTGGACTCACCTAAGTTTAAAATTGAGAAAGATAGATGTGTTTTTTTAAATTTTAATACCGATGGAAATAGTAAAATTTTTTTTACCAGATCACTATCAACAACAACATGAGTAGCATGACATCCTTGTTGTTCTACAGGTACGACACCCCAAACTTCATCACCTAACTCGAATTTAGATCCAACAGTATGACCTTTTGCAACTACAATTCCAGAGAAGTCTCTTCCCGTGGTTAAAGGAAATTCTATTTCTCCATTCGATTTTCTTATTCTTCTCATAAGATTCATCAACTTGACACCATAACCATCTAATCAAATTAAAAGTGTACTAACTTAATATACAATCTTTTCACCAATATTGTATTTACGTACTGATCATAGCAATATCAATTGGATTAACGCTAGAAGCTTCAACTTTTACTATGACTTGTGAAGGTTTTGAAATAATAGGCATACGAATGTTTGATAAATTCAACTCATCTAAATTACCGTAGGCATGTATTTGCCATGCCGGTATTCGATTTTTACTTATTTTTTTTGTTTTTGTAGATAAAGTTGAAAAACTTCGAACACGCAACACACTGAGACTTGTGCAACAATGAAATGCCCTTAAAATTACCATTTTACTTTAGGACAATAATTTTTTTCCCTATTTTGGGCATCGTTCCAGCAAGGCCACAAGCCAAAAAGATTAATAATTTATAAAAAAATTGATAATTAAAAAAACCCCGACTGTCGTGAATATTTACAAAGTAAAAAGTAGTTTTTGTTCACCAATAATTCAAGTTGAATACGTACAATATACCCAAGTCAAGGGGGGTAGTTGATTAAAATTTTGACATTAGAATTGTGTAATAAATATATTAATCATGTCCCCCGACTTAAATATGTTTTCCGTGATCATTTTCTTTGTTGTTGAACAAAAATTTTCTTTACTTTGTAAATATGTCGTGAATATATTCATGACAGTCGGGGGTTTTTAAATGATTCATGTTTCCCTATTTGTCTACTTTTTTACATTTTAGACTTTTTATATTCTTTTAGGTTATCTATTAATTCATACTTTTTTCATTTATTATTTTAAGTTTATATATATATATATTACGTATAAATTATTAATACTGAGCGGATACTTTTCGATATTGGATTGTAATTAGGTTAAGTTTTTATCAGAGTTGCCAGAAAATTGTTGTCTGAGTCGCCCCATCTATGATCAAAAGCAGCGAAATATTTTGACAAGTCGCCCAATCATTTTTAATTTTAAAATGATTCTATTGGCTCGGTTGTACAAACTTCATCCTAAAAAAACTACAATATGTTTTAATAATAGATTGACAAGAAGTTTTATTTTTTTCTCTTCCTTTATTGGCTAATGGCCCTCCAATGCCATTTGCCAGATTGACAAGAAGTTATGATAAGAATTTCAGAGTTGGATGCAGTATTATTGTCATATGACTAGGTGCGTTGACACAACAATGACACCAACTGATATAGAACGATGTAAACTGTATGGTTTTTTTATTATAATATAAAGATACTGTAATAGTATATTTTACACCTCGGGCAGGAAAGTAAGAAATGTCTCAGATCTCATGTAATTGTTGGCCGAGGCGAAGCCGAGGTCAACAAACATGTGATCTGAGGCTTTCTTGTTTACTGCCCAAGGTTTAAATACTATTTTTCGCCTCGACGGAAGCGGAAAGCGTCAACTTCGTTTCACACAGTGGGAAAAAAGTTGACGCTTTTCGCCCGGCGGGGCGAAAAAGCATATTACGAAGGAGTCCATATATTTATGTTATGAATTTATTTAGAACGATTATGATGAAAAAATTGTAAGCAATTGTAATAATTATAGTATGGTGAAAAAAGTTTATGTCAATTACTTTTAAAAAGTAAGGAGTTAATGGAACAGTTGCAATGTAAAAAAATTTAGCTATAGGCTTGATATCATCGAAACTCTAAACAAGTTTGAACCAATGACTGTTTGGCGCGTTCTGACTGAGACGCTTACCGTGATAGCCACCTTAACCATAACTTAACTACAAGCTACTACACCGTATTCTAAAGATAACTTAAGGGTGGGCAGTACTAAACGAATTTTCGAATTTTACTTTTCTAATTACATTTTGAACAATTACGTTACTCGAATAATGAAAACTTTCCGAAAAAGTTTGTCTTATACATTTTTTCGGAAGCTACAAAAATTTCTGTAATAACAATTGATTAATAAATTAAAAGAAAAGTAAAATTTAAAAATTCTTTTAGTACGGCCTAGCCTTAAAGGGAAGAGTTGGAGAGCAAACAGTTACCTTCAAGTTGACAGAAAATTGTCTGCAACTTTCTATTCAATTCGACGACAAGTATTAACGTCAGACAATGATAAGTTGATTGAAAGTTTCACTTCAAATTGACGGCAAGTTTTTCTGGCAAGTTACATTCAAGCTACTGCCGTATTCTGAAGCCAACTTAAAGAAAAGTATTATCCAGTCAAGGTTTGCCAGAAACTTTCTCGTTAAGTTAGCCGTAAATGTTACACTGCAACACTTGTAGAGGAATGTCTGGTTATCAGGAAAATGTTTCACTGCAGAACTTTCTGAGCGGGAAGACGTCTATTGGACAGGTTCCAATTGGAAAATTAACCGATTGGACATATTCCAAAGCTCAGGTTCCTATTACCTGAATTACCAATTACTAATAATCCCGATGACCCAAATTTCCAATCACCAAAAATCTCAATCACCAGTAATTTCAATTACCAATTACCGGAATTTCCAATCATCCACGATTTCGATAGCTTAATTTTTCGTTATAACCAGAAACATTGATGACAAGACATTCTGATGGACAGGTTTCGTAAACTCCAAGTCAACTTCTTTCTTATATAACAAAGAAATCCATTTTGAACTTTGTTATGTAACAAAGAAATTGACTTTGAGCTTACGAAACCTGTCCAATCGGAATGTCTTGTCATCAATGTTTCTGGTTAACGAAAAATTAAGCTATCGAAATCGTGGGTGATTGGAAATTAGGGTAATTGGTAGTATTGGTAATTGAAATTACTGGTGATTGGGATTTTAGGTGATTGGAAATTTAAGTCATCGGGATTATTAGTAATTGGTAATTCAGGTAATAGGAACCTGAGCATTGGAATATGTCCTATCGGTTACTTTTCCAATTGGAACCTGTCCAATAGACGTCTTCCCTTCTGAGCGATTATATTTAGTGTGGCCATCAGAGTAGCTAGTTATCGAAATTCATACAATAATGGCCATTTTAGCTTGAAATCGACGGTAATTTTGTGTCGAAATTACCTGAAATTGAGTGCCCGAATTTGCTGACAATTTAACAGCAAAAGTTGAAAGTAAAAATTTGCAAGCTGTCGAAAACTTTTGGCTACAAGTTACCACTAACTTTCTGAGAAAGTTGACGCTAGTATGGAGCCGCAACTGGAATGCAGGTTTCTGAGAAAATTGAATGCAACTTTCCGTCATCTTATGGATTGCCAGCTTCTGGCCATCAACTTTCTCAGAAAGTGACCGTCAATTTATAGGATTTCCAACTTTTGCCACCAAGTACACATCACCAAGGCGAATAGAGCAGTCGATGCATGCGCAACCGAGATAAAATTTTCTGCGTTGCCAAACTTTTTGAAAAATATTAAAAATTAAATAACTTATTATTTTATTTAAATTTAAAATAAGTTATCAATTATTTTATAATAATTTAATTATTCAATGCATAAAAGATTATTTCGGCAAACTAAATGTCATTACATCTCTACTAAAAGCCTGTTACTTTTTTTGAAGGTGTTATGTCCTGGGAGGTTACTAGGATCGGAGCTGACGCCACCTCCTGGACAGTGGGCAGTTCGTTGTCACGCGGGACCAATTTTGAATTTGAAAACAGTGGATAAATTTATTGTTGACTACGATGATGATGATTATGACTATTATTTAATGAAACGATGAAGTTATGGATAAGGATAGATGTAATTGATAAAATAACTTTTATCTGAAGACTGAGTTTTATTATAAAGTAAGAATAAAATTAGATCAGTAATAACAGTTGTGTTCGTCAAAAGTTCTCGGAGAGAAGTGAAGTTACATCAGACGGCAGAGAGATCTCTGACCTCCACTCTCCAACTTCTCCCCACTACTCTCATGTTCACACTCGTGCTCATACAATATATATATATATATATATTAGTTCTTTACCAAATAGACTTATACATTTATACCTTCTACTAATACAAATTTGAGATATAAACTTATACATTTACGTTCTTTACTTTATCCATTCTACGTCTTCTTATTATATTATTTATATTATATTTTCCTGTACTTGGATACAATCTTCCAGTTAAATGTTCTAGACTATCAGAGGTGTGTTCTTCTATAATTATTCTATATTTAGTTATTCGTTATAATTGACATTATCATTTACCGCGAAACATCATTATAATTATTCTAATGCTATATTTCAATATTTCTATTAATTCATTTATTATACGAATCACTCTTTATTTAATATAGAACAATATATTAACAATAACAGTTAAGTTCTTGTGATATGAATTTCATTTATAAATAACATTTATTTATTATATATTTCCTTTTCTTATTTGTTTATAGAGTATGTATTTGTTTATAACCATATTTATTGTTAACTATAGAACAAGGGCCTATTCATGATTTTTATGCGTGTGTTTTGTTTAGGTTTTAAGTATCGGATGACAGGAAACGTTCCAAGACCACTCAAACTGTATTTATATTTCTCTGGATATAAAATAAAGATTTGCTTATCTATTCGTTCAATTTTTATAATCTAAATATATAATTTAATAAGTATGTGCCACGACGATTTATTATCTAAATTATTGACCAAATGTTGATAAAACGCAATAAGTATATTAATATATAAATTTCAAATAGAGTTTAAATGCGCGCCTATTTATGTATCTCAAGTTCACTAATCAATTAACAGGTGGAGGCACCTGAGGCACCTGAGGACATAACAAAGGTACAGTCTCGAGCTAAATTAATCCTTCTGAAGTTACGTACTTTGGTATATCTATATATATATGTACAGTCAGAACCAATGATTCATACCGTCCATGGTTACAAGCGTACCAACAGAAAACTCTATGCAAGAAATTTCTATGCTCAGATGTCTCTCTGTAGTAAATTACTGGTCGGCATAATTGTAATTGAGGACAATTATATTACAAGATATTTCGCTCATCGATGGTACCACCAGCTTTGTTTTTGACCAAATAAATAAAATTAAGAGAAATTTAGAATTAGAAATTGTTTTTAAATTTAATAAAAGTAAGTAATTATATAAAAGTAAATTTCTTTTATTACCTGCGAATGAATTTGTGCGCTCAAAAATTTTTGCAAGTGGTCCTAAAGGAATCTCCTTGAATAAGAAGTTTAATCAACAGAAACTTTTATTAATAATTTTTTATCTAACAAAGAGTACCTGTGATTTAAGCCTTTTTTTACTTGTTGATAAATCATCAGCAAGTGTATCTGAATCGGTTGTGGAAATCTTCCGTTTTACGAATAGACCGTGCTTTCTCTTAAGGTGATCTTTGAGGTTTGTTGTGTTACCCGACGACTTGTACGATTTTTCACACAAATTGCATTTTGCTTCCGTCTTGCTTTTTTTTAAAAATAATCCCATGCATCACTTTTACTGTAAAATTAAAAGATTGCATCTATTTAATAATCCTTACTTTAAAACTCTAATTAAATCTCGAAAAAATAACGGAATTCCAAGTGATTGTTATTGATCTTTTATCAGAATTAATTAGAATTTAGTCATTTTTGTATGATTTTATCAGATATTTTATACAGAAATAGTCAAGAAGGATGATTTATTAAATATTGGTAAAAATAACTTGTTGAAGCATATGGATTTGCAAATAATAAAATCGTAAATATATATAGCTGGGAGCGGAACTTACGTTGAAGAGATATAGTCTAAGAGCCAGCTTAAATCTGACAACACATATTTTACGGTATCTGAAATTTCGTCCAGTGAGACTTCTATACCCAGTAAACAAGCAATGGGTACTAGCTAAGTCCGGCCGCGGTAGGTTTGAGGTCCCTCAGGTGAGCCAGGTATGAAAATTAAGTAAATTTTTAAAGTATTTTACGGCGTCTGCCGTTTTAATATGTTATAATATACCTCTAGAAAAATTGAAAAATAACTATGGCTGCCGATTTTAAAGGTTGCAACAACACGGCAGTCACTTTTCAAAATTCGAAAAAAAAAATTTTTTTAAAGTACTTTACGGCGACAGCCATTTTAATATATTATTTATTGAACTATTTTAAGCTAATATTGAAAATGGCTGACATTTTTTCCGGTTGTAAGTATCCAATTTACAGCGAAACCTTATCTGCAGACCGTGCATATAGTCTAGTCGAGAAGTGAGTTTTCTGCGAAAAATCGTTAAAGTTCTCTTAAAAATATGACGATTGGCGCATTGGATTCAGAATTAAATTCTAAGAAATGGGTATTTTTTATTTTATCCGCCATCAGAAATTTCATTTGTTATAAACAAAAAACAAAGAGACAAAAAAGGAGTCTCTGTTTTGTAGCTATAACTTTAGAAATATTAAGGTTATCTGAAATTAAAAATAAAGATCCTAAAATAGGAGAAAATTTTAATAAAATAAGTCTCGAATCCCCGAGTTGTTGCTCCATTATTTATAATTTTTATTTAACATGGAAAGTTGGGCTCCGCGCCACCGTTTCGATTTCTGCGCGTCGCCGCCAAGCAAAGTATGCAACACAAAATAATTTTTTTATAACATTCAATATTAATTTAAAAATCTGAATAAATTATAGTGTTATCTGGACACTTGAAGGAATATAGCCACGCAAAATAAAATTATCAATGTTTTTTTCATTTATCCACCATTTAAATTATTTATTAAGATATCATTTTTTTTATCATCATTTACAATTCTCAATAAAATTAGGAAAAATTTTTTTTTTTATTTGAATTTTCATTCTTTATTTTATAAACAAATATCCATTTTCTTTATATTTTTTTCCGTAGCATTAAAAAATTACAAATACAGCTATGAGCACTAAAGTTGTAAAATTGACTTTAACGCATGCAAATGTTTAAAATTTAAAAGTCTGATTAAAAAATTGTAAAAAGTTCAATTAATTCTGTAGATGCCTTACAGGCTGCACTACTGGCAAAAATTTCGAGTTTTTGCTTCGACAAACGTTAAGTAATAAATTGGAAATTCCAAAACTAAAAGAAAACAGCAAGAACAACATAAATTATTGGCGTTAGGTAGGAATATAAGGTCAATGAAACTCAGAAAATGTACCCTTAACTTTGTAATAATATGAATAAATAAAGAAAAAGATAAATAAATGGAATTAAAAATTTAGAAAAAAATTATTAATAAATAGTCCAATAATTACTCTATAAAATTGACCAGAATCATAGAAGCCGTAACTTCAATAATATCAAAGATATAATTAAAAATTGCGATAGTGCATTTTTTTATAAACAAAAAAGATATAAAGAAAATGGAAATTTGTTTATAAAATAAAGAATGAAAATTCAAATAAAAAAAAAATTTTCCTAATTTTATTGAGAATTGTAAATGATGATTAAAAAAAAATGATATCTTAATAAATAATTTAAATGGTGGATAAATGAAAAAAACAATGATAATTTTATTTTGCGTGGCTATATTTCTTCAAGTGTCCAGATGACATTATAATTTATTCAGATTTTTAAATTAATATTGAATGTTATAAAATAGTATATTAACGCATTGAGTGGAAGGTGCTTTCGACAACGAGTGTGATTGGTTCACGAGCCGTTAGGCGAGTGTTGCCAACACACGAGTGTCGAAAGCCCTTCTCACTCAATCCGTTACAATAGTTTTTGCATCGAATGGTAAGAAAGAATGTCTCTGATTGGTAAAAAAGGACACTACATTAAATTTAATCTTTTAATTAACCTAAAATAATATTCAATCTTATTAATATAAAATTAATTCCTGTCTAATTTCTGATGCAAAAGATTGTTAAATAATAATAGCAACAATTAAACACGATTTAATTAACTTTTATAATAATTTAAGATTATTTTTATTGTTTTCAAAATATTGATATTCAGCAAAAAATAACTAGAGTTTCAAGTCAAAGTTGATATAGTGAATTGTACATTACAATTAAACACAGTAAGATGATTTTCTATAGTCTGGGACTTTCCGTTGTCCTAACTCGAGTCGGCTGTTGATTGGGTTTTCTGGTGGATCGTTTAATGACTAATAAATAGTATATCTATATCTATGTAAAAAGTGTACGTTTGTCATATTTTTCACGAACAATGTGGACATTCTTCGCGATATTTGTTCTTTGTAGTGTCATTTTTAACCAATCAGAGACGTGCTTTCTTACCATGAGTTGCAAAAAAATTATTTTGTGTTGCATACTTTGCTTGGCGGCGACGCGCAGAAATCGAAACGGTGGCGCGGAGCCCAACTTTCCATGTTAAATAAAAATTATAAATAATGGAGCAACAACTCGGGGATTCGAGACTTATTTTATTAAAATTTTCTCCTATTTTAGGATCTTTATTTTTAATTTCAGATAACCTTAATATTTCTAAAGTTATAGCTACAAAACAGAGACTCCTTTTTTGTCTCTTTGTTTTTTGTTTATAACAAATGAAATTTCTGATGGCGGATAAAATAAAAAATACCCATTTCTTAGAATTTAATTCTGAATCCAATGCGCCAATCGTCATATTTTTAAGAGAACTTTAACGATTTTTCGCAGAAAACTCACTTCTCGACTAGACTATATGCACGGTCTGCAGATAAGGTTTCGTTGTAAATTGGATACTTACAACCGGAAAAAATGTCAGCCATTTTCAATATTAGCTTAAAATAGTTCAATAAATAATATATTAAAATGGCTGTCGCCGTAAAGTACTTTAAAAAAACTTTTTTTTTCGAATTTTCAAAAGTGACTGCCGTGTTGTTGCAACCTTTAAAATCGGCAGCCATAGTTATTTTTCAATTTTTCTAGAGGTATATTATAACATATTAAAACGGCAGACGCCGTAAAATACTTTAAAAATTTACTTAATTTTCATACCTGGCTCACCTGAGGGACCTCAAACCTACCGCGGCCGGGCTTAGCTAGTACCCATTGCTTGTTTACTGGGTATAGAAGTCTCACTGGACGAAATTTCAGATACCGTAAAATATGTGTTGTCAGATTTAAGCTGGCTCTTAGACTAATAGGTTGAGAGGCAATTTTCAAAGCTGCGAAAATTATTAAAAAAAAAAAAAAAAAAAAAAAAGTGAACAAAGAAAGATTATTATGATTCAGTGAACTATAATTAAGATAAATGAATAAGACAGGTTACGAAAATAATTTAATTATAGGTACCATTTATGACAGGATTAGAATCAGGTGATTGAAATGACTGGCTTATGGTAGTACTGTTACTTAAAGTTATTTTATGACATTCTAAGGGCTGCAATGAGAATTGCTGCTGTTTTGGATCTTGAACTTTAGAACGATCAGATACATCAAGGAAATTAATATTAATGGATTTACTAGGAAAAGAAAAAAGTAATTTGTATAAGTATCGAAATGAATATGGAATTCGTGGGAGTTAGGAAAACGATAGAAAATTAATGTTTTAACTTACTATTGGACACCATCATTGGATTTCCACATAGATTCGATATGTTCATGTTTGTTGGATATCGTTTTATTTTTAAGAAGATCTACAACGCATTTATATAACTCGTAGTCATTATCTGTTAAAAATGAATTTAATTTTAATTATAATAATCAAAAAAGTGATACTGACAATTCAATAATTTTTATACCGTTTAAGAGTAGATAAGATTTGTAGTTTAAGCCTGACATTACAAACGGTGTTTGGTTGTTGATTCGAAACCAAAATTTATACTTATTATGAAGATTATTATCATTGTGAACATTGTCTTTCACTTCTGCAAAGTTAAAAAAAAAAATTGAAAAATATATGTAGTTTTAGGATTACAAAGATATCAATTTTATTGTTGATTGATTTTTCATTAATAAATTAATATTATATTTTACCTTTGATAGAATTCATCGTGGAACATATTCATTAAAAACAGAACAATTTTAATGAGTACTAATAAATTAATATTTAATATTTAAAAATAAACACTCTTGACAAGAAGTTGTTTATTATGATTTGAAAAAAGCCATTGAGTTATTTTGCACTTGGATTCGAATATATCCCACTGCGCGTGCGTAAAATAATGTTCGATAGATTATATTTTTTATTTTGAACTTTGTGTAGCTTATTATTTATTTATTTATTTTTTTCAAAATTTATTATTTTTTTTTCTTAAAATTTATTTACTTTTTTTTTTTAAACTATCGACATCCGATGTTTTTTCTATAAAAAAATATCGGCAATCGATTAATCAAGTTTAAAAAATATCGATAAAATAGTTTTCGATTGTTGATAAAAACTATCGATATTTCGATTAATCAATTTTTATCGCCCATCCCTACTGTGAGATGAAACGCAGTGAACAGACTGTATGTTCCAAACCTCCTTCAGAATCAATTAATTGGTAATAATTGGTAATGTTTCGCTAGTTATATGTACTACCATCTTCAGATTATTCATCCACAGATTATATTTAAATTAAAAATTGTAAGTAGAATATACAAAATGATTCAATTGAAACTAGTAATTAATTACCACGCGGAGAAAAAGATCTAATAATATTTGCTATTTTTTAAATGAAAGTTATTTTCCAAGGAGCTTGAAAAAAGTTATGTTTTGCCTTGATCTACAAAAATTCCATAAATCAAAAATATAAATAATTGGAAAAATTAAGTTAATTGTAATTTTTTTGATTTTCCGTCGCTGCCCTATCCAAAAATTCCCATAGAATCCACTCAACTGCGACAAAAACCGCATAGAAACCAATACAGTCTATAGGATTCTATGCGGTTTTTGTCGCAGTTGAGTGGTTTCTATGGGAATTTTTAAATAGGGTGATATATTTCAACCAATTAACCGATTTCGATTTTTGAGGCGGCATTCAACGCATTTTTTCAGCCTCTAACGCAAACGAAATTTTAGAGACATCAGTTCGATGATTCTGATTTTCTTCGAAAAAATCACTTTTTCTAATTTTTATGGCAATATCTTTCGAACAAATGATCCAATTTTATTGGTTAAGGCCGTACTAAGGATGGTAAAATCGATTCCGATTCTACCCAAGAATCGATTTTGTGGTCAAAAACCTCGATTATTTTGATTCGACTCCCAGTTATCAGAATCGATTCTTAGTGATCGAGTCTATAATTTATTTTTAATGTCGAACTAACGATCCTATTGAATGAAAAATGGCGTGAAGTAATTGTATATTTTATTACGAAAATATTTCAAATTTGGTGCCCTATGTGCGTTCGCGTCGTTTTTTTTATTTTGCACTTTTTTCTTATCGTTGTTTCAGTGTATAGCCTTGTCGGCAGGAAAAATTGCAGAATTAATTGAAGTTTTTTTTGAGAAATAAAAAAAAAATCAAAAATGGCGAACTTTAAGAAAATGGCGGTTTTTCTCAAAAAAGTCAAAAATTTCATAGAGTTTATCATTTGAAAATTTTCTTGTATTTTTTTCTGACAAGTACAATTAAAGACAAAAATTTTGGAAAAAAAAAAACGTCCTCATTTGCCCATTTTTGAAAAAGTTATAGCAATTAAAAAAAAAAGAAAGCTTTATTTTTGAAAAACTCATAATTTCTTTTGGGTTGGGTAAAAAAATTTGAAAATTTTCTGAAAAATGATTTTTGTAAGGTAGAAAAGGAAAAAAAAATTTCATTCAAATCGAAAGGAGTCGGGGTTAAAAGTAGTCGATTTGGTGTGGAATGCCCCATATATAACTACATAATAATGAAGTTTCCCTGATAGCCACCTCAACCACAAGTTAACTACAAGTTACTGCCGCATTATAAAAGGTAATTTAAAGGTAAGTGTTGGAGAGCAAGCAGTTATCTTTAAATTGTCAGAAAATTGACTGTAACTTGCTATTCAATTTGACTACAAGTATTAAACGTCAGAAAATGATGTTAATTTGATTGAAAGTTTCACTTCAAATTGACGGCAAGTTTTTCTGGCAAGTTACATTCAAGCTACTGCCGTATTCTGAAGCCAACTTAAAGGGAAGTATTATACTGCTAAGGTTTGCCAGAAACTTTCTAGTTAAGTTACCCGAAAGTGTTGCTCTACACACTTGTAGAGCAATGTCTGGCTATCAGGGTTGGGACGTACAGTCTGTTCACTACGTTTCATCTCACAGTACATATATATAAATATACCATAGTACAATCAGCGCCATGTATTCATACCGTACCTGGTTACAGGCGTACTTTTTTCTTTTCTACTTTTAGTACTCTACCAACATACAACTCTCTTAAATAGATTTCTATGCGAAAATATCAATATTAAATATATTTATGTTGCAAAATAATTATATGTAAAATTATCTCTATGTAAACTTATTTTACTAAATATAAATATATGCGAAAATAATTCATGTCTAAAATATCTCTATATTATATATCTCTATGAAAACTAAGTCTCTACAAAATTTACTATAATATGATAGAGTTAGGTGTTAACATATTTATATTATGGCATTTCTCCATAACTATACAACTCTTTTTAATATTTCTCTATTCTGCATATCTCGATGACACAACAATTCTATGAAAAAATTTTTCTATTTAAAAATTTTTCTATGTTGACCAAAGTCAGTTTCAACATTTCTCTATTACAAAAAAAAACTAAGTTCTTTGAATGATTTTGTGTCTTACCATCAGCAATCGCGTGGCGCTACCATTAAATTCCAACAACAATACAATAATAATGAAAATAATGTTACAAACAACAATAACAAGACAATGGCGTCATTAAATTTGAACCGTGACTGTGTTAGTATTTTATTATAATTAAATAGAATAGAAATAAAAATAGTTATTTAATGCATGAGTTTGATATTGAAAATAGCAGGCATGAAAAAAATGTATTAATTTTGAAAAAACATAGAATATTTATAGAAACAACTTTTAAAAATTTTACATTAAAATAATTGGATGGTAGCTCCACGCGATTGCTGGTAGTAAGATATAAAATCATTCATGAAACTTAGTTTTTTTTTTCTAATAGAGAAATGTTGAAACTGACTTTGGCCAACATAGAAAAATTTTTAAATAGAAAAATTTGTTCATAGAATTGTTGTGACATGGAAATATGCAGAATAGAGGAATATTAAGGAGAGTTGTATAGTTATGGAGAAATGCCATAGTATAAATATGTTAACACCTAATTCTATCATATTATAGTAAATTTTGTAGAGACTTAGTTTTCATAGAGATATATAATATAGAGATATTTTAGACATGACTTATTTTCGCATATATTTATATTTAGTAAAATAAGTTTACATAGAGATAATTTTACATAGAATTATTTTGCAACATAAATATATTTAATATTGATATTTTCGCATAGAAATCTATTTAAGAGAGTTGTATGTTGGTAGAGTACTAAAAATAGAAAAGTAAAAAGTACGCTTGTAACCAGGTACGGTATGAATACATGGTGCTGATTGTACCTGCCTTCACTAGTATAGGCTTTCCGGATGGTACTCAAATGATTAGGCGACTTGTGGAAGTGTTTCGCTACTTTTGATCATAGATGGGGTGACTCAGACAAAAATTTTCTGGCAACGTGAGTGTACGTTGTGAACGTCAAGTGTGGAACGCACCTTAAGTATCCTCAACTTTTTTTCTGTTGGCGCCAAAAAGTATATACGCTCAACTTTTTATCACAGTATTGTATTATTCCGCGTGGCTTCATTGAATTAATTTTAATAAAAAAATAATTGAGTTTTTACAAGAATTTATTATCTTTATTAAATTTTTTTACATTCGTAAAAATGACTCTCAAAGGTACCGGCAAACTGCATGTTATTAAACGTGGTAAGTATTTATCCGCCTTTTCTTTGTTATTAAAATACGTAATTGAAAAAAATATATCTTGTATATTATTTTTATATTTTAAATTAGATTTCTTGCATATTTAAAATAATCTTACATTTCAGATGGACGTGAAGAAAAAGTTCATTATGACAAAATTTCCGCTCGAGTAAAAAAACTTTGTTATGGGTTAGATATGGATTACATCGATCCACCGGCAATAACATATAAAGTCATGCACGGAATATATCCTGGGGTAACGACCGTAGAGCTCGATAATTTAGCAGCAGAGACAGCAGCAACTATGACTACTCAGCATGCTGATTATGCTATTTTAGCTGCAAGAATAGCTGTCTCTAATCTCCATAAAGAGACAAAGAAAAATTTCAGCGAGGTTATTCATGATCTATACAACGCCGTCAATCCTGTAACAAATGAAAAAATATCTTTGATCAGTAAATATCATTACGATATAATCCAAAAACATGCTCGGGCATTAGACTCTGCGATAATCTATGATAGAGATTACAATTATAATTATTTTGGCTTTAAAACTCTAGAAAGAAGTTATTTGCTAAAAATAAACGGCAAAATAGTGGAAAGACCACAGCATATGTTGATGCGAGTGGCTGTTGGAATTCACGAAGAAGATATTGATCGAATAATTGAAACTTACAACTATATGTCTCAGAAATATTTCACTCATGCATCACCCACACTTTTTTCTGCATGTACTCAGAGACAACAAATGTCAAGTTGTTTTTTGCTTACGATGATTGAAGACAGTATACCAGGAATTTATGAAACAATGAAAAGATGTGCGTTAATCAGTAAAACTGCTGGTGGTATTGGTTTAAGTGCTCATAATATCCGAGCTGCAGGAACTAGGATTAAAAGTAACAATGGTGTTTCGAACGGTCTCATTCCTATTCTTCGAGTTTTCAATAATACAGCGCGATATGTCGACCAAGGTGGTAACAAGAGACCTGGAGCATTTGCAATTTATTTAGAACCCTGGCACGCGGATATATTTGAATTTCTGGATTTAAAAAAAAATACCGGCAAAGATGAGCATCGCGCTCGTGATTTATTCTACGCATTATGGATCCCAGATTTATTTATGAGCCGCACAAGAGATGATGGAGTATGGAGCTTAATGTGCCCTAACTTATCTCCTGGACTCGACAATTGTTGGGGTAAAGATTTTGAAGCACTTTATACTAAATATGAAAAAGAAGGTCGCTATGTACGTCAAGTTCCTGCTCGAGAATTGTGGACTGCTATCTTGAAATCTCAAGTTGAAACTGGTACTCCTTATATGGTGTATAAAGACCACTGTAATCGTAAATCAAATCAACAAAATTTAGGTACCATAAAAAGTAGTAACCTTTGCACTGAAATAGTTCAGTATACCAGCCCTGAAGAGGTAGCTGTGTGTAATTTAGCTTCAATTGCAGTTAACATGTTTGTTAATACTGAAACTAATACTTATGACTTCGAAAAACTTAAATTAGTAACCAAAATTGTAACAAGAAACTTAGATAAAGTTATTGATGTTAATTATTATCCAGTTCCTGAAGCAGCTAAGTCTAATTTCAAACACCGGCCTATGGGTATTGGTGTTCAAGGTCTAGCGGATGCTTTTCTATTACTGCGGTATCCATTTGAAAGTGAAAAAGCTCAGAAACTGAATATTCAAATTTTCGAAACTTTATACTATGGTGCATTAGAAGCGAGTTGTGAATTAGCTAAAGAGAAGGGAGTCTATGAAACTTATCATGGTTCGCCTGTCAGCAAAGGTATTTTTCAATATGATATGTGGAATGTCACACCAACTGATCTTTGGGATTGGACTGAGCTGAAGAAGAAAATCGCTGAACATGGTGTAAGAAATTCGCTCCTCATAGCGCCTATGCCGACAGCTTCAACAGCACAAATTTTAGGAAACAATGAGTCTACAGAACCATACACCACAAATGTTTATGCACGAAGAGTATTATCTGGTGAGTTTCAGATTGTGAATCCTCACTTGTTAAAGGATTTAAGTGAACGTGACCTTTGGGATGAAGATATGAAAAATGAAATTATCGCAAATAATGGATCAGTACAAAATATTAAGAGCTTTCCAGATGAACTGAAACCTTTATATAAAACTGTTTGGGAAATCTCTCAAAAAACTATTCTGAAAATGGCAGCCGATCGAGGTCCTTTTATCGATCAATCGCAATCACTTAATGTTCATATTGCTCAGCCGTCGGTTGGAGTATTGACTTCGATGCACTTTTACGGATGGAAAATCGGTTTGAAAACAGGAATGTATTACTTGAGAACTAAACCAGCTGCTAACGCTATTCAATTTACTGTCGATAAAAGAAAATTACCAACATGGAAGGAAGAAAAACATGTAAATGGCGTTAGCAAAAATATAAGTAGTGATACCAGTGTATTGTCTTGTTCACGAGGGAATGATTCGTGTACTAGCTGTAGCGGATAAGTTATGGGTATTTATAAAAACGATGTATGGGTGTTATACTGAAACCAACGAAAAAATTCTTTATGAAATTCTATTTTTATAAAAAATTTCATTTACAATGCTGAGAACATGCATTAAATTTCTAATTAAATCTAATGATTACATGACTTTGTCAAGAATTTTTTTCTTTTTTATCATTAATAATATAATATTTGCACCTAAAAATAAAACTTCCTTTTTTTTTTATTATAAGAATCATTCCAATCCACTTCTACTTTTTTAGTATTTTGAAATAATCATGATTACTTTGTAATATATAATTATTAATGACCCTGAAGTTAGCTCTCAGCGCTTAAAAAAAAAGTTTAGTTAAAGATATCTCCGAATTGAAGCATTTTTCAGAAATTCGCTTGGTGGGGCTTTATTTTTTGGGAAATTATTTACAAATGGTAATGATGAAAATATTTTTTCCACACACAAAAAAGTTTTTAATTTGAAAAGAAAATTTTGGGAAGCTCTCACAAAGCAACCCATTATCAAATATTCATCAAATTTGATAATTGAACATATTTTTTCATTAAAAAATGATGGTTTCAGTCATTTTTTAAATTATTATATTAGTTTTTTCTGGAGCTCATAACTTCGCAAAAATTCATTACACAAGAAAAAAAAAATTGTCATTTCTTTATTTTTGAAAAATCTGACGATGGTATTTTTTTAATTTTCAAAATTTTCATTAATTCTTTTAATATCCGCATCTTTTGATTTTTTTAAAATTTTTGATATCGAATATAAAATCAAAAAATGAAAATAAATGAAAAAAAAATAAATTCATGCCTTTATTTTTGAAAAATCTGACGATGGTATTTTTTTAATTTTGAAAATTTTCATTAATTCATTCAATATCTTCATCTTTTGACTTTTAAAAAATTTTGATATCAAATATAAAGTCAAAAAATGATAATAAATTAAAAATAAAAAAATTAATGCCTTTATTTTCGAAAAATCTGATGATGGTATTTTTTTAATTTTGAAAATTTTCATGAATTCATTTAATATCTTCATCTTTTGATTTTTAAAAAAATTTTAACATCGAATAACAAATCAAAAAATGATAGTAATTGAAAAAAAAAACTCATGCCCCTATTTTTTAAAAATCTAACGATGTTGTTTTTTTAATCAAATAAAAGCATGATTTTTTCTTTTTTCAATTACTATCATTTTTTGATTTGTTATTCGATGTTAAAATTTTTTTAAAAATCAAAAGATGAAGATATTAAATGAATTCATGAAAATTTTCAAAATTAAAAAAATACCATCATCAGATTTTTCGAAAATAAAGGCATTAATTTTTTTATTTTTAATTTATTATCATTTTTTGACTTTATATTTGATATCAAAATTTTTTAAAAGTCAAAAGATGAAGATATTAAAAGAAATAATGAAAATTTTGAAAATTAAAAAAATACCATCGTCAGATTTTTCAAAAATAAAGGCATGAGTTTTTTTTTTTTCATTTATTTTCATTTTTTGATTTTATATTCGATATCAAAAATTTTAAAAAAATCAAAAGATGCGGATATTAAAAGAATTAATGAAAATTTTGAAAATTAAAAAAATACCATCGTCAGATTTTTCAAAAATAAAGAAATGACAATTTTTTTTTTTCTTGTGTAATGAATTTTTGCGAAGTTATGAGCTCCAGAAAAAACTAATATAATAATTTAAAAAATGACTGAAACCATCATTTTTTAATGAAAAAATATGTTCAATTATCAAATTTGATGAATATTTGATAATGGGTTGCTTTGTGAGAGCTTCCCAAAATTTTCTTTTCAAATTAAAAACTTTTTTGTGTGTGGAAAAAATATTTTCATCATTACCATTTGTAAATAATTTCCCAAAAAATAAAGCCCCACCAAGCGAATTTCTGAAAAATGCTTCAATTCGGAGATATCTTTAACTAAACTTTTTTTTTAAGCGCTGAGAGCTAACTTCAGGGTCATAATTATTAGGGTGATTCAAAAAAAGCGAATATTTTTTTTTTAACTTCCGACATTGAAAAGTTGGTTCTCTGGCACCTCTAAAAAATACTCACTAAGTTTGAGCTCTTAATATTAATAGGAAGATCCTCCTCATCACAGTTTTCCATTTTTTCTTTAGTACCTTATAAAAAACATCATATCTCATTATGAATAAATTTTTTAATCAAATCATCATACATATTTTCGTAGAAAATTGGATGATCTACAAAAAAGATCTGATATGTTTAAGCGATTACTTTCACCATTTCAAAGATATCCGAAATCAAAGTTTAAAGAAATTATCGAAAAAAATTTTTTTTTTTTTTATTTTCTACCTCATTGAAAAATCATTATTGTCAAATGAGCATGACATATTTTTGTAGGAAATTTAACGCTCTACAAAAAAGGTCTGATGTACTTAATTGATTACTCCAACCGTTTAAAAGATATTCATATCCAAACCCCAATGATTTCTGATTTCAATAATTTTTTAATAACTTTTTCAAATTTATCCATTAAATTCATGGATTCTAGAATTATTCATAAGAATTTCAGCTCATTATAATAGAGTTAAGCTATTTACTTCAAATTTAACGTTTTTCCAAGTATATAATATTTTCTAATCAACTTTTATTGAATATTTTTTTTTTTTTATTTATTTTTCCTTTAAAATCATGACTTACTATTTTTAACTGGTTCTTAAAAATTTAATTCTAAATTTATTCCCCATAAAATTTATAATTGAATATACTTAATATATATATATTTAATTATTAATTTATATATATTTAATGAATATATTCAATTATTAATTTTATGGGGAAAAAATTTAGAATTAAATTTTTAAGAACCAGTTAAAAATAGTAAGTCATGATTTTAAAGGAAAATTAAATAAAAAAAAAATATTTAATAAAAGTTGATTAGAAAATATTATATACTTGGAAAAAAATTAAATATGAAGTAAATAGCTTAACTCTATTATAATGAGCTGAAATTCTTATGAATAATTCTAGAATCCGTGAATTTAATGGATAAATTTGGAAAAGTTATCAAAAAATTATTGTAATCAGAAAGCATTGAGGTTTGAATACGAATATCTTTTGAACTGTTGGAGTAATCAATTAAGTACATCAGATCTTTTTTGTAGAGCGTTAAATTTCCTACAAAACTATGTCATGCTTATTTGACAATAATTATTTTTCAATGAGGTAGAAAATAAAAAAAAAAAAAATTTTTTTTGATAATTTCTATAAACTTTGATCTCGGATATCTTTGAAATGGTGAAAGTAATCGCTTACACATATCAGATCTTTTTTGTAGATCATCCAATTTTCTACAAAAATATGTATGAAGATTTAATTAAAAAATTTATTCATAATGAGATATGATGTTTTTTATAAGGTACTAAAGAAAAAATGGAAAACTGTGATAAGGAGGATCTTCCTATTAATATTAAGAGCTCAAACTTAGTGAGTATTTTTTAGAGGTGCCAGAGAACCAACTTTTCAATGTCGGAAGTTAAAAAAAAAATATTCGCTTTTTTTGAATCACCCGAATAATTATATAATTTTTTTTCTATGCATAATCATATAATTATACACAGAAAATAAGGATTTCTTGGAGCAAGAAAAAAATTTTTTCAGGCGAGAAAAAAGTTCTTGGGCCAAGAAATTTTTTCAGTCCTAAGAAAATTTTTGTTGCACTAAGATATCGTTTTTTTCTATAAAAAAAATACTGAATAAAAAAAAACTGGCAATCATTGGGAACTGCCGGCAGAAGTGAAAATTTAAAACTATGAAATAACAGTAGTTTTTTTTTATTTTAAAATTAATTGTAGTACCGAAAATCGAAATTTCATAATATATAATTTAAACTCATTAACATTAATCTTGTTTTTATACGGTTTATTTCTTACTCAAAACATGATGGTCGGTGCAACTCCAGTATAAAATATCAACACAACTTACAATTGGCAGTCAAAAAATAAAATTTAAAAAATTAAAAAACTAAAATTTATAGAAATTAAATAAATTTATAATTAAGTGAATTCAATATTTTATAATAAATATTAATATAATAATAATATAATTTTATTTGTATCACAATTTGTGTTTTACAAAACTTTACAATCCATATGTTATCTACTTTATCTTTTCACTTTTTACATTTTTATCTTTTTACATTTTAACCTTTTTACATTTTTACCTTTCCCCTCAAATGATCCCTGTTCTGCTTAATTATAAACTAAGTTTCTTCCGCTATTGTTTGATTCTTAATTAAACTTTCTACTTCCCGAAAGTAAGCGCACAGGTCCTCATCTATTTCCCCGCTTAATTTATTCACTAATGTTTTACTTATCTCGTTTTTACCAATTATTTCATCCCATTCCCACATTCTTTCACTCACCTCTTTTTTTACAAGTTTTCTCGCACTCTCGCATTCTATTAAGTGTTCTATTGTTTCCAGTCCATCTCCACATACCCTACATTCCCATTTTTTATGCCCTTTTTTAAAAGCTCTCCCCACACATCCACACCTCAGTCTTGCCCATTGTTCCTTGAGTCCACTTTTTATCTCATCCTTCTTCCAGTAGCTCGCTTCTTCTTCTCTTTATACTATTTCCTTATACATTTTACTATAGCTGGACTCTCTGATCCTCTCCCACTCCTTTATCTTCAATTCTTTTTTATATTCTTCCAGCCCTTCATTAATTGTATCTTCTATCTCTGCTATATCTTGTTCCTGGTATATCATTTTCACTACTTCTTCTCGCCCTATTTTTGTTAGGAACTCTTTCACTGTCTTTCCCCATTTTGATGGCTCATTATTTAGTATTCCCCTCATCTCTTCTTTCAGGCAGATTTTTGGCCATCTTTCTCCGCTCATTTTTAGTATGTCAATCATATATCTCGCCGCTCTTTCCTTGATTATTATCTCTACTTCCTCGTTATTAATTTCTTTTCTTATTATGTATCCCGGTGTGTTCCTTGCTACTCCTAACGCCATCCTATTTAGTTGGTTTTGTATTATTTTTATTCTCGCCGCTTTGCTCCATCCCCACACTTCTACCCCATACATACACCCTGTTCTCACTAACGCGTTCATTAGGTATGTTCTATCTTTGATATTATTTCTCTCCGTCCTCTTTATTAAACTCCATGTTATGTTAGCTGTTCTCTTTGCTTTCCCCGCCATTTCTTTTATGTGCTTTTCTGTTCCATTTTTAACTGTGAACCAGTAACCCAAATATTTGAATTCATTCACCACCTCGATTTCTTGCCCCTTGAAACTCCATTTTTTGTCTTTATTTTTCCCTCCACTTCTGAATATCATTATTTTCGTTTTCTTCGTGTTCACTTCCATTTTGTTTTTCTCCACGTATTTCTCCACCGTCTTCAGCATCCCCCTGAGTCCCTCTGCTTCATCAGCTATTATGGCTACATCATCCGCATATTTTTCTACGTAGATTTTTTCTTTCCCAATTACCGTCCCACCAATATTTTTTTTTATTATTTCATCCTCCAGATCGTCTATGAATATATCAAACAGGATTGCACTTAATGCACATCCTTGCCTCACCCCTTGCTCCGATTTAAACCCTTCTGTTACACTATTCCCCATCATTACTTCATTTGTAGTGTTTTCATAGATTTTTCTGATCATCCTGTGCATTTTTCCTCTTATCCCCATTTTCCATAGCTTCCTAAGCATTATTCCCCTATCTACTTTGTCAAACGCCGCTCTGAAGTCAATAAATGCCACATATAGTTTCTTTTTGCTTTTTTTTTTAGTCTGTTGTTGATTATTGAGTTTAGTGTGAAAATGTGGTCTCTTGTTCCTCTCCCTTTCCTAAACCCCGCTTGACTCTCCTTCATTTTATTTTCCCTGTCTGCCCATCTGCTGATTCTCTCTGCCATCATTGAAGTTAAAATTTTGTATCCGCTGTCCTCTTTACTCGTATTTTCTTTTTCTTCCCCTTCATTTAGCAGTCTCTCAAAATATTCCATCCATTGTTTGCTCTTAATCTCTTTACTTGCCCTATTTCTCTTTCTGCTTCTAAATTTGTTTACCGCCTCCCACCACTTCGCATTGTCTTTTACTTTATCTATTTCTTTCTTGAGTTCTCTCCACCAATTTTCTTTTGCCTCCTTTTGTACTTTTTTATATTTTTCTTTTGCTTCCATTAAATCCACTTTGTTCCCCCGTGTTTGTTCTCCACGTAGCCTCTTTAGTGCTTTCCATACTTGCTTTCTCGCCTTCCTACACTCCTCATTGAACCATTTCTTTTTCTTTTTTTTATTCTCTGCTCCACTCTTTCCTTTTCTATTTTTTTTTCTCATTCCTGCCCTTTCTGCTGCTTCATATATTGCGTGTTTTATATCTTCCCACTTCACTTCTTCAACTTCTTCCTCCATTTTGTCATTCCATATCTCACTGATTGCTTCTTTATAATCCAACATCTTATTTTTATCCCATCTCATCCAGTATTCTCCTGCCGCTTTATTTTTACCGTCTTCATCATCTTCTGCTTCATCCTCTATTCAGTTTTTCTTTTCCTCTGTTTTCTATATTAATCTTATTGGTAGATGATCTGACTCTATTCTATCTATTACTTCTAGTTTTTTTATCACATCTTCTTCACCTCTTTCTATCATTAGAGCCAAATCTAATACCGTCCCACAACACTCACTTGCCGCTCCTACAAATGTTACTTTTCCCAATTCATCCCCTTTTGTTCTTCCGTTCAGTATTTTTAACCCATACTCTTCACATATTTTTATTAATTTTTTTCCTTCATTGTTCTCCGTCTTATCCTGCGATCTTCTCTTCTTATATCTTATTACCTCTTCCTCACTTTTCTCATACTCATTCATTTCCCCCACTCTCGCATTAAGGTCTCCTATTATGAAAATTTTTTCCGCCTCAAACACACTCTCTTCTATCACTTCTGTAAACACCTTTCTTATTTTGTCTATCCCTACATTGTTATACACCGATACAATTATTTCCCCCGCCTTATTTTTTTTATTTTTTAATTCATTTTCCTTTTTTTCTATTTTGTATCCAAATTCCCACTCTACCACGTGCCATTCGTTCACTATTTCTTTCTTTATTCCCACTCCATGGCCTCCGCTAGCTCTCCCTCTTTTTCCTTTTCTCTTTGTCGCTATCATCCACCACTTGAACTTGTTGCTAAGTCTATTTATTGCATCTTTTATGTTTTTTTCCTCTATCCATGTTTCCATTAAAAGAACTATGTCATTTTCTTCTAGTATTCCATTAATTTCCTTATCTTTTTTTAGCCCCGCAATATTCCAGCTCATCACTCTGCATTCTCCTTTGTCTCTATTACACTCTTTCCCCTCTCCACGCTCATTTCTTTCTCACATATATCTTTCATCATCTTTTATGAGCTTTCCCCGCCTCTCGTCCCATTTTCGCCATACATTGTTCACACATACTTTCATGTAGCCAGTTCTCACCTCGTTTCCTTTTTCTCTCTCCATTTGTGCTACATCCCTCAACCATCTCTGCACTTGCACCTCTCTTTCTGTACTGTCATCATCAATATAAACATTCGTCCCTTTAAGCTCTGCTCTGTTTAACAATACCGCTCTTTTTTTTGCAAAGTTATTAAAATATACTATCACCATATTATTATAATCTAATCTTACATTCCTTCTTTCTATACTTATCCTAATTCTATTTTCTACTGTTTTAATCGCCTCCTCATACTCTCCTTCTTTGAACCGGATACATATGTTGTTTCTTCTTCTTGCTCTTCCATCCTTCTCTCTCTGCCATTCCTCTTCTGACAGTCCTTTCGGTTCATCAGACGGCCACTTATTTGTACCTTGCCTGTTTTGTCTTCCCTCGTTATCATTATTAATATTGTTTTTCACTGCTCCAATCCTTTGCTCATTTCTTTTGCTTGTGTTTTCTAACTCTGTTGCGTTCTTTTCAACCCTACTAGCTTGTGTTTGTCTCGTTACGCTTCTTCCTCTGCTCCCGTACGTATACGTCTGTTGTCCTCCAACGTGAGCTGTTGTATTTTTGTCTTTTATTTTCTCTCTGAGTTGCCACTCCCAATTCCGTTGTGTATCACTCCCCGTATTTTTTGCTCCTGCCGCACTTTTTGAAGTGAAACTTCTTTACGGAGGCTAAAATTGAACGAATTGAGGCGGAAAAGGGGAGGTAGCGCCAGAGGAGAAACATTGAGTGAAAGTTTAAAATAGGCGAGAAGGGGAATTGCTTGTATAGCAAGCCTTATATATTTTGAAGAGTGGGGGGAGGTGAGAAGAGTCGAGTAGAATGGACGAGTGTAGTGCGCATATGTCGTAATTTAACCACGTTATTCATATATAAATATATAGATATAATATTGGCCATTAGATCTTGACGGGTAGTATAGCATCGGGAAAAAAGAAATCTCTGAAAATCAAAATATGTATAACTAGTTTTCTACTAAATGTAAAAATATATGCAAATTAATTGAATGTAAAATTATAAATATGTATTGTAAAATAAGTCACTAAAAAAAATATGGTCAGTATTTAAAAATTTGTAAAGAATTTTTCTGTGTCCTTAAAAATATCTATAATCAAAAAGAACTAAATTAAAAAGTTAATAAACAGTAATTTCTATAAATAAAGATTCACCTCCATATAAATTACTGTATAAAATTTAATTGCAATAAAAAAAAATAAAAAATAAAAAATAACTGTAATTATAAAGGTATAAAATCATTTAAAAATATTTAAAATATTTTCTCTAAATGAATAAATAAATCAACGAAAGTATGTAATTTTAAAGAAAACTAAAAAAAATTACCATAAAAAATACAAATTCTAAAAACAAACATTCGCATAACTATACATGTATATAAGAAAATTAAGTAAAAATGAACATCTCGATAAATAAAATATCTATTAAAAATTAATTGTTTTTGAAAATCTATATAAAATATAATATCAAATTAAATTTTATTATAGATATTATCATATTTTATAGAGATGTTCAAAAACAGTTAATTTTTTATATATATTTTATTTATAGAGATGTTCATTTTGCATAATTTTTTTATTTACATGTTTAGTTATGCAAATATTTGTTTTTAGAATTTTTTTTTTCATAGTAATTTTTTTTTGTTCTCTTTAAAATTACGTACTTTCATTGATTCATTTATTCAACTAAAGAAAATATTTTAAATATATATAAATGATTTTATACTTTTATAATTACAGTTTTTTAAAATTATTTATGTTTCTATTCATTGAAATTAAATTTTATACAGTAATTTATATGGAGGTATATCTTTATTTATTGTAATTACTTTTTATCAAGTTTTTAATTTAGTTCTTTTTAATTATAAATATTTTAAAATATACACAAAAATTATTTACAAATTTTCAAATAGTGACCATGTTTTTTAACTTCCCGCTTAGAAAATCGATGATTTTCAAAAATTTCGGGAAGTTATTGTTTTCACCCCGATTTTCAAAAATCGAGTTTTCATCAGATGTCGACGTTTTGAGGTCCTAGGAAGCTATTCTGGCTATTTTTAGAATGATGTCCGAGTGTCTGTATGTATGTGTGTGTGTGTGTGTGTGTGTGTGTGTGTGTGTGTGTGTGTGTGTGTGTGTGTGTATGTATGTACGTATGTAAACTCTTTATAACTTTTTAACTAATAAACCGATTTGGATGGTTAAGGCGGCAATCGAAAGAGTTTTTTGGCCATCAACTTTTCTGAAAATTTCAGATCATTTGACCAAGTAGACTCGAGGATATTGGCCAATTACGAAAAAAAAAAATTTTTTTTTTTTAGTTTTTTATTGATTTCTCGAAAATGACTTATACGATCGACTTCAAAATCTAATCAGCTCTAGAACTCAATAAAACGCGTCGATTGCCACCTCAAACATCTAAATCGAATAATTTGTTCGAGAGTTATCGTTGGAGAAAGAAATGGTAAAAAACAGTTTTTTGCGAATATCTTTGAAACAACTCTTCCAAACAATCCAAAAATCTAATCAGCTTTAGAATTTATTAAAACGCGTCGATTGCCACCTTAAACATCAAAATCGGATGATTCGTTCGAGAGTTATCGCGGGAGAAAGAAATGCTAAAAACTGTTTTTTTCGAAAATAACGGCATGCAAAAGTATTTTCGAGCTCGAAGAGCTCGAAAATGTATTTACAACGATGTTTTTGAGCTCCTTGAGCTCAAAAACAGCGGGAAGTTTTGGGGCTGGCCCGCAGGGTCAACCGATGCCCAGATTTTTTTTAGTGGCTTACAAATCTAGAGATTTTTTTTATTAGGGCTTTTTTTATTCCGTCATTTTACAATTGATATTTATAATTTTACATTTAGTTAACATAAATATATTTTGAAATATTGAATTTTCTTATTACAATTTATTGTTTTTTAAATTTTTACATTTAGTAGAAAACTAGTTATACATTAGTTTGATTTTCAGAGATTTTTTTTCCCGATACTATACTATTTGACAAGATCTAATGGCCAATATCATATATATTATATTTATATTTATATTAGTTTATTTATTTATTTAGACCGACTTAATTATTAAAAAAGTTTCACTTCTATTGTGACCTTATGTATGTGACGTTCACTCGTTTTTTTTTTTTTGTTTCTCTTTTTCTTTTTCTAAATCTTTGTTTAGCATCACCACTTTCTTTTCCAGCTCATTAATTGTTGCTTTTAGGTTTTCTCTTTCTTCATACCACATCCTTCTTTCATACTCCGCATTTTTCATCGTTTGTGCTAATTCTTCTGTATATCCCTCACAGTTTAGACATTCATATCCGTTTAATGCTTGTTTGATAATCTCTTTGCACTCTTTCATTTCATTAACTTCCTTTTCGTGTTGTATCTTTAACATTTTGTCCATTCTGTTTGCTATTTGCTCCATTCCTCTCTTTTCTGTCTCCCATTTCTTTCCCCACTCCTCCATCATCTTTTTTAGCAGCTCCGAATTCTCGTCTATCGCTTTTCTACTGTATTTAATTATAATGTACAATTCACTATATCAACTTTGACTTGAAACTCTAGTTATTTTTTGCTGAATATCAATATTTTGAAAACAATAAAAATAATCTTAAATTATTATAAAAGTTAATTAAATCATGTTTAATTGTTACTATTATTATTTAACAATCTTTTGCATCAGAAATTAGACAGGAATTAATTTTATATTAATGAGATTGAATATTATTTTAGGTTAATTAAAAGATTAAATTTAATGTAGTGTCCTTTTTTACCAATCAGAGACATTCTTTCTTACCATTCGATGCAAAAACTATTGTAACGAATTGAGTGAGAAGGGCTTTCGACACTCGTATGTTGGCAACACTCGCCTAACGGCTCGTGAACCAATCACACTCGTTGTCGAAAGCACCTTCCACTCAATGCGTTAATATACTATTTTTTGCTAATTTTATTATTTTTTTGTTATTATGTCCCTTTCTTTCTTTATTTTCCTTCTACGCTTGCTTTATATGCACTTTTCAGTTTCGCCACCTATCGGCTTCTTTATAATAAATACTATTTTTACATTAATTGATGAAATTTTTTTATAGAAATAAATATAATTATAAATGCTAATATACTCACTTGAGCTCGAAAACAGCGAGAAATTTTTGGGCTGGCCCGTAGAATTTACTGTTGCCGAGATTTTTTTCTCAACACCGAGCTCTGAGTCTAGAATGTCTATAGAATTTCTGTAGATTTCCTATAGAATTTCTCAGATGGTGATCATTACTAAAATTAAGGCGTCCTGTGGTATCATCAATGTCTTTTAGAAGAAGGCTAACACATAGAAGTGATATAAAAAAAAAAATTTTGATAACTATCATAAGAAAAAGAAGAAATTTGTGTAATTTTTTTAACATTTTCTACCATTCTATGTCACTTTCGTGTCGAAAAATGGTTGAACTACACTAACGCAAAAAATTAAAGGAACAGAAAAATTTTATAAATTTTTTAGTAATTTTTGGAAGGCTGTAACTTTGTGAAAAATAATCGTATCGAGATTTTAAAAAAAGCATTTTATAGCTTAAAATCTCTAGTTTTGGTGCATTTTTATCAAAATTTTTTAAAAGTTCTGGTTATGACGCTAACATGAGAAATACCGCGAGACAAAAAATTTCTAAATTTTTTTTTTTGTCCAAAGAGCCCACGGACCGTGGAAAAATTTTGTCAACTAAACCTAAAAACTAAACTAAACCTAAAATGCATATGTCATTTGGCAAATTTATTCAGCTTCAATTTGGCTCTTTATTTAACCTCGTAGGACAATTTATCGCAGAGATATCAGCCTTCAAACAATAAATGATCCTTTTGGCTTTGATCATCGATACTTCAGGTACTAATGATTGCACAGTAAATTTGAGAGCAGCGTTAAGAACTTGAATGAATTCTCTATAAGACCCGTTCATCATTTTTTAGAAAAAACAATTTTTTTCATTTTTAACATCCTTTAGAAGTAAATGAGTGTGAATGTAGCAGACATCAGGCGAATTCAAAATTGTAAATAAATAGAGTAAATAATTTAAAAAATAAAATTAAAAAAAAAAATGCACTTATTAATTTCATAATTTCTTAAATGTGCTTTTTTGTTAAATTCAAATTTTTTAATTATTTACTCTATTAATTAATAATTTTAAATTTGTCTGATGTCTGCTACATTCACACTCATTAGAAGTAAGTGCAAAAAAATGACTGTTTTTTGTTTTTTAGTAAATCAACCGCTACTCTGCAAATATCGACAAAAAAAATATTGTTGCCAAGGACTTTTTTAGCTTAATGTACCCCCAATAACCCTATCAATTTTTAAATTGATTCATCGAGCCGTTTTTTGGGGGTAATCGATCAAAGTTTTGCTAAACAATTAAAGGAACAAGTTTTGTTCCTTTAATTGTGTAATCATAATCAAAATGAAAAAATAATTTTTTTTTTACTTTTTTTTCATTTTTACATTAGTAACTCAGTAAATGTGAGGGAAGGAGAAAAAAAAACGAGAAATTTCAAAAAAATGTCAGAAAAAATCAAAGAAATCAAAAAAATTGAAACTTGTTTTTCGGGTGTTACGTCAAAATAACACATAATAAGAGTAGCGCTCCTGTTTAGCCTTCGCCGAGCGAAATAACTGGGACGGAGCTATAAGGATGACTTTTTATTTAAAATTAAACGAAAATAAAAATTAAAAATGCTTTCGTTGTCTAAGAGATAAATTAAAATAATAAAAATTAAGTAAAATAAAATTTAATTAATTAATTAAAATAATAACACCAAAATTAAAACAACTTCCAAATTTATTTAAATCAAAACAATTATTTAAAAATTATTACAAAACAAAATTTAGTTCGCATTAGCCAATTAAATGCAATTTACATTTTCACACTTTTATAAAATAGTTTAACTCTCGATTTCACTTGTTATTTAATTTATTTAAAATCAATTAATTATTATTCAAAATTTGATATTTAATTATTTATTCAATTAAATTGTGACCTTGATTTATTTGATGATTATTATTGTTATCAATAATTATTTATTTGATTTTTATTTATTATTCTCCCTTCTTAACCCTTGATAATTGATGGAATTTTATCAATATTGAATTTTATTTATTGAATGAATTATATTTAAATAATTCAACTCGAACTTGATAATTGATGGAATATTTATCAAAATTATTTTTATTAAAATGAATTATTACTTTCAATAATTCAATAATTATTTAAAAATATTCTGAATTATATTTTTATAATTCAGTTTATAGTTATTTAAATCACATTACAATGATTTAATAAAATTAACCCTTCAGAACCATCGTGTAGAGAGATTCTCTCACACTTTCTTTAAAACTTTTTTTTCTTTATAAATTGAAATGGAATGACCCCCTGAAATTTTTTTTAGCTTACTAAAATTTAATGCTCTGAATGATACTAAAAAAACAAAATTTTTTAAACTTGAAAAATAAAGAAAAAAAATTATTTTTTCATTAACTGTGAGAGTTTCTCTCATCGCGTGAGTTAAGTCAGGCACAAAAAAAATTTCTGTTCGTATTACTTCGTTTCATTTCGGCTGTCTCCGTGGTATCTAGCCGCCATTTTAAATGTATATAGATATACAAATAAACAGTATTCTAAAAGTTGTTTACAATAAGTGTACCTGTATACCAGTATTTTAATCAAAATAAAAAATATAATAATTTATAAATGATTATTTATAAAAAATAATTTATAAAGAATTATTATTTAATTTTTAGTATTCAAACAAATAATATTTTATGTTGTATTTTACTTGATATATAACCTAAAATTATTTAGATATTTTTTAAATTTCGCTCTTGGCGCTTGCGCAATAGGCGTGAGATTTTCTCTCATCACGATAGCAATGACTGTGGTACGGGAGGCGTATGTTCTGAAGGGTTAAGGACCGTGCCTTTAAATAATTAAAATTTCGTCAATGACGAATGAGCTCACTTAGGAAACTGAAATCTTTTTCGATTTCCAGAAGAGCTGTTACCAGGTAGTAACATCCCTCCCAATAATTATTTAATTATACCAAGTATTTTATTGGCTATAATTAAATCAATATTTTTTTATAATTATTATTTATATATATATATTTTTCATAACTTCCAATGCAGTTAGCAACATACGCATAAAGCATTGGAGTCAAATTCATAAATCAATATTTATTGATTCTTATTTTTCTTTTATTGTAATAAACTCTTTTAAACATTTAATAATTTATTTCATTTTAATTATTAATAACTTGTTTATTAATAATTATTATTTTTTTTTTTATAAATATTTCATAATTTCATTTCATATTCCTTTATTTATTTTTTTTGTTTACTTTATTATTAATAAACTTATTATTAATAATTATCTTTCATACATAATTTTTTATCAATATATTATTATTTCAAAATTCTATTTCATACTTTTCATAATAATATTCTTTTCATATTTTATAACTTTCATTTCATTTTTAACTATTAATTATCATTATTTATTTATTCATATAATTTATTAATTCATTTCATTATTTCATATTTCATATTTATATCATTTTATTATTTCTTTTAACATTTATTTCATATTTCATAATTTTCTTATAATTTTTATATTTCATTTATTCAACCTTAATTTAATTATTAATAAATATTATTATTTATTAATAATTAACAAATATAATAATTTGAATTTAAATTCAAATTTAAAAATCATCAGCCGTAATAATGGCTGGAAGTCATTTGCTAATTAATTTATTCATGCATAGCCAGATGGCATAAGATGTACGATTTTTTAATAAACTGATTGACAGTAAGAATACAACGTCGTGACGTCACAGGGGTCGAAATTTTTTTTTTGAGATTTTTTGGAAATTCTTCGTTTTTTTTTCTCTTTCCCTCACATTTACTGAGTTAACGATGCAAAAATGAAAGAAAAGTAAAAAAAAATTATTTTTTCATTTTAATAATGATTACACAATTAAAGGAACAAAACTTGTTCCTTTAATTGTTTAGCAAAACTTTGATCGATTACCCCCAAAAAACGGTTCGATAAATCAATTTAAAAATTTATAAGGTTATTGGGGGTACATTAAGCTAAAAAAGTCCTTGGCAACAATATTTTTTTTATCGATATTTGCAGAGTAGCGGTTGATTTACAAAAAAACCAAAAAAAGTCATTTTTTTGTACTTACTTCTAAAGGATGTTAAAAATAAAAAAAATTGTTTTTTCTAAAAAATGATGAACGGATCTTGTAGAGAATTTATTCAAGTCTTCAACGCCGCTCTCAAATTTACTGTGCAATCATTGGTACCTGAAATATCGATGATCAAAGCCAAAAGGATCATTTTTTTGTTTGAAGGCTGATATCTCTGCGATAAATTGTCCTACGAGGTTAAATAAAGAGCCAAATTGAAGCTGAATAAATTTGCCAAATGACCTATGCATTGGTTTAGTTGACAAAATTCTTCCACGGTCCGTGGGCTCTTTGGACAAAAAAAAAAAATTTAGAAATTTTTTGTCTCGCGGTATTTCTCATGTTAGCGTCATAACCAGAACTTTTAAAAAATTTTGATAAAAATGCACCAAAACTAGAGATTTTAAGCTATAAAATGCTTTTTTTAAAATCTCGATACGATTATTTTTCACAAAGTTACAGCCTTCCAAAAATTACTAAAAAATTTATAAAATTTTTCTGTTCCTTTAATTTTTTGCGTTAGTGTATATTGTTTTCGAAAGCTGTTCCAAAATGATATCAATTTCTATCAATCTATCGATTTTTACTTAATAAAAGAAGCTGAACTGGAATATTTATAAAAATTATGCATTTTTTTTTATCTATTTTGACTTTTATAAGCTTATTAACTTACTAGTATACTTAATATTCAATACTTATTTTTCAGATGATTGATATCAATCGGTACGTACTTTTTTTTCACAACAAAATTAATCAAATAATGCAAGCTTAAGCAGAAATTAATTGATAACTTTCAATCGTATTTCTGCCATTGAGATTATTACTTAGTGCCAAGACGATAGTGCTCAATTTAAAGTCTTAGCTCTCAGATAAAATAATTTTATAACTATGGAGTTAAATACTTTATTCATTTTGCTTATAAACTCGATCGTTCTCGTTAATGGAAGAAATATCGTATTGATAATTGCGGATGACTTGGATTTGGTACTCGATGGAATGGTGAGTGTTAATTTCAATTATGGTATTACTTTCTTAAGTGATGAGTTACGATTAAAATTTCCTGGTTGAGTCAACTGGAAAATGTGATCGTCATAACAATAAAGAATAAACCGTTAAAAATAAAAGAAAAAATTTTCGGTCGGCTTTCATTCAGGAACTGAATTTTATACTTTATGCTTTATAGTTGGATTAGCGAGAGTTTGCGTTTCGGATATTTTCGGTTTTTACCCCCACCATCTAAATTTAATACCTAAGACATTGTGTCTTGATGGTGGGGGTAAAAACCCGAAGCGTAAACTCTCGCTAATCCAACTATAAATACACCCTCGCAACTTTGAGCTCACCGTGGAAATACCGTGGAAACACTGTGTTTGTGGAAACACCGTGCAACCTATGCAGTTTCCACGCTGTTTCCACGGTTGATTTGTTACATTTTTCCACGATGTTTCCACGATAGTTTTTTGCTGAGTCCACGGTGTTTCCATACCAAATTTACGGTAAAGACACAATGAATAATCACCGTGATTTTACGCTGAATCCACGTTCGTTACACTTTGAACCCATAGTTAATCCACGATGATTTCATTGGGCTTATGTCATTGATCCACAGTGAAAACACGATATATTTACGATGGGTTTGCAATTAGTTTTTGCAATGATTAAACGAAGAATCCACGGTAAATTCGCGGTGATTATATAATAGTTACACAGTAATAACATCGAGAATTTACGATGAAAACTCGATAATCTAACAGTAACAACATACTGTCTATGAGAAATTAACATAAAAAATCAATTGTGTTGCATCTACTTAACTGGGAAACTCTTATCAATATTATCTGATTGAATAATTAAAAAAAAAAGCGCTTATGAGAGCTTACACTGAAAAAAAAGTTTTTTTCCTCCTGGTAAATGTTTTGTTCTGGTAGCAATACTAGTATTCTTGTGGTAAGAATACCAAAGTTTATTTCACGGAGCAATACGTATTCTGACTGTAATAAAACTCGGTATTGCTGTATGCATAAAACCACAATTAAAATAAAATAAACTTAACCCTACTTTATTGACATGCTTGAATGTATGTAAATAGAAGAATTTTTTATTATAACAGACGTACTGTCAACAATTGAGACAAAAAACGCATAAATACTAATTAATAATTTTATAATTATAAAAAGGAATATTGCACGCATTATTATAATATTTGTTGTCACTTGCCCTCTTATTTCTATCTCATGATAATATGAGGTAAAAGTGCGGGAAACAAAAATTGCTATAGGATAATTATGTAAGCGCTGGAGACACCACTGCATTTGCTATAGTAAAATAGTATAAAGTTTTAGTCCCACAACAAAACTCGGTATTGCTGTGGGAATTATACCAGGTTTCTTACAGTAGCAATACGATTATTTACTATAGGAATACTGGATCGATAATACTTTGGATTCCGGGAGGAATAATATTTTTTTTTCAGTGTACCTATGACAGTTAAATGAACATCTTATTTATATTTATATCCAACAATTTCTATTAAAATAAATAAAAATGTCTTTAAATATTTTTCCAATAATTTGATTTCTGTCCACTCAATATCAAAATTATTAGGATTTTTTTATTTTTTAACTGGTTAAATTTTCAATTCTGATTTAAAATTATAAAACGATTAAGTATAAACTATTAATAATTAAATAATTCTATATAGTTACAATTTAGCGATGTATATATAAGGGTTGGCCAAAAAACAACTAATTTTTTGAAGTTGACTTCTTTTGGCGCGTTTAGTAGAGAGTGAAATTGAGAGCTGCACGCGCAAGCGTACCGCAAAAACGACATGATGAAGTTGGCCACCAAATATAATTGAAAGGGAATATTTATTTTACTGACTATTAGGTTAACTCGTATACAGAATAATCGCAAGGTATCCAACAAAACATGTGGTTATATTTGGAATCGATAGAAAAGCCAATGTACGAAGAACATTTCATATACATTAATTATATAAAACGTGAATTATTTATATAAATATATTATCTATAAATTTTTCCTAAATTATGGCGTAAAAAACGTATCAGTGATAAAAAAATTTGTTAAAACTTTAAATGTTTTAAAAATTTGAGGTTAATTTTTTTAAATTGTGTAAAACCTTTGAAAGTTTTAAGTATTTGAACTTGATTTTATGTAAGTATTATTTTTAATAAGTTACTGAAATAATTACTAATTTAAGTAATAAGTAATTGAATATTTCATAATACATATTTATTTTTAATGAATAATTAAAACGAATTTTCATTATTTTTAATGAGTAATTTAAGACAATTTTAACAAATTCTAACAAAAAAAAAAATATATAATAACAAATTTAATTTTACAAGAAAGAGAAATAATTAATTTTTATTTTTTTGAGAAGAAAAAATCATATAACAATAAATTTTATTTTAAAAGAAAGAGAAATTATTTTTTTTTTTTGGCGAAAATAAAGAATTTCATTCAATATTAAAAGATTTTAGTAAATGCATTAATTTTAGAGTTACGTTACAATTATTTACAATTAACAACTGTAAATAAATAAATTACACTCAAAAATTTTATAATATTTTACCCCTTTTGTAACGAAAGAAAAAAATATAAATTGAAAACAAAAAGTAAATAAATGAATTATATTTTAAAAGAAAGGTAAATAATTTATTTTTGCAAAAAAATTAATTATTTCTTTTTCTTGGAAAATTAAATTTGTTATTATATATTTATTTTTTGTTAGAATTTGTCAAAATTGTCGTAAATTACTCATTAAAAATAATGAAAATTGTTTTTAATTATTTATTAAAAATAAATATGTCTTAAGAAAATATTCAATGACTTATTACTTAAATTAGTAATTATTCTATTAACTTATTAAAAATAATACTTACATAAAATAAACTTCAAATACTTAAAACATTTAAAGTTTTTACACAATTTTTAAAATTAACTTCAGATTTTTAACAGACTTTTACAGCTTTGACACAATTTTTATCACTGATAAATTTTTCACACCATAATGTAGGAAAAATTCATAAATAATATTTTTATATTTATATATATATAATTCACAATTTATAATTAATATACATGAAATGTTTTTAATAAACTGGCTTTTCTGTCGATTTCAAATATAACCACATGTTTTGTGATAAGTATGATAGTTTATAGTGATAAGTATGACAGTTTCGCCGGACAAGTAAAATGATTTTGGAATTTACTACAACTTGACTTCAAACTCCAATAACTTTTGAACAGATGGGTTTATCAAAAAATGATAAGAAACTTTTTGTAGAACGTTTAATTTTTTACGAAATAATATCTCATAGTTCTGAATGAAAATTATGAAAATCTAACTTATTATACACGTTACTCAGACGTAAATAATGAAAAAAAAATATGTGGTGTTAAATTTAATAAAATATGTTTTAGTTATAGAATGTAATTATAATAATAACGATTACTAATATTAGTATATTGACTACTGCTTAAGTTATTGAATGACTTAAATTTAATCTAAATATTGTAATCTTTAGCATTATCAATATAATTAATATTATTATAAAGGCTGTTTTGTAATGTTTTTATGTTTTGAAAAAATAAATTATTCTTTAAATGAAAGCGTATTTGTAATTAAATAATGATATTAGTGTGGATATCGTAAAAAAATTCGAGTTTAGCTACACAGCGGTGTATGGCTGCCTGGATTTTATAGAATGTTTCTACGGTGAATTTATCGCATAATAATTGCGAACCCGTTGAATTATCATTGACAAACTTCTACTAAACCATGGTACATTTAGCGTATTTTCAGCATTACTACACTATGTGTTTGTCGTGGAATGACTGTGGGAACACCGTGGAAACACATCAGAAATATTGGGGAAACGTAGTCAAATTGCTATGGAACTACTGTGGTTTCATCGTGGAAAAATGGAACAAATCCACGGGGTTCCCACCGAGCATTTACGGTGAGTCTGTAGAGTTTCCACGGTGTTTCCACGGTGAGCTTAAGGTTGCGAGGGTGCAGTCAGAACCAACGATTCATACCGTCCATGGTTACAAGCGTACCAACAGAAAACTCTATGTAAGAAATTTCTATGCTGAGATATCTCTCTGTAGTAAATTACTGGTCGGCATAATTGTAATTAAGGACAATTATATTACACGATATTTCGATGTCAAAATTATTCTATGCAGGATATTTCTATGCAGGATATCTCTATGCCAGATATCCCTATGCAAGATATCTCTATGTAAGATATCTCTATGCCAGATATCTCTATGATATATCTTAATACTAACAATTTGTTATCCGAAAATATTAACTGAATGTTGACTCTTTTTCGTTATTTAAAAAAATAACATTGTCAAAATAAGTTATCAACGTTTTGTTAACTTTTCGATGAACATTGCGTTATAAGTTAATAGGAGCTTTATTTTGTCAACTGGCAACTAAAAAATGCTGCCATTGGTTATATCACTTTTCTATGTCACTTTTTGATGACTTATGATCTTATTAACACTACCAGTTTTTAATGTATTCATCCCTCGCGGTTTTGACGACACCGTAGAAACGTGGTGCAAACACGGCGTTTCGACGGTGTTAACTCCCTTACAGTGTTTCCACAGTGTATCGACGGAGTTACGACGGTGTTTTGATGGTATAAGGGCGGCGTTTCTTGTGCAGTTACGAGACAAGGTTTCTCTCGTGTTTTCTTCGAGTTTGGTTGGTGTTCGCCCGGAGTTTCCACTGTATTTTTTTGGACTTTCGTCGGTGTTTTGCCGGTGTTTTCGTGAAGTTTTGTCTGTGTTTCTCTGGAGTTTTGTTAGGATTTTTACGGAGTTTCGTCGGTGTGTCATCGGAGTTTTAGCGGCTTTGACACTTGGAGTTTTGTCGGTGTTTCTCCGGTGTTTTGTAAGGGTTTTCACGGAGTTTCGTCGGTGTATCGTCGGAGTTTTAACGGCTTTGACACGGAGTTTTGATGGAGTTTTTGCGAAGTTTTGAGAGTGTACTATCGATATATTCTTGGAATTTTTTCGATAGATTCGCGGCTATCCAACGGTATTAAGTGTATCATGTAGTGTATAGTAGAATTTGATTATGAAAAACGTTATTTCAAAGTAAATGATATTTTGTTTTTTAATTGAAAAATTTATTTAACATAAGAATAAAGTATTAATTATAAAATGCATATCTCTGTAATTATGAGTAAATCTATTTTTTAATTAAATTTTCATCATATTGGCTTATATTAAATAATTTATTTGATTAAAGAATAATCGATGACTTAGAAGTGATACCCTGATAAAACATTGCTTACACCTATGTACTGTCGTTGTCAAGGTACATTTACATAATGTACTAAATAACCTCAAATTCATGATAAAAATTTGCCAAGTAAAGTGTTGTGTAATTAAACACAATAATAACTATATAATACAAATCATTTTATACGAATTCGTTTATATATAATTTATTACTATGCTAAATTAGTGTAATAAATAGTTTATTATCGTGATTAACAAGTAATACGATAAATAACAATTCTGTGAAAATTAGTATTTCCAAAGGTATAAAAGACTTGATACTATCGTGGAAATTCAATTGTGGGCGATCAGAACAAATATTTATTATAAATTGTTTATTTTATAATGTGAATTAATTAATGATGATAATCAATAAGTGATAATATTAAATTGTAGCTATAAGTGAATAGTAACTGTCATTAAAATTTTAAACTATTCAAATGGTTTAAAGTATTTCATTACTTTTATTGAAAATTAATTTTTAACAATTGTTAATTTTATAATAAAAGTAATTAATTAAATTTAAACTTGTAATTTGATTATATTAATTTATTAAATATTATTTCTTAAATAAATTTGTATGAATTTTTTTAATTAAATGAAATTGATTTATTTAATTTATTTATATTAATCTCTACTATATATTTATGTTAATTTAGTAAATTCATCTACATATTAGTTTGATTTTATAATCATAATTATCATTTTAATATTCTAACGTATAACCTAAAACTTTAAATTGTTAATGACATCTAAACAATGTAAAAAATTTGAAGTCCACGGTGTGGTGTGAAATTTGGTGTTAAAATTTTCAACACTGCCGGTGTAAAAGTCACACAACGCACAGTGTTAACTTTTAGACTGAGTGAATTAAAACGTTCACACCACCGATGGTGTAAATGTTCAAGTTTTTTATTTCAAAATGCCATGAGTATGCCTCACAAACTCTAAGTTACCACGACCAAAACGACGAAAAAACCCTCAATGTACTCCTCAAAAACCATGAGAAACTACCATAGAAATTCCGAGCAAGCCCAAACTCTACTCCGCAAAAACACCGATGAAACTCTGTGTCGTAACTGAACACAAAAATACTGCGTGTCTACCATGAAAATGCCGTCAAAACTCCCTTGGTGTACCTAGTTTTAATCGAGTTTTTTCCGAATTCTTACGGTGGCCCTAAAAGCACGAGAATCCGTAAAAACTCTGACTAAACTGCAAAGAAACACATTAAAAACTCCCACAAAACACCAAGAAAACTGCGTGATAATACCGACGAAACTCCAAGAGAACACCTATAAAACTCTGAGAGAAAACCAACGAAAGTCAGTAAAAACACCAACTAAACTCCGCAAAAACTCCGTGTCGTAACTGTATACAAATATACCGCGTTAATGCCATGAAAACACCGTCGAAACTTCCACGTCACAGCCAGTTTCGCTCGAGTTTTTTCCGAATTTTTACAGTGGCGCTAAAAGCGCTAGAATCTGTAGAAACTCCGACTAAACTGCAAGGAAACACCCAAAGAACTCCGATAAAACACTAAGAAAACTTCGCGATAACACTGACGAAACTCCAAGAAAACACCAACAAAACTCCAAGAGAAAACTGGCAAAACTCTTCCAAAACACGGACAAAACTCCATAAAAACTCCGTATCGTAATTGCACACGAAACGCCACGTTTCTACCGCGAAAACACTGTCGAAACTCCTTCGAAACACCGAGTTTCTGTCGAGTTTTTTCCGAGTTCCCACGGTGGCACCAAAACCGCTAGGGATTCGCGTGATCAACATGTCGATCGTTATGCACCAAAATTCGCTTAAGAAAATAATAAACGCCTCAAAATAACTGAACTACATGTAAATTAAATAATCAACTATTTAAAATAAGTTTAAATATTTAAGCTATATTATGCATATATTTGTATAAACCGATGGTGGGCAATTAAGAGTTAGTAGATGATTAAAACACTGGTGCATTCCGTATCTTATCGTAAAGTGAGAAATCGTTTTTGCTGATAAAAAAAAAAGTTAACATTAGGCCACTTAGGATACCCTTCAACTCTATGTTAACGCTTGCTTACTGTCGTAAAGAAAATATAAAGTTTCATAAAATTTGTTTTTCAAATATTGGCGCTTCAAATAATACGCGTGTAGTTTTATTTCTACAATTATTATTATATTTAATTATTACTAATTAGATAACAGTAATAACAATGCAATTAATATTACTTTTCTTTATTAAGTTAAATTTAATAAATATTATAAAATATAGCTATAGCTTTGACGGTAACTGAATAACGAATTATAATTTTTATATATATATTTTATTCGAATGGTAATCGAAACTGTATATTTTGTTTCCTCGGTCGTCTCCTGTTCTTGGTAATTTCGTCTCGGCTGTCTTGCTGCCACCTTTCGGCACTTTGAGACGGCTGATATGGAACAGCCACATCTACTCCCCCTCCAGTGTCTTTGACACGATTAGCGGGAATTTCAACTCCTTTGGCGATCATTGCACGTGGTAAGACATTTTTATCTTCATTGCTCTGCTCAGTCTCATCTCTTCTAATTCTTCTCGTGGGAGATACGCTGGTTTCAATCTTTCTATCAATATGTTTTTTTCTTGACCTTCCATATCTACTTTAAATAGTCTATCACTCAGTCTTTCAATTACTTTGAATGGACCTCGGTACCGTTGTTCTAACGGTGCTTTCACATGATCACACCGTATGAATACATGTGAACATTTGTCCAGGTCTTTGTGAATAAATGCTTTTGGCTTTGAATGATGTGCTGTTTGTGTAGGTTGCATCATTCTCATCGTTTTTCGATGATTTTCCAGGAATGCTTGTGGGTCTGTCGGCAATTCTCGATGTACAAAAAATTCGCCTGGTACTCTCAACGTTGTTCCAAACACCATTTCCGCTGGCGACGATTTAATATCTTCTTTATATGTTGTGCGTAATCCTAGCAACACTGATGGTAATGCATGTGTCCACGGTACTCTTGACTTACACATTAACGCTGCTTTTAAAGTCCTGTGCCATCTTTCAATTATTCCATTGGATGCAGGACGATACGGGGAAGTCCGTATTCTATGTGCTCCTATGAATCTTGTTAGTCCTTTGAACAACGCTGACTCAAATTGTGCTCCCTGGTCTGTCGTGATTTTTAATGGTGTTTCAAAAAAACATATCCAATTATTGAATAGTGCTGTAACTACGGTTTCCGTCGTAATATCCTTCAGTGGCACGGCTGTTGGCCATCTTGAAAACCTATCAATTATTGTAAGACAGTATTTATATCCATCTACATCTGGTAGCATAATGATATCTATATTTATATGATTAAATCTAGCATCTGATACGTCTATTTTTAAGTGATTGATGCTATTGTGACGTTGAATTTTCGATTTCTGACACTGAAGACATTCTTTTGACCATTGTGCTGCATCCTTTCTGATCCCAGGCCATATATATTTTTCTCTGAGAGTCTTGCTACTGTTCCGACTGCTGGGATGAGCGTATCCATGTACTGACTCAAATGCGAGCTTTCTTAGGTCTTTGGGTATGTACGGTCTCACTATGTTCTTATAAATGTTACAGTATATCTGCTGGCCCTCTAGATTTAGTCTGTGTAGCTTTAGCGACGATTGTTCTTGGATCTCTTGGAGCTCTTGGTCCTGTTCCTGTGCTTCTGCAATCCTTTGACTGGAAAGAATTGTGGGTACATCGATGGTATTAATTCTAGACAACGCATCAGCAACACTGTTTTCTTCTGCTTTCACATGGATGATATCCGTGGTAAATTGAGAAATAAACGATAGTTGACGAATTTGCCTGGGTGATGCTTTGTCTAATTTCTGTTGAAATGCGTACACCAAAGGTTTGTGGTCTGTTTGAACCGTGAATTCTCGGCATTCTAATAAGTGTCTCATGTTTTTAATTGCTGCAAAAATAGCTAGTAGTTCTCTATCGTACGTACTATAATTGTGTTCAGCTTTCGACAACTTACGCGAGAATAATGATATCGGTGTCCACACTCCATTTATTTTTTGAGCCAAGGCTGCTCCAACGGCGAAATCCGATGCATCTGTTTTTAACATCAATGGTGCATCATTGGCAGGGAATGACATTATGACAATCTCCTGTTACGTCCTGGATGACGAACACAAGTTATTCAGTCCCTTAATTTTGAGTCAAAGCACTTAAGCCATTTACTCGGGTAGCGGGGACCTCGCTATTTAGTGTCGAGTATGTCAATATGCGGAAATAGGATGTACGAGGTGAATGGATGTGTCTTATTTCTAGATAAATGAGCAATTAATTTAACTTACAGTTGGTTTATTCAATACAAAAAGTTGTCAAGATACAAGATTTGGCTGAGCTGGAGACCAGATTGTTGATTGAGATTCGATTCGTATTAAATTGTTGTTGGTTGAAGGTCGTTCGGAATATATTGTTGTCAGGTGGCTTGATAATTAATTATGAGTCTTGAAGGTTGAGAATTGTGGATGTAAAAATGAGCAAAGGGGTTTACTTATACTGGGTAGTTGACAATCTGTCTGAATATACACTTTCACAATGATGAAAATTTTTTAAATATGAAAATTAATGTTTAAAAACAGTAATAATATTCAACGGAAATAATTTAAGTAAATAAATTATTTGTAATGTTGAAATAAAAGAATTGAAAATCGATATTATTTTTATTTAGAATAATTTACTTTAAATTATATAAATTCCGAATTTAAATATTAGCGACTCAAATAAGAAATTAAATTTTAATATTTAAATATAATGAGACTATACGTAATCAAGAGCTTGATAATTAATGGGCATTGAGGGTAATTTTTCGGCGGTTTATATAGTCGCATTCATAGGCAAGGGGTAACACGCGTGACCTACTTTTTAATTTTGTTACCGAAAATCAACGTTATTAAGAAGAATTGTCTATTTGCGGGGTGTGGTGTGAGAAAAGGCGTACGTGATCATCTCGGGTAGAAACTTCTAGAACAATGACAAAGACCCCCAAAAAGAGACGATGGTCGAAACTACGGGTGCGAGAAAGAGATCCGACCCCATGTTATTAGATAGGAATTAATTTAATCTATTAATTACGGGTTATTAATTAGATTTATGGTATTGATGGTTATTGATTATTGATCCTTTTGTCATTATCCTTCGATTGGTTATAGTCATTTCTTCCTAAAATTAATAGGTTAAAGGTTATATTTAAATTTAATTATTATGGGATGGTTATTAAATAATCTGGAAGTTCATTAGAATTAATTAATTAACAAGGATAATAGAATCATGATGGTGTTTTTAGTTTTTTATTATTTTAATTATTTATCGAGTTATTCAAGGTAGAATATAGATATAGGTATGTATGTGTTAGTAAAAAAAAGCTACGGAATACGTCACGATCCCGTGAATCTTACTATAAAAGGAGATTTTTAGAGGGTCACACCGATATTTCTATCGTTATGCTAATGTATTAGGGACAAATACAGTGACAAGCCACACCAATAATAATTTTAAAAGATGCGTCACGATCAGACGATTGGAAGAATTTATTGATCTAGATCAAGGTTATTGGAAGAAGTTTTATTTTAATATACTTAATTATAAATCATTTATTATAATTAAAATTGAATGTAATTCATGCTGTTTAAATATTAAGGGCTATAGTTAGTGATTAGGGGTTGTAATTGTTTTTAATTTTTAATATTCAATAATTTATAGTTATTATTAATCTCTTAATAAGGGGATAACGATGAATTGGTCTTTAAGAGGGAGTTATTTAATTACAATTTGAGTTATTATTTAAATTATTAAAGGTGCAAGTCATTGTCGTATTAGGAAAGAAGAAGGGGTAACGAATGATAAATTCCTTAATCGATCTCTAATATCTAGTTAGTTGGTATAGTAGGTTTTATCTGATCTCTGATTCTATTTTTCTTTACCCACTGGTTTATTATGAGTGTTGTTATACAGGTGGCTGTGAATCTAATCATTATCTATAGGCTGTTAGAACTTATTATGATAATTATATTTTTCTCTGCGATGATGTGTAGTTAGTTAATATTGTTATTATTTTGTTATCTTTTATTCCCTTATCCGCACGCTGGAATATTGCGTTTCAAGTTGTTAACAAGATTTTCGGCCTATGGTGCAATAGTTACTTCTGCGTGTTGAACATTATTTACGATTGTGTTTACTGTCAATGGGGTTGATTATAGAGTTTATTACCTTGTTTTTGTTAATAGTTATCAGTTTGTTTTCTAAATTATTTAAAATTTAACTAGAATTCCGTACTTATTTGGATTAGTAGATACTAGAAAAAATGCAGAGGGTCTAGGTAAATTAAATGTAGTGTCAACGATGCATAGATATAAAGATTATCGGGGTGGTGACCCTTGACTCCATAATAAACAAAAACAGAGAAGCATCGCGTGGCATTATTTGGAAGTCGTACTGTTTGGTTGCAAGTATTAGGGTACTTATCATAGTTTAATTGATTGCTCAATTTATTAGTTAGTTCATTATTTCTTCATAAGTAATAAAAAAGGAAATTTATGTATTCTTTGTTTACATCAACAAGTTCTCTATACTCATCTGATCTTTGACATATTAAAATTTTAATTTCTAAGAATTTCGTAATTATTTATTTAATTATACGTTATGTCCGTATTTTCGCATGTTACGCTGTAACACTCCACCACACTTTGCTTGCATTTCTCGAATGCTTGTTCAGTTTCCGTTGTCCATTTAATTTTTCTTTTGTCATTTTTTCTTGAGTCCTTTAGATATTCATTAAGTGGCGCCTGTATTTCTGCTGCCTTCGGAATTAATCTCCTATAATAATTAATTACTCCCAAAAATTTTCTCATGTCGTTAATTGTTCCAGGTTTCTTGTAGTTTTTAATTTTTTCTACGCGTTCTACTGGTGGTCTGTATCCCTGTTCATTACTACCGTTACTACCTCTGATTTCCCAAAAACACTTTTTTCTAAGTTTATTATTAAGCCGTGTTCTCTCAGCCGTTCTAGCACTAATCGTACCTGCTTCTTGTGCTCTTCTTCATTCTCGGACATGATTAAAATATCATCTATATATACAAACACAAAATCCAAGTCACGAAAAATTGAGTCCATGTACCTTTGAAATGTTTGCGATCCTCCTTTCAGTCCGTACGGCATTTTTGTGAATTCAAACAAACCGAAAGGGGTTGTTATTGCCGTTTTCGGAATGTCTTCTTCTGCCATATCAATTTGTAAATATGCCATAATCATGTCTATTTTACTAAATATTTTCTTGCCATGCAATCTTTGTATTAAATCTTCTATGGTTCCTGGAGCATATCTGTCGTGTTTGGTTTTTTGATTCACTTTCCTATAGTCACCACACAACCTCCATTTACCTGTACTTTTCTTCTGCATGTGGAGCGGGCTTGCCCACTCACTTTTCGACGGTCTGATTATTTCCAAAGCTAGCAACATGTCTATCTCCTCCTTGGCCACTTTTAATTTTTCTCCTGCTAATTTCCTGGCACGTTCTGCTACCGGTGGTCCCACTGTCGGGATATGATGCTCTACGTTCTTATTCTTTTTAATATTTCTCGCTGATGGCTTTGTCACATCGATAAATTCATTCAACAGCTTCCGAAAATAATCGTCTTCATATTTCACCGGGTTCTCACTTGATTCAACCGTTGAAATACTATGTATTTCTGTTTTTTCAAATATTCCACTGCTCGTTAAATTTGTCTTTGGGTCCAAGAGTTGCTGTCGCTTTAAATCAATCAATATCCCATGGTTAGCAATAAAATCCGCCCCTATTATTGCTGATTTTACGTCAGCCACGATGATTGGCCATTTAAATGCTCTCCTCAGCCCTAGGTCAACTGTGAGCCATTTAACACCATTCGTTTTTATCGCAGTATTATTCGCTACATATAATATCAAGTCGGCGCAGTTTAATTTTCCTCTTACTGCCGTCCTTGGAATAATTGAGACTACTGATCCGGAATCTACGAGAAATTTAAAATTAGTTGCTTTGTCATATACATGGAGGCGGTATTCGGTTTTTGAGTTAACGGAATTGACGCTGTCTTCCACCGCCTCAGATGAAGACAGCGTTTTTAGTTTTCCGCTTGTTTACGCAAATCTGGACCATTGTAGTTGCACGGAGCTCTGCATTTGAAACTTTTGTCACAAAATTTATCATGATAGTAACACATTCCGTTCACACTAGTTGTCTGCTGTCTGTCCCGCGATCCCGAATGACCACGAGCTTGTTTGTACCTGTGGTTATTCTTCAAAATATCAGCCAAGTCCTGCATACATTTTTCGATTCCTGATATTCGTTTTTCAATGTCTGAAGTCTTAACGGCATTCACGTCGGTGCTGTATATTGTCCTTGTGGTATTTTCCATCATGGTATCAGCTGCATCCGCGAGGTCATCTAGCGATGATTTCTTTGATAGCACTCTCATTGTTATTTGTATATTTTCAGGTAGCAGGTCAATCCACTTCGTTTTCAGCAACTCATCTGTCGCCTGACCATTCGCTAACTCCTTCATCTGTCTCAATAACTGCGATGGTTTTTTATCAGCTAATTGTATTTCTGATAGCAATATGTGCATTTGTCTCTCAGCTGAATCTGTCGTACGTTTCACTAACGCTTCTTTCAACGTCTTGTATTTGTCCTCTTCTGGTGGATTTCTTATAACATCTGATACCAGCTCTATAGCTTTTTCATCCAATATCTCTAACACCGCGTCGTACTTTGTTTTGTCACTCCTGATATTATTTTAACTAAACTTTGATTCAGCTTGTATGAACCATAAGTCCGGTTTTTTAACCCAAAACGTAGATAGTTTAAAGTTTGTTGCTTGAACATCATTAAGGTAAGGGGCCCAGTTTCTGACCTTTTAAGAGTGCTAGTTGAGGTTATACTATAATAGTTAATGTAAGATTTAACTTAATGAGAAAAAAGAAATTTTACCAACTAGTTTAGAATTTGTCAAATAAAGTCTTATACGTAAAATAATTATTTGAATTGATTAATAATTTAAATTAAGGTTTCAAAAATTGACTTCTGGTCACCCAGTTTCTGACCGTCAGAATTCTTCAGGTCACAGTTTCTGACCCTCACATTAAGCCATGATTATGAAGTACTTACTAAGTTTGAATAAACTAAAATTGTTGTTAGATGAATAAATTAAATATTTTTTATAACAAATACATAGTTTTTTTAAATATTTAAAATATAAATAATTAATCATGCTATAAAACACTACAGAAATGAAAAAATTAAAATCATTTGTTAAAACTACTTTGGTTTATTTTTTTTTTCCTCCAATTCATCACTCCAAAAATATACTTTCAAGATCTAAATATAATCTTTTATTTATAAAAATGAATATTAAATGTCAATTTATACCTGTATTATAAAAAATATTAAAAAAAATTTAATAAAATTATGAATATTGTTATTTTTACATTTTATAGACATGTAATTAAATAGATAACCTCGTTTGTAGTAGGTTAGAGTGTGAGGGTCAACAACTTCATCACACCTTTCAAATTGAGCCTAGTTATTGACCCTCAAATTTTAGCAACAAAACTCATTTTAATATGTTTTATACGTATATTAAAATAAATTTTAATTAAATATTGATCTATCCATACATTTTTAATTGAATTTTTTTACTGACATGATAATTAGTGCACAGATTCAATTGTCGCAACTTTCAATGTCAGCTGTTTAGACTACACTTAAAAAATGGCTTCCTCAGCCACTTACGACTAAATCATTTTTTTTTATTCAGTTAATAATTTTTATGTTTTTTAAATTGTCATTAATTAGGCTCAAAATAGATTATTATAAATTAAGAAAAAATCAATTTTCTTATTAAAGTTATAGTTTTTTAAGTAAGTTAGAAAAAAGTTGAAAAGGTCAGAAACAGGGTCATGGTCAACAACAGGGTCTTTTACCTTATTTTGATTACCTGGATTTTGTCTATTTTCTTGATTTTCCCTTGGAACTACTTGTTGCGCACCGGCAGGTACTTGCTGCATTCCCGCTTGTAACAACGTCATTTGTTCCCGCAATTCCTGTATCTGTTGTTCATACTCTGCTGGCGTCATGGTTAATCTTGATTGACCAGCACTGTCGTTGTCTTGAAACTTTTTTGTATCTTCGGCTTTTACTTCGACTTTTTTGTCGGTTTTTTTCATCAACACGAATTCTAACCTCGTTTTATGGCGTCGTTATTTTATTTTTTTCTGAACGTTTTAACGGGGTCACCAATTCGTAGTTTTATTTCTACAATTATTATTATATTTAATTATTACTAATTAGATAACAGTAATAACAACGCAATTAATATTACTTTTCTTTATTAAATTAAATTCAATAAATATTATAAAATATAGCTATAGCTTTGGCGGTAACTGAATAACGAATTATAATTTATATATATATATTTTATTCGAATGGTAATTGAAACTGTATATTTTGTTTCCTCGGTCGTCTCCTGCTCTTGGTAATTTCGTCTCGGCTGTCTTGCTGCCACCTTTCGGCACTTTGAGACGGCTGATACGGAACAGCCACACGCGCAGAACCAGTGCGCCTCTTCATCTGCGCAGGCGTGAAGAAAAATTTTCAAAGAAAGTACCCAGCCCAGTGAACACATGACCTTATTTTGACGTCATACGTAGGTCATAGAAATGTCACTGCATCTTACGTAAACTTGATGTCAATCTGACGTTCTACATGACTTTCATATGATGTAAAAACTTGACATCATATTGATGTAAGCATGACTCTTGTATGACGTCACAGTGTAACGGGGTAAATTCAAATTTACCGCGTTCAAATAAGTCAAAATTAAATCTATTATGTGTACTGTCGGTCATGTGACATTACCACCCAGGATATGCCGGGTAGGTAGCGACTAGTCGGCCGGATGTGGAAATTCCAATTGCTCGACCGTCAACCCCACTTAGAATTAAGTAGGTGACGAGTGACCGCCAGAGTCAAGAGGTGCGCGGACAATTATAAAACGGGGACCGGAACGAGAATCGGGCATTAGCCATCGGAACACCCGAACCGTCAAGACGACAACAACCATAGACGCCATAACAGACGCTATTACGGACGCCGGTTTTTGGACAATTAATTGATCAGGTAATTATTTAATTGAGAGCTTGAGTTTTATTGTGGAACCGAGCGATTATTAAATTCAATCTTTTATCAGATACCAGGCAGGTAGCCGGTATCTATTGTAAAAATTTACTGATTGCGTCTGACTAACAGGTTGAAGGAGAGAACGAGACAGGAGGTGATAGTTAGAGAGAGAGGAGAGATAGCGAGCGGATAAACGAGACAAGGACAATTATACCAGGACAGTTACCAGGACGATTACGTGGACAAAACCGGACAGAACCAAGGACAAGACGAGGAAGGATTCGGAGTAATTGATTGTAAAGGTATTTATTTAAAATTTACTCCAGGCAGTAAGCCGGAGAGTTTTAATTAAATACTAGTCATAAGTCTGGTAGCGTCGCGTCTTAGCGTTCGGAAATTAATTAATTACTCGAAAATTTAAAACTATAAATTAACTGGAATTAGATTATATAAAATTAATTAATTAATAAACTCCAGGCAGGTAGCCGGAGCTTTTACATAGTTAAATATTTCCAGGCAGGTCGCCGGAAATATTCTAGAAGTTTCCAGGTAGGTCGCGTACCGGAAATCGTAAAATCTAGTCATCACTGCTAGTCATAAAAATTAATAAATTATAAGTAAATTAAGTGATAAAATAAATAAAATTAATTATAAAAATAATGAATAATAAATTGTCTCAGTAAAAGAGAAAAATTCGCGGTCAAGATTGTCGATAATAAGATAAATTAATTAATTAATTAAAGGGAATAATTAGTTAAAGAAAATAGTTAAAGAAAGTAATTAATTAAATTAAGAATAATTATTGTGATAACAAAAGTACCTGAATTAAGGAAAGTAGAAAACATATAAAGCGTATCGGGTAAAACTGAGTTTAAAGTAAAAGTAAAGTGACCGCGCGGAAAGAAAAGATGGCGGATCTTAGCGGCAAATGATCGTTGGGTGAACGGAAAAACGAACTGGTGATAAAAGTGAAGGGAATAAAATGATAAAGGAAAATTTAGGTTAAATAATAAATTAATTAATAATTATTTACACTCTTAAAATTAATTAATTTATTAAAATTTCGGGTTAAATATTATGTTAAATTTAGTAAGTAGAAACTAAGTATCGCGAGGGTGAAGCGATTTTTAAATAGAGTGTGTGAGTGTGTGATCAAAGTCCAAAGGTAGTTGGCAAATAGAGTGTGTGAGTGTGTGATAAAAGTCCAAAGGTAGTTGGCAAACAATTGTGTGTGTGAGTGTGTGTAATATTGCCAAAGGTACTTGGCTAATTTTAATAAGGAAAATTATTGCGGGTTATTAATTGAATTAGGTTTAAGTGAATTATCGCGGGTTAATAGAAATATAAGGTTTATATAAAGGTATAAAAGTTATAAGGTATAAAATATAAGGTTTATAATAAAGGTTATAAGGTTTATAAAAGGTATATAAAGTATAAGGTTTATAAGGTCAAAAGGTAAAAAGGTTGATTAAATAAATAAAAGGTTTAATTTGTTAATTGGAAATAATAAAATTATTTATAAATTATCCTTCCTCATCCTTCTCTTACAATTAAAACATTACACCGACCCTGACGATTTAAGATCCGGTTCTGGGAGACCGTTATTACTTCCAGTGGCGCCCTTAATAAAAAGGTAAATTAAGGACGACCAGAGTAACAGCATAGCCCTGTTATAACAGTTATGACTTACGTGTTACGTACGCTTGACATAAAATCTACATCACATTGTTACGTAGTAATGAAGTCATTATTGTATATCATAATGACGTAATTTTAAAGTCATACATTTATGTCAGTAGCAAAGTCACGGTTATACGTAATATGGATGTCACTTTTAAATCATATCTTTACATCAGTGACAAGTCAGTATTTTACGCAATGCTGATGTAATTTCTGAGTCATAGTGTTTTTGTCATCTATTTATTAAAATAAAACAATCATAGAATGAATTTTCAAAAATGTGTAAATGTGTAAAAATAACAACTAAATGTCGAACATTTTTAGGGCCAAAGTAATCGATAACTTCGATAATATATTTCAGACGTTTTAGATTAAAACATTAGCGTTAACATAAGAAAATTAACTTTATTTTTTTAAATAATATACCGAAAATATTATTGAGGATGACAAAGAAAATGTAATGACAGTTTGAACTCTCTTGATGTTAAGATTGTAAAGTTTAGTATTGCAATTTTTCAATCGATTAAATTTTATACAATTTTGTGGAATTATTTAATGTTTCGCAAAATTTTATATAAGATTTTTTAAATTTCACATCACAAAAGAAAATTAAAAAATTTGAAGAAACTCAATGAAATTTTATATAATTTTTTATACTTATCATTTATAAGTTCATGGAGTTTTTTTAAATTTTGTGAAAATCCATCACGGAAACTTACGAACTCTAGCGCTGCCTTTACCGGCATTTCACTCTAAATACATCAATTAAGCACAAGACTTGAACTCTCGTGATGTGACCAGTGAGCAACGTTCAGAACTGCCAGCCAAGAGGAGCCGTGTTAAAACCCAGCAGACGCCCAGGATTTTTTCATAATTTACTGCTATCAAATCTTGTTTCTGAATTCGTAATGCATTCGCGCGGTAATAATCAAATCAAAAATTCGGTATTTAATTTTTTTTTTTTTTTTTAAAATATTTTTTCCGGATTGATGATTTTGACATCACCCATATGTCATACTGACGTCATGGAATGTCACACAGACATCACATTTTCGTCATGTATTCGTCATTAGTTTTACGTCATAATCTTACGTAAAAAAGTGTGAAATAATGAGTCACACCTGACTCATTCATGACTTATATCTTACGTAAATCATGACATAGCGTAACGTCACTCTAACGTCACATTTACGTAAATGTGTTTACTGGGAGGAGTATAAGGTGACGCGCGTAATTGTTTTTTAAAAGTATTACATGACAACGCATTCAATTATTTATTGTTTGTCAAAACTTCATCGTTAATATTATCGATTTCGTTAATTTAAGCCTCAATAAAAAAAAAATACTTCACTATTTATAATTTTTTACACTGAGATCTATGTGTTGAAGGTATTTTATTATGAAGAAATATAATTAGACATGTATTTGTCTAGCATAGAAATCTGCCACATAGAAATGTCCTGCATAGAGATATCCTGCATAAAGATATCCTGCATAGAGATATCCTGCATAAAGATATCCTGCATAGAGATGTCCTGCAATAGAAATATTCTGCATAGAAAAGTTTTAACATAGATTTATCTTATAACATAATTGTCCTTCATATAACTATGTTACCACGAAATTTACTGCAGGGAGTTATCGCAGCATAGACTTGTCAGTTGGTACGCTTGTAACCATGGACGGTATGAATCACTGGTTCTGACTGTAAGACTCCGTCTACTGATTAAGGTTGTTCGGACAGTACCCCGTAAATCAAAATAAAATCTAAATTTTTTTTCCCCAAAAATTGAAAATGTAATTATTTATATTCATTATTCAAATTTAGACTGTACTTATTATTATATTACAACGGATTAATTCATTAATTTAATTAATATAAATAAAAATAAAATACTTTTGACTCAAGTATTTTTTTTCATAATGTAGGTCTGACAACGTCGCTTCGAACAGCTATTCACGTTGATCTAGCTGGAAAGTGTTCAGTTGAATTTTATTTATTCCGAAGAGTAAAAAATATTTTATTTCATTATTATTTAATTTAAAAAATTTATAATAAATTTAAAAATGAGTGATAGAACTTACTTTAACTAACTCAAAATTATTTTACTCCTGCTTATTATGTAGAATATTTTGTATTAATATGTTAAAAATTATTTGTTTAATTTTTTCAGATTACCACAACTACAAATTTAAAAATAAAATAAAAAATTGTCATAAAATATGATATGCATCTGCAGAAATAATCAGTTATGTTTTTAATTTTAAAAGTTAGCGCGTTTTATTTCTTGCGACGTTGCCGCACTCATCTAAGTCACGTGAATAGATTATTTTTCATCATGGCGGGTGAATATTTTTATGAATTTTCTGTGCTTCGTATTAAAATATTTTTAAATTCATTCGTCAGAACACTTCTTTACTATTTTTAACGTATTCTACGAAAGTTTATTAATAAAGAGAAAAGTTTTTTGTTTTTTTATCTTTACAAGGAATAACTACATAACTCGATACAAGGGCCTTCCTCTACGATTCCTATGCTTTGTGTGTTAAATTACGATATTTCAATAATTAATAACTTAAAAACTTCTCGTCAGATGTACCTAAAAAAATCGGTCTGTCGGTTGACCCTGTGGACAAGCCTCAAAACTTCCCGCCCATTTCGAGCTCCTTGAGCTCGAAAAATTGTTGTGGATACATTTTCGAGCTCTTCGAGCTCGAAAATACTATTGTATGCGTTTATTTTCGAAAAATAACGTTTTTTATCATTTTTTCTACAGCGATATCTCTCGAACGAATAAACCGATTGAGACGTTTAAGGTGGCAATCGACGCGTTTTATTGAGTTCTACAACTGATGAAATTTTAAAATTGATTTATCGAGTCTTTTTTGAGAAATTTTCAAAATACTAAAAAAAAATTTTTTTTTTAATTCTTTCGTTAACGGTTTCTCTCGAACAAATAAACCGATTTTGATTTTTGAGGCGGCATTCGACGCGGCTTACACAGTTTAAGAGCTGATTAGATTTTAGAATCAATCCATTCAGCGAATTAAAAGTTATTCAAAAAAAACATTTTTGAAAAAATTTTATTTTTGAAATATCTCCGAACGTACCCGACCGATTAAGCTCAAATTTTCAGTGTTTATAGTAAATAAATAACAAGCCCTGTCGAATGACACCTCGAAGATCAAAATCGGTTCATCCGTTCAAAAGTTACAGAATATTTACATACGTACGTACATACATACATACATACACTCGGACATCATCGTGAAATTAGTCAGAATAGCTTCCTAGGACCTCAAAACGTCGACATCTGTTGGAATTTCGATTTTCACAAATCGGACTGAAACCAATTACTTCCCGAATTTTTGAAAATTTTCAATTTTCTTAGCGGGAAGTTAAAAATTAATTTATACGTACTTGATATTATTTAATAACATACTAAAAATTCAGATTTTTATCTAAAAGTCGCAGTAGTGTCCGAACAACCTTAACTAAATTCTTGGAGTGAAACTTCTTTAGCGAAGGTTGAATTTAAAATTTTTGTCTCAGTTAGAGAGCACACCGTGAGACAGGGAATGTTAAGTGAAAGTAATGAATGAAAACAGAAGAGGAAATGTTCAAGCAGCAAGCCTAATATTTCGAAAGAGTACCCTGCTTGAAAAATCCGATAGATTCTTATAGCTGTATGTTTAAGGCCCTATACTTAACTATAGCACTTCTTATAGAACTCATTTATTCTTATTAAATCTCTATAGGAATGCATGAGAATGTATTGGATTCTACACGGAAAGATTAGAACCCGAGTGGTTACTGTTCTGCACCCGACTCAGTACGGTTCTTGAAAAAAATGAAAGAAAATCGAGTTAGCACCCCCCTGATTAAAAATACTCATTGGGAGGGATTGAAAAAGATGAGAATTGAATACTTTTGAATACTTTCTATACCCCAACATTTTCATCTGGACATAAAATGAATACTTTTCAATCCCAAAATAATATGAGAATTTCTAAACTTCCGAGGAATTGAAAAAGATTCAAAAGAATTGATATTTTTAATCTTTCTGAATACTTTTCAATACCAAAATAATATCACATTTCGGGTCATGCGTGGGATTGAAAGGAATTCAAATGAATTGAAATTTTTGAATCTTTTTCAATCCTTCTCAATACCTAAATAGTCCGATATTTCGGATCGAGTGTAGGATTGAAAAGAATTCAAATGAATTGAAATTTTTGAATCTTTCTGAATCCTTCTCAATACCTAAATAATATCACATTTCGGGTCATGTGTGGGATTGAAAGGAATTCAAATGAATTGAAATTTTTGAATCTTTTCCAATCCTTCTCAATACCTAAATAGTCCGATATTTCGGATTGAGTGTAGGATTGAAAAGAATTCAAGTGAATTGAAATTTTTGAATCTTTCTGAATCCTTCTCAATACCTAAATAGTCCGATATTTTGGGTCATGTGTAGGATTGAAAAGAATTCAAGTGAATTGAAATTTTTGAATCTTTCTGAATCCTTCTCAATACCAAAATAATATCACATTTCGGGTCATGTGTGGGATTGAAAGGAATTCAAATGAATTGAAATTTTTGAATCTTTTCCAATCCTTCTCAATACCTAAATAGTCCGATATTTCGGATTGAGTGTAGGATTGAAAAGAATTCAAGTGAATTGAAATTTTTGAATCTTTCTGAATCCTTCTCAATACCAAAATAATATCACATTTCGAGTCACGTGTGGGATTGAAAAGAATTCGAATGAATTGAAATTTTTGAATCTTTTTCAATCCTTCTCAATACCAAAATAATTCCATATTGGAAGGTATTAAAATGATAAAAGATTGAATTCTTTTCAGTACTTTTGAATTCCATTTTAAGAATTACAAAGTATTCAAATGATCCAAATTTCAATTCCATTCAATACTTTTCAATACCTCTGTAGGGATTGAAAAGGATTGAAAAAATTTTCAATCCCTCCCAATGAGTATTTTTAATCAGGGCCGACTGAGTGATGTGCGCACACGACTCAGTCAGGTTCTGAACAGTAACCAGTGTGGTGCTGCACCATAATCCGAGCACAGTAACCAGTCTGGTGCGGCACATGAATGGCTCGTGTGTGCACACGAATGGTTCGTGTGCGCACACGAATGAGTAGTGTTCTGCATGTATATATAAAAAACTAAAAGGTTAGAAATAAATTGACATATAAAGTAAATAAAGGAGACTAAATAAATTAAATTGTGTTTTGATCAAAATATTATTCAATTTATTTAATTACAAACAATCAATAAATCATACAATATTCCTTTTTTACTGTAATACTTGAAATAATTCGCATCCAATGTAATTACCACATAAAAAAAATTGGGATTGGAGTTATATTGTTGATAAGATTAATAACAAAAATCGAAAATAAACAAAACGAAGTAATAAAATAAATTGTTTAGCAAGCGTATGAACAATTTCATATGTAAATTTAGTCATCATAATTTTGATTTGCTGTATGCATAAGTATGATATGCTGTGTTGACTTTGGGAGGTTCACGGAGAGAAGTGTATGGTATATTCTCCAATGTAACATAGTATTTATTACTATGTAGCATGGTAACCAGTCCTATTTCTCAAAGCATAGGAGTCATTACTATGTAGCATGGGAATGATTACTATGCTACAAAGTAATATCTACGATTTTACATAGTAACCATGCTACTGGTAAATATTACTTTGTAGCATAGTAATCAAAGCCATGCTAGCATGTTACTGAGCCCCATGCTGAATAGCGTGAAAGCAGTTTCAATATTAAGCGCTGCTATATAGTATATACGTCTAATATAACCTGTACATATATTAATCTTAATTACTACTTATATCAATGAATATTATTTTAATGAAAATTATCAATCATACTAAACTCAAGTATTATTTGACAAAGTATCATTGTCTATTGTATGCTGATTTAAAATGTTGTTTATGGATTAAATATATTCTTAATTTAGATAATTGTTAATTTCCTCTGCATTAATAATTCATAATTAATAATTTTACTTACAATAAAATATTAATTTAATGCCTTTGAATAAATAATTAAATTAGTATAATATTTTTCTATTAAAAATAACCCATGTTAAAATTTGTTAATGTTAATGTTTATTATTTTATTTCAAAATTCTAGTTAAATATTATTTATTTATTATTAATTAAATAACCTAATCTTTTAATTATAAAACCTTATTTTAATATTAACCTTTTACTACCTTCAATTGGAAGCAGCTTCATCGAAATTGTAATAATTACAACGTAGCATAGGAATGATTCCAATGTAACATGGTAATGATTCCCATGCTAGCATGGCTAGCGTTACCATGCAATATCGGACAAATTACTATGTCAAATAAATAATACGGCTAAAAACTTGCGTTACCATGCTACATAGTAATAATTACTATGTTACATTGGAGAATTTACCATTCTCTTCTCTCCGTGTTAATTATTTAACATCTCACGTATTCAAAATCATTTTACTCCATATATTCATAAAAAATAGAATCGAATGTATTTTAATTACTTCATTTTATTTATTTTCGATTTTTGTTATTAATCTTATCAACAATATAACTCCAATCCCAATTTTTTTTATGTGGTAATTACATTGGATGCGAATTATTTCAAGTATTACAGTAGAAAAGGAATATTGTATGGTTTATTAATTGTTTGTAATTAAATAAATTGAATTATATTTTGATCAAAACAATTTCCCTGGCGGATCCGTTTCCGCCGTGGGTTTCAGTGTTAACTTAGTGTAATTCGAATTACACTGAAAATACACCGGAATTTCACGTGTATCACACGGTGGGTTTGTGAAAATTTCACTTTCATTTTACACTTGTTTCACACTAATCTACTGACACTCGTTTTACACTCTATTACCATTGAATTTCCACTGTATATCCTGGTAGTTCAAGCGCCACCGTACAAATTCGCTAAAAACTCGGCGTATCAACGGAGTTTCGACGGTGTTTTCCGGTGAAAAGCGGTGTTTTGTCTGCCATGATGACACGAGGATTCAACTGTGTTTTCTCAGAGTTTTTACGACGTTTTGTCTGCGTTTTCTAGCGTATTTTTGATATTTTAAAATTTTGGTGTAATTAATTTGTATAATAATTATTTTCACGTTAAAGGAGAACTTGCACTGAAAAAGAAAACGGTATAATATGATGTAATTTAAGCATAAAATTGAAATTCCCACTGAAACAGCCGCCGTGTAAAATCAGTGTAGTTTTGGTGTACCCTTTCTTTCATCGAAGCTCCGGTGGGAATAGCGTGTAAAAATCGTGTAATACGATGTAGTATATAAGCGCCCGAGTAAAAATAGTACATTGCATAGCGAGTGGGTTAGATGAGTCTTTATACGGGAAGCACAATGTTTTCACACGAGTCGTAGGTGCACACGCACGAGCGCCAGCGAGTGCTTAGTGTGCACCGGAGACGAGTGCTAAGAACATTGTGTTTGACGGATAAAGACTTAACCCACGTGCTATGCACTATACTTTATTCAACAATTGTCTGATTCTTGCGAATTATCATATCAGCAAAGTTAACCCTAAATCAGGTGGGGTTCTATATGATATTAGTTCTTGATTTCTCTCACCACTTATATCTTTTATTTATTTTAATTAATAAAAAATAACTAACGTATTTATACGTAGACACTGATACCAAAGTTGTTAGATTGATTGTACTACTCATTCTGAATATATTTAGTGTCGAGATTATTTGCTTTAGTGATAATAGTAGAGTTTGTGTTTGAGAACGGTCGATAATAACTTTTGAGGAACGTGTTTATGGATTCAAATCCGGATGTTTATGACTCTATAAACACACGCTGTTGAGGAACATGGGACGCCATTTGCTTTTTGACGAATTATCAACCACCGATCGGTAAATGGTCATTTAGGGTTTGCTTTGCAGATATGATAAGTCGCGATAATCAGGCATGCGTTGAATAAAAAACTATATATAATTTTAAATAATTATATATAATTATATATGAATCATATCGAGTTAGACATAATTATACAGAATTATATATAATCATATATAATGCCACAAAAAAAATTCAGCCTGTTTTTTTGTCAACGAAAAAACAGGCTGAAAACTTGCAGGAAGGTGAGAAAAGATGCCTGTTTAAAGTGGAGCTATTAATATTAATATTTCGAGGTGCCTATTTCTAATTTTCCATTTTCCATTTTAATAACATAATAAAAAAATTTTATTTTTTTTTATTTTTTTAGCTCGGCATTCACACCTCATATAAATAAATCTATAAGATATTCTTGTGGAGAATTTCACACTCTAAAAAAAAGGTCGCTTATCATTTTTTGATACAGCCATCTATTCAAAAGTTATTGGAGCTGGAAGTTAAATCAATACTAAATTTTCAGATCTTTTACTTTTCCAGCTGAACTATCAGACTTATTAAAAAATGCCATAGTTCCTTTCTTGTAGACAATTTTATTCCCTACAAATTATTTGTAATGAAGTTCGTTGAAATTCCGCATTGTTTTTGAGTTATTTTTATTTTAATGTTAAGTTCTCAGAATAGATTGGAAGACTATTATTTTTACGAGCTTGGTATTAAATGAAAATAACTAGTAAACAATGCGGAAATTAAATAAACCATTAATAATAATTTGTAAGAAATAAAATTGTCTATCAAAAAAGTCCTATGACATTTTTTAATAAGTCTGATAGTTTAGCTGAAAAAAAATAATGATCTGGAAATTTATTATAGATTTGACTTCCTGCTCCAATAACTTTCGAATAGATGAATTTATAAAAAATGATGAGAGAACTTTTTTGTAGAGCGTTAAATTCTTTTAAAGAATATCCTATGGACTTATTTATATGAGGTGCGAATGCTGAGCTAAAAAAATAAAAAAATTTTTTATCATGTTATTTAAATGGGAAATGACAAATTAGAAATAGACACTAAATATTAATATTAAGAGCTCCTCTTTGAACAGGCTTCTTTTCTCACCTTCCTGCAAATTTTCAGCTTATTTTTTTGTTGAAAAAAAAGTCGTCTCAAAATGGCACACCCTAATGTTTATATATGATTTTATATAATTGCGTATAATTATATATAATGTCAATAAAAAAATCACATGGTTATATATAATCTTACATAATTATATATGGTTATATATAATTAACAAGCAATCTACAGATTCCATAATAAATACCTGTGTTTTACTACAACTTGAATTTTTAAATAACTCGTCATTTAACTATGTTCTGTTTTCAATTGTTTGATTAAAAAATACAATTCATTTTCACTTTTAAAGGAAAACTTTCTTCAAAAAAATATCTCTCATACTAAGAAATAAGAACACTTTAAGCAATTAAAAATTTTTTAATTCAAGCATAAAAATATGTCGATTTGGAAAAAAAAATTTTGACTTAAGATAAAAATATCAAGATAATTATTTACTTGGTGCAAAATAATCAGATAATTGTAAAATGTATTTGTAATCAATACTAAAAGTTGGAATTATTTTATAATATAAGAATTAGGGTGTGCTGAAAAACAACATTTTTTTTTTTTCGGGCACCACCAGATATTGACGGAATATGACAAAATAAAAATTCTGTCAGAAGCTTGGCTCTTAAATTCAAGTTTTAGAGGTAGCCCATCGTATTTTTCGGTTTCCCATTTAAATAAAATAGGAAAAATTTTTTTTACAGTTTAAAATTTTATCACTCACCAGGGAATCTGTGTATTGGAAAAATCAATGAATACTTGTGTTAAACATTGAACGTTACACAAAAAAGGTCTCTTATAATTTTTTGAAAAATATTCGAAGTCAAAGTTGGATTCATAGTAAATTTTAGTATTATTGCACATCTCAAGCGCGAAAGCGCTGAGGGTGCTTTATGATCGCTCTAAATATTTCGACTCATTCACTCACATTAAATTATCTCGAGATTTTTTACTTTTTCGGCAAAACTATCAGAGTTATCTTAAAATGTGATAGAGTCTTTTATGTAAATCATTTCACTTCCTACAATTTATTTTTCACAAAGTAATACAGTTCACTAGAACCAAGAAAATTAATCTTGATACAAAAAATTTGTTTTAACGATTCAGAAAATTGAAATTTTCTTGCACCTAGTAAATAATTATTCTGAATCAAAATATTTTTTTCCTCGTTAACATATTTTTATGCTTGAACAAAAAAAATTTTTACTTGTTTCAAGAGTTCTTTTTTTCTAAGTATGAGAAATATTTTTTGTAAGAAAGATGTGTTAGTTTTTTAAAACAATTTAACATTTTTTGGTTTAAAGACAATAAATTTTCTCGGAATAAGTACTATGTCTTAAACGCAAAAATTTTTGTATGCTCCAACTAAGAAAAAAAAAATGCTTACACTAAGAGAAAAATAAGTTGGGAGTAAAGATATATATGTATATATTAGGGTGTTTAAAAAAAAAAAACAAATTTTTTTTCTTTAATGGTATCCAAAAATTGAAAGTATAACTAAAAATGAAAATTTTGGTACCAGTCGAAGCTCTTAATAATGATATTAAGGTTTGCCTCAATCCATTTTTCTATTTTCCATTTAAATATCACGGAAAAAAATTTTTTTTTTTTTTTTAATTTTCTAGCTCACAAACTAATCAACGGATTTTTATGCACTATAAATGTTTTTATAGGAAATTGAGCGCTCTACAAAAAAAGTCTCTTATCATTTTTTGATGAATCCTCCTGTTCAAAAGTTATTTGAGCTTCAAGTCGTTTATAGTAAATTTTGAGATTTTTTTACTTTTTCAGCGAAAATATCAGTCTTATCAAAAAATATCATAAGAACTTTTTTGTAGATAATTTTATTTCTTACAAATTATTACAAATAAAATTGTTCGAAAGTCCGCATTGTTAACAAGTTATTTTCATTTCAATGTCAAGCTCTTAAAATCAATCAGGAATCTATTTTTTTAAGAGCTTGACATTGAAATGAAAATAACTTGTTAACAATGCGGACTTTCGAACAATTTTATTTGTAATAATTTGTAAGAAATAAAACTATCTACAAAAAAGTTCTTATGATATTTTTTGATAAGGCTGATACTTTCGCTGAAAAAGTAAAAAAATCTCAAAATTTACTATAAACGACTTGAAGCTTAAATAACTTTTGAACAGTAGGATTCATCAAAAAATGATAAGAGACTTTTTTTGTAGAGCGCTCAATTTCCTACAAAAACATTTATAGTGCATAAAAATCCGTCGATTAGTTTGTGAGCTAGAAAATTAAAAAAAAAAAAAAAATTTTTTCCGTGATATTTAAATGGAAAATAGAAAAATGGATTGAGGCAAACCTCAATATCATTATTAAGAGCTTCGACTGGTACCAAAATTTTCATTTTTAGTTATACTTTCAATTTTTGGATACCATTAAAGAAAAAAAATTTGTTTTTTTTTTTAAACACCCTAGTATATATGTAGGAGAGGGAAGTCACCGGTGCTATAAGCAGCAGCGGAAGTAGTTCGATTCTCGCCACGAGATCGCGCCCACAGAATGTAGTGTCCCTGGCAAGAAACTTATTTCAGAAGTGTTAAATTCCAAACTTGAGACTATTCTGGCCCGGGTACTCCTCCGTTATTTGACAGAGTGATAAGTACCTTTTTTGATGGTAATATAGTACATCCTATATTACATAATGACAAAAATATTCATTATCAATGTTTCCATGAATAATTATTCTTAGAAATTAAACTTGGGCTTTAATGTAACTTGGACTTACAAAAAAAAGTTATTTTAATAAGAAGTATAGAGTCTATACTATATGAACAATAATTTACAATTCATTTAATACGTTGTACAGGATGTAATTTAAGCGTACAGTTTAAATTTCCACTAATTCAGCCGTGGTGTAAAATAAGTGTAGTTTTAGTGTAATCTTTCTTTTATCGAAGCTCCAGTGGGAATAGCGGGTAAAAATTGTGTAGTACGATGTAATTTAAGCGTGAAATTTAAATTTCCACTGAATCGGCCGTGGTGTAAAATAAGTGTAGTTTTAGTGTAATCTTTCTTTTATCGAAGCTCCAGTGGGAATAGCGGGTAAAAATTGTGTAGTACGATGTAATTTAAGCGTGAAATTTAAATTTCCACTGAATCGGCCGTGGTGTAAAATAAGTGTAGTTTTAGTGTAATCTTTCTTTTATCGAAGCTCCAGTGGGAATAGCGGGTAAAAATTGTGTAGTACGATGTAATTTAAGCGTGAAATTTAAATTTCCACTGAATCGGCCGTGGTGTAAAATAAGTGTAGTTTTAGTGTAATCTTTTGTCTATTGAACCTCTGGTGGGAATAGCGGGTAAAAATCGTGGAATACGATGTAATTTAAGCGTAAAATTTAAATTTCCACTGAATCGGCCGTGGTGTAAAATGAGTGTAGTTTTAGTGTACTCCTTCTTCTATTGAAACTCCGGTGGGAATAGCAGGTAAAAATCGTGTAACCCGGAGGAGTGCAGTGTAATTTAAGTGTATGTTGTGTGGAATTTTTTCACATTTACACGGTGGGATTTCAGGGAATTCAGTGGAATCGGATCCGCCAGGGTTAATTTATTTAGTCTCCTTTATTTACTTTATATGTCAATTTATTTCCAACCTTTTAGTTTTTTATATATACATGCAGAACACTACTCATTCGTGTGCGCACACGAACCATTCGTGTGCGCACACGAACCATTCGTGTGCACACACGAGCCATTCATGTGCCGCACCAGACTGGTTACTGTGCTCGGATTATGGTGCAGCGCCACACTGGTTACTGTTCAGAACCTGACTGAGTCGTGTGCGCACATCACTCAGTCGGGTGCTAACTCGATTTTCTTTCATTTTTTTCAAGAACCGTATTAAGTCGGGTGCAGAACAGTAACCACTCGGGTTCTTATCTTTCCGTGTATGAGATTTTCAAAACAGGGTAGGGAGTTACAAAATTTTTTAGTTCTTGAACTTTTTGGAAATTTTATTTTACTTTTTTTTACCTTATATTAAACATCTACATCTCTGTTTAGTGTTTATGGCTCCTCATTTATTAACTATTTGATCGATATATTTTATTGATTAAGAGAAGTTAATTCTTTGCTTGTTTTTGTTATTTAGACGCCACTTCAAAATACACGGAACATCATTGGCAATAATGGGGCAACTTTCCTTAATTGTGTAAGTCATTTGTTAAATACTTGTTAAACGATAAATATTTTTCATTCATGTCTTTATCCACTGTCCTAGCGGTTTCGTAGTAACGTTGAGAATAGCGTGAGTTCATTTAACTGTTAACGTTGTTAATTAATTAGATTTCATAACAAGTCTCACCTGATGATTTGAATAAAATCATTTCACGCGCTTTTCTATTTCGCCGGAACACTTCGTTAGCAGCGTGAGCTCACTGCGCAAGAATAATACGCAAGATCGTGAAGCGTTTCTGAAATTCCATTACATAATGGTGTAGAAAGTTTAAATTCATGCGCACACACATGCAAAAATATATACGTGAATTCACGTATAACAATTTTTTTCAATTCTTAAGCAAGTCTGCTCTCAAGAATCTCAAGATCGATAGGTGCTAGTATCTTTTTCTACGTATGTATCTTGCTGCAGATACTTGTGGCCAGATTTCAATGGCAAGTATAGTGCAAGCCTTACACAAGAAATTCGTGTCAGATTATAACTCAATTCTGGAGGAATACTATAATTGAAAATAGTTGTTCATGGCTTGCTCAAAATCTGTTCAAGGCTCAAAATTAACCTTGAGCCTTGAGCAGATCTTGAGCAAGCCATATGCAAGTACTTACTGTAAGTTACTGGTGCAAGAAATGCGTTAGACACCCTGATTAAAAATACTCATTGAAAAGGATTGAAAAGGATGAGAATTGAATACTTATGAATACTTTCTATACCCCAACATTTTCATCTGGACATAAAATTAATACTTTTCAATTCTATTGAATCCAAAAATAATATGAGAATTTTTATTCCTCGGAATTGAAAAAGATTCAAAAGAATTGATATTTTTAATCTTTCTGAATACTTTTCAATACCAAAGAAAGAGCCATCCGGCCTTACCCGGAATGGAAAGGTAGATTTCTTATAGATGTGAATACAATAAAGCTATAATAGTGTAATTAATACTTTTTTTGTAAGCTTAAACATGAATTTTAAGAAAATGGGTTATGCCTTATTATTTAGAAGTTATTAGATGACTAAGCTGCAAAAATAAGCTTTTTGTATTTTTTGTGAAATTTTTGATATCATCAAATTGTTAGAAAAGATGTTTCAAAAAATCCAGTATTGCAGTGAAAATTAAAGCTAATCGTTCAAATTTTAAGATACTTTTTACAGAATTGAGTTATCATTTTCGGTTCAAAAGTTATTTAAGGATAAAGCCAGAAAATTCATTTTTATGAAAATCAAAAAAAATTTTCAACACTCACAACTTCCAAACTAATCGACCGATTGGGCTCATCTTCGAACTTGATCAAGGTAATTGTCCAATAAATAAGTGTATAAAATTTCATTAAGATCCGTTAAGAATAGCGGGTGCTATCGTGATGACAAGGCGCGTTATATTGTATATATATATATATATATATATATATATATATATATATATATATATATATATTAGGGTGGTCGTTAAAAATTTAATTTTCTCAGGCGCCCCATAAAAAGCTTCTTTTTAGTGAAAAAATACGCGGGGAATTTAGTTTTTTTGTTTTAAGTAAAAAGAACACGTGCCGAAGGACGATCTAAGTTCATTTTTCGATACAATCGTGGTTTTTTTAAATACCTCATGAAATATGCAGATTAAAAGAAAAAACCATGGAAACAATTTTGTAGGAAATTAAATTCTCGACAAAAAAAAGGCATATTTATTTTTTTCATAAAATGTGTATTTATGAAGATATTTTAAAAAAACTTCTTTAGGTCTTATCGATTGGGCATTTTAAGGATAATGAATGTAAAAAATAACGTTTTTTCATAAATATAGTCAACTTCGTAACTCGTAACATATCAATTATTAATGCTTGTTACAGTTTCTATATACTTGAAAAAATATTATTTTCAAAATTTGTAATCCTTAAAACGCTCAATTCATCAGATCTAAAAAAAGTTTTTTACAATTATCTTCATAAAAACACATTTTATAAAAAAAATGAATACAACCTTTTTTGTCAAGAATTTAATTTCCCACAAAATTGATCTCATGATTTTTTCCTTTAATCTGTATATTTCATGAGATATTTTAAAAAAACCGCGATCGTATCAAAAAATGAGCTTAGATCGTCCTTCGGCACGTGTTCTTTTTACTTGAAACGAAAAAACCAAATTCCCCGCGTATTTTTTCACTAAAAAAAAGCTTTCTATAGGGCGCCTGAGAAAATTTAATTTTTAACGACCACCCTAATATATATACATACATGCATACATATATAAATTTTTGAGCGGATGGTATTTTTCGACTTTACGAAGTAAAATAAGATATATGGTAGCAAAATTTTTTGATAATTCGATCATGAGGGTCTCTGCAATAGGCCGATTTCTAAAGAAATCTACCCAATAATATCACATTTCGGGTCACGTGTAGGATTGAAAAGAATTCAAATGAATTGAAATTTTTGAATCTGTTTGAATACTTCTCAATACCTAAATAATTCGATTTTCGGATCGAGAGTATGATCGAAAAGAATTCAAATGAATTGAAATTTTTTAATCTTTTCCAATGCTTCTTAATACCTAAATAATTCGATATTTCGAATCGAGTATAGGATTGAAAAGAATTCAAATGAATTGAAATTTTTGAATCTTTTTCAATCCTTCTCAATATCTAAATAATTCCATATTGGAAGGTATTAAAATGATAAAAGATTGAATTCTTTTCAGTACTTTTGAATTCCATTTTAAGAATTACAAAGTATTCAAATGATCCAAATTTCAATTCCATTCAATACTTTTCAATACCTCTGTATGGATTGAAAAGGATTGAAAAAATTTTCAATCCCTCTCAATGAGTAATTTTAATCAGGGCATTGTTTCATTGCACGTATTCAAGATATCTTTAATATTCTTGCGTACGATACCATGAGCAAGCATATACAAATCGTGATACAGGTTTCTTGATACACGATCTTGCGAAAGACACATCCCTGGTAGAAATGATTCCGGGTACCTGACCAGGCTTCATATAATTTGCCCGATTTGAAATAAGAGCCCGAGAAATCGCCCCGGTTATTAGCCCGGTTAGAATGTAATGCGTTTTGAGGTGGCCCCGGCAAAAGAGCCCGGTCGGGTGAATAATCGGGTAGACAGTTAATCACCCGATCGGGCATACGTTCTGCTGCATGATCAGGAAAGAATTCAGAAACCTGATTGGATTTTTTGGAATTGCCCCAACTATTTACCCGGTTAAACTGCAGTGCGGTTTTAAAGCATGTATAGAAATCTTAACTGAATTTAAAAAAAAAACAATTTTTTTTTTCTTTTTTCATTTTTCGTTCAATCGTCTTCACGCTACAGGGACTATCAGGTTTGCGGATAGTTTATTTTCTAATCGAATAGGGGAATTTTAATTCAGAGAAAAACACTAAAACTTATGAATGATCGCATACACATTAGTAGGATTCGAACCCGAGACCCTACGGACGAAAGACCGACGCTTTAACGACTTGGCTACGCAACCGACAGTGATGACAGAGTTTAGCTGTACTACATAATCTATAGGTAATTTGAGGATTTTTTTTTTTTGTTCTGTTAGTATAGTTTTTTTACTTTATTTACTTTTTCTTTTATAATTTAAGTAGATACCATATTTATAATATATGAAAAATACAAATGTAAAAATTCTATATATTAGAGTTATTCACATTTTGCCCGATTAGTTACCCGATCGGGTGAAAAGTGATGGCTAACAAAATTCTCCCTGACTAGTTACCTAACTGGGTTTTCGATAGTTTGGGTAACGATGTCGTCCCTGGTCTGGCACCTTTTCGGGTACATATCATCGGGCCTTACTTTTACTCCCCGATCGAGTGCTGGTCGACAGTCGGGCGGTTGTCGGGCACTTTCTACCAGGGATACGTAGAAAAAAATACTAGCAGCTATGGGTCTTGCTCCAGATACTTACTCCAAAGTTTTGCTCTAACACGTGTTACTATGGAAGCCTTTAAACATTTGCATCTTAAAGAAGAAGATTTAGGATAGAAGGGGATTGGGAAAAATAAGGAAAAGATCTTGATAGACAATTAAACTGATAAATTGGTAAAAATAATTGGATAACCCGTGTTAAGGCGTAACATGCAGATAAATAATAATAATCTCTATTGTTAAAACTATACGTAGAATGTCATGAAATCAGGCGCTCCAAGCATGAATTTCAGTGCTCGGAATAATTAAATATTCAAAGCAGGCATCCAAGAATGAAATAAATACTCTAATAAGCCTTTTTAGTTTGTAGCATCTCCATTGTGTTGTCCAAATCGAGCGTCAATTTTAACCGGAAGATATCAACATAACCACCAGACTTTTAATAATTCGTTATCCGGAGGATGTAGTAGCATGAAATGGCAAAACACTTACGAAAAACATACTTTTGCTACGATTTTAAAAACTCAAAAGAATTATAGAACATTTTATGCTGGCAAATATTTGAATCAAGTAAGTACGTGAACATGAAGGAGAATTGGCAAATATATTTATGTTCAGCGTTACAATTTCTCTAGCGAATTCAAATCACGGTAATTTATCGTATTTTGCCGTAATTTGCGGCATTTTTACCGTAAGCAAAGTATGCTTTTTTACTTTTACAATTTTTAAAGTGCAATTCTTCACCTTACGGTAAAATACCGCAGGCTTGCCACATTATTACATTAAATGACCGCCCTCTTGTTCCAAATTTACGGTAAAAATACAGCTTCTTTGCCGAGAAATGCCATAATTTTGCAGTAAAATGCCGTACAGTTATCATAAAATACTGCACTTTACCGTAGAATACCGTATTCTATCGTAAGTTACGTCATTTTACGGTAAAATCCTGTAATTCTTTCGAATGCCGTAAATTACGGCAATTACCGTAATTCGGATCCGCCAGGGATTCTTAAAATTTTAATTTTAATTTTAGTATGGAACAAATTCGGCGGGAGGACCAAATCATAAGCCAGCAGGATGGGATTGGTGGGCTGGATTGATTGGCAATTCCAAATATTATAATTATACGTTATCTGTGAACGGTTCTGCAAAGTTTTACGGCGATAAAATAAAAGACTATCTGACGGATGTCATAGTAAGATTCATAATTGTTTTTTACTTTAACTGTTGCCATTTTTCGAGAATTGATTAATATATTAATAGGCTGAAATGGCTGTGAGCTTTATTCGAAGTTCTAATAACGACGCTCAACCGTTTCTTATGGTTCTTGCACCTCCAGCACCACATGCACCGTTTACGCCAGCCTTTAGGCACAATGATAAATTTAAAAAAACGAAAGCAAAGCGTACACCTAATTTCAATTCCTCACCTCAAATGGTACGGTCAGTTGTTTGACAAATCTTCCTCATACATTATACAATTAACTTTGAAGAGGTACGTTTTTTTACAGGATAAGCATTGGTTAGTTCGAATGGCTCCATCACCGCTTCCACACGAAATATTACCAAAGCTAGATTTCATTTTTAGACGGCGTTGGGAAACACTTTTATCTGTTGATGATTTAGTAGTAACAATGTATGAAACGTTAAGACTTCAGAAAGTTTTAAATAATACCTATATCATATTCACGTCTGATAATGGATATCACATAGGTAAATATTTAATTTATACAACAACAGTTTATAATGTAGGAATGTTATTTGGATAGTAGAGAAAATTCTCAAGTCTGTTCAGAACTGATCAGACCTGCGGATTGAATAAGGCTGAGTTTATTGGCACCCCTATGTGGATATAAGAGTGGATATAAAAGTGCATTTACGCCATTTTGCTAGTAGTTAGGTGTGGATATAAGAGTGGATATATGTGGATATAAGAGTAAATACATGCAGATAGAAGTGGATATAAGAGTGGATGTACGAACGGATAAATGTGAGTATAATAGTGGATTCATGTGGATGTAAGAGTGAAACGCATATGGATATAAGAGTGGATATAAGAGTAAATACATGTAGATAGAAGTGGGTATAAGAGTGGATGTACGAACGGATAAATGTGAGTATAATAGTGGATTCATGTGGACGTAAGAGGGAAACACATGTGGATATAAGAGTAGATATAAGAGTAAATACATGTAAATAGAAGTGGATGTAAGAGTGGACGCAAGAACGGATAAATGTGGGTATAGTAGTGGATTCATGTGGATGTAATAGTAGATACATGTGGATAGGAGTGCATATAAGTGTAGATGCAAGAACGGATAAATGTGGGTATAATGTTGAATGCATGTGGATGTAATAGTTAAACACATGTGGATAAGTCATTCCTTATCAAATCGACCGATAGTTGGATTCGACCGCTTTCGATTTGCATGAAATTTGGTCAAAAGTTTTCTTTCATCCAATAAGGAAGTTTTACCAACGGACAAAAATTAAAAAAATTACTAACAAAAGTTATGCAAAACTCCAAATCTTATCATTTTTTGAATTTTCCGAGATTATTTTTTGAATATCTCGAAAACTATTAGAGTTACAAGAATTGACCTTGGTTCATTTCAAGAGGATACTTAAAGCTACATAAAAAGTATGCTTGAAAAATAAAATTTTGAAAATTAAAAAATTGCACAATTTTGAAATGTTCAAATTTGAAGAATTCAAAAACTTGTTTCTTTTCTGGCTCAAATTTTTTTGTAGATTATCTTTATCCGTTTTTAAAAGATCCTGAAATTTTCAGAGAGGTGATTTTTTTCGCGACCTCTAAATTAAATAATTAGTCCAAGATTGAATTGTAGAGTTCTTCAAAATAATATAAAAAATAAAAAAATCCAACGTTACTGGAAGAAAACCCTGTTCGGCTATTTTTTGTAAACAAAAAGTGATTTCTATACCATGACCGAGTAAATAAAGTGCTCTTAGTTGGAAATTATTCATCGGATCAGTTCGTCAAAACTCTTATTTTGAAGGGGAAGAATCATAGAAACTGCGTACCAAATCTCAAATCAAAATATTAAAAACTTTTCAAGCAATAAATTTTTAATGTCAAAACGGCAAATTTATCAACATTTGATTATATCTAAATCAAATATTACCCTGGTTGGAAGAAACCATTGGCCAAAGCTTGAACCGTCATCAGCTAATGCTCCTCGGCTTAGCGCAAGGCTTGGGTCGAGCCTTGGCTGACCATTGGGCGAGCCATGGTACAAGGCTTGGATGGTAGCCATGTTCCGAGCCTTGGGAAACAAAATATCAAGCCTCGGCCGAGCCTCGGGAAGCTAAAAAACTAAGGCTCACCCAATGCTCAATCTATAATATTGTCATTTAAATTAATAAATATAATTAAAAAAAAGTTTGATCACACTTTTAGCGTCATTACATTGGAGTGTAATTAACTAATTACTGAATTAATGGGAAATAACAAATACAGTAGAATCTCTCTATATTTGACTCATCTGTCCAGGACCTCTCTCTGTATTTGCCCCTTTCCTTCATCCCCACTACAGCAACGCTATTGTCTCCTATGCGCAGATCTGAGCGGCTAAATGCGCAGTGTGAAAAAATAGTTTTTATCATTCATGCGATATAAGTGCTATCTTGGCGCACGCTCTTTTGTTCGCCAAATAGCTGTTTGCCCATTCAACTGTTCCCGCAACATTTGTGTGCGTTATACGATTATCTGTGTGCGACAAGTAAATTTGAGTGCGACAAGTAAACTTGTCGCACGCAAATTTACTTCTAGTCGCACGTAGATTTAACCCACAAAAATTTCGCGGCAACAGTTGAATCAGTAAAAAGCTACTTGGAGAACAAAACAGCGAGCACCAAAATAGTACTCATATCGCGTTCATGATAAAAAAAACTGTGTTCAATTCGTGCGGTATTGCCGATTACCCACACGAGCAAATGAGCGCACTCACTTCGTTCGTGCGCTCAACTTTGCTCTCGTGGGCAATCGACAACTTACCGCACTAGTTGTACAATATACTATTCCAACGCGATACACTGAGTTTCAAAAATAGTATTGAATCGCATTGAATTGCATCGAATCGCATTGCCTTCCAATGCGATTCCAATTGCTGGGTAACCACGAACTACGTTAAAAGAATCTTCCCGAATAAGTTGATTTAATAAATTATTAATTTTTAATTATAAATATTAATTAAGGATTTTCTTATTGCTGGTTCTGAAGTCGGGAAAATTATTGTGATTATCTCAGGAGTAAGTTGACTCGTTCCGCACCGGACACGCGGCTGAAATAAATAACTTATTCTACGGGACGGTGGTAATAAGTATATTAGTTGGTAGAGACTCGATTATATTTACAATTCTTTTATTTATCAAAATTCCCAAATATATACAGGTTTCCTCTTTTTTATTATTTAAAATTTTAAATTTATTGCGTATATTTATTGGACGTGGGAAAAGATAAGATGAATAAGTAAAAATATGTCGGACTACGTTGAAGAGAGAAAGAGCACGGAAAAAAGAAAACAGGAATAATTGCTGTTCGAACGAGCATTTATTACATTTTCAAATTGTAACGCAGCGCTTCATAAACAAAACTGTAAAAGTTACAGTTTGGCCCTGCGCAGTAAGATTTACATTTTAAGTATGAAATATTACAGTTTGGAAATGTATCAAGTTTACTTTCTCACACTGTAATATTTGTTGAAAGTTATCAAGGTATCATTTGATATGCTTCAAAACTTACAGTTTTTCTCATTAAGCTTTACGTCAAAATTTTTAAAACTCGTTTCTCAAAATAACGATGTTGCCACTATAAACTGTAAAATTTTACATTTTCAGTTAGTAATATTTGTGTTTATTTTTTTCAATAATCGAGTTTGAATAGTGACACGATTCAACATCACCCTACCCGGGAAAAAATGTTTGGATATGATCATATCTGTTCATGTATGATCATATATGGGCTCAGATATGATCATGTCTGTTCATGTATGATCTTATATGATCGCAGATCTGATCATGCATGACGTCATGTATGATCATGCACGATCATAACTATTCATACATGATTATATATGAGCTCATATATGAAGCCATGTATGATCACGTATCGTCATATCTGCACTCAAATAGGGGAAAAATTTTCAGACATGATCATATCTGTTCATGTATGATTATAAATGAACTCATATATGACTTCATGTATGATCATGCATGAGCATGCATGATCATATCTGCAGCCTTTTACGAAAAAAAATAATCAGGTATGATCATATCTGTTCATGTATGATTGTTGTCAATTCAAAAATAAATTTGAAAGTGTGGTAATAATTTATTTTTTTTTATTTTTGGTTACCATAGGTTATTCTTATCTATTTTCTCAATTGAAATTAATTATCAATATACCTGAGATCATATCCGAACATTTTTTCCCGAGTGTATTGATAATTAATTTCAATTGAGAAAATAGATGAGAATAACCTATGGTAACCAAAAATAAAAAAAAAACGAGTGAGCCTCACAGACATAAGGTCACAATAGAAGTGAAACTTTTTTAATAATTAAGTCGGTTTGAATGAATGAATACATTAATATTAAATGTAAATATAATATATATAATATTGGCCATTACATCGTGTCGGATAGTATAGCATCGGATAAAAAGAAATCTCTGAAAATAAAACTAATGCATAATTAGTTTTCTACTAAATGTAAAAATTTAAAAAACAATAAATTGTAAGATGAAAAATAAATATTTCAAAATATATTCATGTTAATTAAGTGTAAAATTATAAATATGAATTGTAAAATGACCGAATAAAAAAAAGCCCCAATAAAAAAAATCTCTAGATTTGTAAAACACTAAAAAAAAAACATGGTCATTATTTAAAAATTTGTAAATAATTTTAGTGTATATTTGAAAATATTTATAATTAAAAAGAACTAAATTAAAAAGTTGATAAAAAGTAATTACTATAAATAAAGATATACCTCCAAATAAATTACTGTATAAAATTTAATTTCAATGAATAGAAACATAAATAATTTTAAAAATTGTAATTATAAAAGTATAAAATCATTTAAATATACTTAAAATATTTTCTTTAATTGAATAAATGAAAGTATGTAATTTTAAAGAGAACAACAAAAAAATTACTATGAAAAAAAAAATTCTAAAAACAAACATTTGCATAACTAAACATGTATATAAAAAAATTATGTTAAATAAACATCTCTATAAATAAAATTTCTATAAAAAATTAACTGTTTTTGAACATCTCTATAAAATATGATAATATCTATAATCAAATTTGATTCGATATTATATTTAATAGAGATTTTCAAAAACAATTAATTTTTTAGATATTTGATTTATCGAGATGTTCATTTTTACTTAATTTTCTTATATACATGTTTAGTTATGCGAATGTTTATTTTTAGAATTTGTATTTTTATAGGAATTTTTTTTAGTTCTCTTTAAAATTACATACTTTCGTTTATTTATTTAATTAAAGAAAATATTTTAAATATCTTTAAATGATTTTATACCTTTATAATTACAGTTATTTTTAATTTCTTATGTTTTTATTTATTGCAATTAAATTTTATACAGTAATTTATATGGAGGTATATCTTAATTTATAGAAATTACTGTTTATTAACTTTTTAATTTAGTACTTTTTAATTATAGATATTTTCAAGTACACACAAAAATTCTTTACAAATTCTTAAATACTGACCATATTTTTTTTAGTGACTTATTTTACAATACATATTAATAATTTTACATTCAATTAATATGCATATATTTTTACATTTCGTAGAAAACTAGTTATACATATTTTGATTTTCAGAGATTTTTTTTCCCCGAAGCTACCCTGATTAAAAATACTCATTGGGAGGGATTGAAAAAGATGAGAATTGAATACTTTTGAATACTTTCTATACCCCAACATTTTCATCTGGACATAAAATTAATACTTTTCAATCCCAAAATAATATGAGAATTTCTAAACTTCCGAGGAATTGAAAAAGATTCAAAAGAATTGATATTTTTAATCTTTCTGAATACTTTTCAATACCAAAATAATATCACATTTCGGGTCATGCGTGGGATTGAAAGGAATTCAAATGAATTGAAATTTTTGAATCTTTTTCAATCCTTCTCAATACCTAAATAGTCCGATATTTCGGATCGAGTGTAGGATTGAAAAGAATTCAAATGAATTGAAATTTTTGAATCTTTTCCAATCCTTCTCAATACCTAAATAGTCCGATATTTTGGGTCATGTGTAGGATTGAAAAGAATTCAAGTGAATTGAAATTTTTGAATCTTTCTGAATCCTTCTCAATACCAAAATAATATCACATTTCGGGTCATGTGTGGGATTGAAAGGAATTCAAATGAATTGAAATTTTTGAATCTTTTCCAATCCTTCTCAATACCTAAATAGTCCGATATTTCGGATTGAGTGTAGGATTGAAAAGAATTCAAGTGAATTGAAATTTTTGAATCTTTCTGAATCCTTCTCAATACCAAAATAATATCACATTTCGAGTCACGTGTGGGATTGAAAAGAATTCGAATGAATTGAAATTTTTTAATCTTTTTCAATCGTTCTCAATACCAAAATAATTCCATATTGGAAGGTATTAAAATGATAAAAGATTGAATTCTTTTCAGTACTTTTGAATTCCATTTTAAGAATTACAAAGTATTCAAATAATCCAAATTTCAATTCCATTCAATACTTTTCAATACCTCTGTAGGGATTGAAAAGGATTGAAAAAATTTTCAATCCCTCCCAATGAGTATTTTTAATCAGGGTATACTACCCGACAAGACCTAATGGCCAATATCATATATATATATATATATATATATATATATATATATATATATATGTGTATGTATTTATACATGAATAACGTGCTTAAATTACGACGCATGCGCACTACACTCGTCCATTCTACTCGACTCTTCTCACCTCCCCCCACTCTTCAAAATATATAAGGCTTGCTATACAAGCGATTCCCCTTCTCGCCTATTCTAAACTTTCACTCAATGTTTCTCCTCTGGCGCTACCTCCCCTTTTCCGCCTCAAGTCGTTCAATTTTAGCCTTCGTAAAGAAGTTTCACTTCAAAAAAAATAAATTATTACCACACTTTCAAATTTATTTTTGAATTGACAACAATTAAAATCAATATAAAATAAGAAAACAAAAATAAATTATTAATAAACAAGCGAATTGTATGAAAAATTTGTTTACTCGATGAAAATAGTAGTTTATCTATCGAGTGCGATCGTGTTTAAGACGCGAGTGTGAAGATTGGTGTTCAAGCCGATGGCGGGGGTACCAACACACGAGCGTCTTAGACTCGATTGTACTAGATAAATACATTAGTTTTTGTGACAGATATTTGAAATTTACTACATTTAGTGCCTATAAATGGCAGGTTATAAATTCGCGTCTATTTATTTGGTAATATTGTTTTGAGTATTTATTGAAAATTAGAAAAAAGTCGGTAAGTGAACAAATTAAAATAATGATAAATTTTGTCACAAGATGGCTCGTTAAGTTACTTCGATATTTTTTGGTCGTTTGCTATCACACATGTAACCAAAAAATAATTTTTAATCCGATGATGACGCCACTACTAGAGCGATTAGGTATCTTTTTTACCAGCTGTATCTTATCTAATATTTTCAGCTGCCGGCTATAGGCGCTAAATGTCGTAGATTTCAAGTATCTGTCACAAAAAAGATTTTATATATCTGTATTCGCTCCGAGTGCAGCCATGGTAGGGGAAATTAAATCGACTGAAGCGCTTGCAGTGGTTATTTTCGGAGTTACGGGAGGCTATTATTATTAAAATTGTAAGCAAGTACACGTGAAAGTATTTATTTTATTATTACTTAATGATTTATTTTTCATTTTGATTTTTTTCTTAGTATTATGTTTTGATTTTGATATGAATTTCAAACAATTTGACTTAATTATTTACTGCATTCTTTTTTAATTTTTATCATTATATTTAATTGATCTTATTTCGTTTAACTAAAAAACAACACTGCAATTACTATAAAACTGTCACATATTTTTTGTAACTTTTTTTTTTACTATTACTTATAATATTTATTTATTTTTTTATGTTTCTTGCTATTGACATACGTACACTGATAGAAGGATTTCTTTGGATTTAATAATATTTGTTAATATTTAACAAATGGTTTATCAATGAACAGACTCACATAAATATTTATTAACAGTCAACAAATTATTTATTAGAAAGTATAGTTAGATTAGCGAGAGTTTGCGCTTCGGGTTTTTACCCCCACCATCTAGACACAATGTCTTAGGTATTAAATTTAGATGGTGGGGGTAAAAACCGAAAATATCCGAAACGCAAACTCTCGCTAATCCAACTATATTTCCTTGCATCAAAAAAATATTTATTTATATTTAATAAATCATTTATTCGACGAAATTTGACGTATTTGAAAATATAACCTCATTCTCTCGAAATATAAATAAAAATATTTTTAAAAATTTATTTTAAGTGGGAAAATGAAGAATAGATTATAATAAAAAAAATATTTTTATTACATAATTAACAAACAATTATTTAAAATAATTTTTATATTTTATATAAAATACGGCCGTGAAACAACGCTTACTACTGCCTAGTTACCCTGATTAAAAATACTCATTGGGAGGGATTGAAAAAGATGAGAATTGAATACTTTTGAATACTTTCTATACCCCAACATTTTCATCTGGACATAAAATTAATACTTTTCAATCCCAAAATAATATGAGAATTTCTAAACTTCCGAGGAATTGAAAAAGATTCAAAAGAATTGATATTTTTAATCTTTCTGAATACTTTTCAATACCAAAATAATATCACATTTCGGGTCATGTGTGGGATTGAAAGGAATTCGAATGAATTGAAATTTTTGAATCTTTTCCAATCCTTCTCAATACCTAAATAGTCCGATATTTCCGATCGAGTGTAGGATTGAAAAGAATTCAAATGAATTGAAATTTTTGAATCTTTCTGAATCCTTCTCAATACCAAAATAATATTACATTTCGGGTCATGTGTGGGATTGAAAGGAATTCGAAATAATTGAAATTTTTGAATCTTTTCCAATCCTTCTCAATACCTAAATAGTCCGATATTTCCGATCGAGTGTAGGATTGAAAAGAATTCAAATGAATTGAAATTTTTGAATCTTTCTGAATCCTTCTCAATACCAAAATAATATTACATTTCGGGTCATGTGTGGGATTGAAAGGAATTCAAATGAATTGAAATTTTTGAATCTTTTCCAATCCTTCTCAATACCTAAATAGTCCGATATTTTGGATCGAGTGTAGGATTGAAAAGAATTCAAATGAATTGAAATTTTTGAATCTTTTCCAATCCTTCTCAATACCTAAATAGTCCGATATTTCCGATCGAGTGTAGGATTGAAAAGAATTCAAATGAATTGAAATTTTTGAATCTTTCTGAATCCTTCTCAATACCAAAATAATATCACATTTCGGGTCATGTGTGGGATTGAAAGGAATTCAAATGAATTGAAATTTTTGAATCTTTTCTAATCCTTCTCAATACCAAAATAATATCACATTTCGGGTCATGTGTGGGATTGAAAGGAATTCAAATGAATTGAAATTTTTGAATCTTTTTCAATCCTTCTCAATATCTAAATAATTCCATATTGGAAGGTATTTAAATGATAAAAGATTGAATTCTTTTCAATTCTTTTGAATTCCATTTTAAGAATTACGAAGTATTCAAATGATCCAAATTTCAATTCCATTCAATACTTTTCAATACCTCTGTAGGGATTAAAAAGGATTGAAAAAATTTTCAATCCCTCCCAATGAGTATTTTTAATCAGGGTAGTCTCTTGCTAATATATATAAACTACGTATGATTATATGCAGCCATCTATCGATAATATTTGCCAAAGAATTATTTGTTAATTATTAATAAATATTTATTTGTTTCAAAGAAGCTTCTCACAAGAGTTTTAATAAATCTAGTTAATTACTCTCAAATAAATCCATCCATCAGTGTATAGAAACATACTCTGACAGCCTCCCGTAGTTCATATTTAGTCTGGCGCTGCAGTCACGCTCATAGCGAATACAGTTATATATGAATTATATACAATTGGATAGAGGTGATGCACACCCTGGTTAAAAATACTTATTGGGAGGGGTTGAAAATTTTTTCAATCCTTTTCAATCCCTACAGAGGTATTGAAAAGTATTGAATGGAATTGAAATTTGGATCATTTTGAATACTTTGTAATTCTTAAAATGGAATTCAAAAGTATTAAAAAGAATTCAATCTCTCATCATTTCAATACCTTTTAATTCCAAAGTGAAATTCGAAAATATTAAAAAGAATTCAATCTTTAATTATTCCAATACCTTTCAATTCCAAAGTGGAATTCAAAAGTATTGAGAAGAATTCAATCTTTTATTATTCCATATTCCATATGATTCGATATTGAGAAATTGAAATTTCTCATTTCTTACACAACAGAATTCTTACAATCATAATTGGAATAAAATTAATGACGGGCATCATGACAATTATATTTTTCTAATTACTCAGATTTAATCCGTGCAGAACAATTATAATTTTTTTTTTATCATGAAAAAACTCTAAAACATTGAAAGCGAAATTGATTTAAATATTTTTTAATTTTTTGCTGTTTCCTGAATTTAATATTATTTTGTTGGATGAACTACAGAAAAAATAAAAATTTTCAATTCATTTGAATTCTTTTCAATCCTACACTCGATCCGAAATATCGTACTATTTAGGTATTGAGAAAGATTGAAAAAGTGTTACGTCCCAGCCTGCTCGGCAGATGTCTCTGATTATTTTTAAATACTAATTATTGAGAGACCGATCTGAGACCTAACTAATTAATTAAGATGTATATTGATAAGTGGCATAATTAATAAGTCACCCTATATTATAGAACATAATTTAATATAATAATTTAATATAGTAATATAATATAATAACATAATTCAATATAATAATATAATATAATGATATAAAGTAATAGAATATAAAATAGTATAATATTATTTAGAATATTTAAAACATATTGATAAAGTTATTTTTCTCTTAATATTTGTTATGTACAAATAAACGCTGACGCCTCGAGTAAATCCTCGAGACGTGCAGCTGCACAAACATCTATTTTGTTCTAAGATAACTTTTGTTCATAGATAAGTGACTCATTTGTTAATAACAAAAACGGAGAAAGCGTGAGAACGGAGAATGGATCATTCGAGAATATTGCTTATCTCGATCCACCCCTCTATATCGAACGATGCGCGGGCCTGATGCCCAAGCGCCTCGTATTGATAAGAGACTTACTCTAGTTTTTCTCGACCAAGAGAAATCAGTCTGAAATATAGAATCATCGAGAGCAGTCAGGCTCAATATTAAATACTTAACTTCTCTCTCACCCTTTTGAAGTTATTGTTAGACGAACTTCAACAAATTTATAAATTGATTCAATTGTATATTTTCACGTTATTCAAATTATTCTTTTACAATTGAATAAATCGGATTGAGATATAAAATAATAACCAGTTTATTTCAACCACCGAATGGTGGCTGTTCAACCCCTACTTAATAATTATTTATAATTATATGTAAGTTCTCATTACGTCCAATTCAAATCGACCGCTCAACTACGCCAGCGCCAAAACATCAACCAGGACGTAACAACTTATTATATAATTAAAATTGGTGGCAGCGACGGATTCGAACAGCCCCCGAATAGACTGGTAAAATCTCAAAAATCCGAAAATTTTTTTTTACAAAATTAACATCGAGTTCTCAAAGTGAAATTGAGCAACACAAAAAAATATTACCAATTTTTTTTGTCGACATCGGAAATTTTTTTTTTCTACATAATAAAAACAGGAAGCAAAATTGTGAAACAAAAGTGAAAAGTTAAGTGAGAATTGAAGTGAGTGAAATAAATAATAATGAAAATCTAAATAATTGAAATAAAAAAAAAAAAAAAAAAAAAAATTCCAAAATAATTAAAATAAAAAATAATAAATTTTTTTTTTACGTCGAACATTTAAATTGAAAGTTGAAAATTTTTTTTTTCTGCTCTCAAATAAAATAATTAATAAAAAAAAAAGTATATAAATTTATAAAAATCAGATATATCAAGAAAAAAATAAAATTTTGTGAATTAAACATAAAATTCATAATAAAATTCAAGTGAGTGAAGTTAATGAAGAATTAAAATTTAAAATAAATTAAAACTACCAATATCATTCACGACGCCCGACGGACGCAGTTCAACAACTACAGCTGAGAAATCTACAGTCACCGCATACTTCTACTCAACGTGTTTCCATCAACCTTCCGACGGCAACGAAGATCTCCATATCAACTACAACTACAGATTCATCTGAAATTCAAACCTGTAAACAACTAAGTAGTAAGTCAATTATATTGCTAAAATTTTTTTTTTTTCTCTGTCTTTCGAAATATTTATATAAATAAAAATGAGTTTCCAAGAAATGGAAGTTTCCCTTATGGAAACCCAAAATGAAGTTACAGCGTTAAAAACTCAAATTCAACAATTACTAGCAGAAAAACATGAAATGAAAAATAAATTTGAAGAAAATTGTCAAGCAGCTATTGCTCAACAATTAAAAATACATTTCGAAAGAAATCCACCCGTGGGTACTTCACACCAATTGCCTCCCAATCTTAATTCAACGAATAATTTAACTACAAATAACAAATTCGATTACAAAGAATTTTTCAAAACTATACCAGATTTTGATGGTATAAGTTATCCAGTAGAATCATTCATACAGGCATGCAAAGACGCGAAAGAATATCTAAGAGAAATAAACGAGGACGCGCTCGTTAGAATATTAAAATCAAAATGTAAAGGCGAACCTTTAATTAGAGTAAGCGGGTCAAACGTAAAAACAATAGACGAATTTATTGCATTTTTAAATTTAAATTTTAGATTAAGCAAACAAGTTTCAGTTTGGTTAAAAGAATTTAATGACTTAGAGCAAAAATCGAGCGAACGCGTAATGGACTTTTACCATAGGGTGAATAAACATTTACAGGACACTTGCTCAGAAATCGCGGATACAGGCGGTAATAGTAAAGATGAAAAAATAGTTTTAGCTAAAGAAACCGCGGTACAAGCATTTATTTCGGGTTTAGAACCAAGACTTGCTTTATTTTTACACAATGACGAATTTGCGGATCTTGCTACAGCCGCTACTGCAGCAATTAAAGCGGAACAAAAATTACAGCAAATGAAAAATATAAATAAACTTTTCAAGCCATTCGATAATAATTCAAATAAAAATTGTTTCGCAATCCAAGATCCAAACCCACACAACACAATTAACCAAAATAATCACCAAATTCGAAATTTGAATCCTTATCAGCAATTTAATAAAAATTATAACAGAAACAGTCGTGAAAAATCGAAACAGATTAATAATCAAAATCGAAACAACCCAAATAAGTTTTGTAATTTTTGCAAAAGAAACAATCATAATATCGAGGAATGTAGAATTTTAACTCAAAGAAAGAATATTGAATCTAATCAAATTTTAAACAAAAATATTCTTCAATGTGATTATTGTAAAATGAACGGTCATTCAGTAAATAATTGTCGTAAAAAAATTTATAATGAAGGAAAACGCGACGGTTTAAATGCAAAACCGAGTACAAGTACGGGAAACGGTCAAGCGTTCCCTCGAGTCGGCGCTCCGATGGGAAACGTAGCAATTCAGCGCCAAAATTTAAACAAAAACTAAGAATACCGACAGAAACTTATTCCGTGGGTGCCATGTCAATTGATTATAAACCTACGTCAATTATGTTCAGATCCAAAGATATAATATCTAGCTATGGGAAAATTTTAGTAGACACCGGATGTAATTTAAATTTAATAAAATACGGGGAAGTAAAATATAAAAAATTAATCGATGAATCATATTGTTATAAATTAAATGGTGTCTCTGAAGCTATCACTTTGGGTAGAATAAAGATAGAAATTTTTAATAAAGATACTTATTTTCATGTAATACCAGATGAATTTCCTTTAGATTATACGGGCATACTTGGCATGGAATTTTTACGAGAACACGGCGGAATAATAAATTTAGTAGACAATACGGTAACATTTAAATATTTAAATAATTTACAAATATCATTAACAGAAGGAGAATATTTCGTTTTAAAAGCTCGAACAAAAACGGCAATGTTTGTTCGAGTAGATAGTAAACTTAACGAGGGTTATACACCTCGTATCGAATTTGAAAACGGTATTTACGCGGGCGAAGCCTTAGTGAGTAATAATAACGGAGTCGCTTATTTGTACGCAATAAATACTCTTGACAAAGATGTAAAAGTAAAAGTACCCGTAATTCCTCTGTACCCATTCGGGACAAGCGAAGACGAGGATACTACTTTGACGCAAGACGACACGGATAGATACGATAATAGTACTCGGACGCGAGGAAATCGTACTGAAGAGGTGCTCAGACTTTTGCGTTTAGAACATCTGAATGAGGAAGAGCGTAAAGCAATAGTTTCTCTAGTAGAGAAATATGCTGACCTATTCCACATTCCGGGAGAACCACTGCGCGCTACAGATACTGCGACTCATACTATACCCACTACCGATGACGTTCCCGTAAATACTCGACAATACAGACACCCTCCAGCACAGAAAGACGAAATAGAAAAACAGATAACAGAACTAATGTTAATGGATATTATTGAACCTTCGACCTCACCATATAATTCCCCCTTATGGATTGTACCTAAAAAGGCTGATTCAAAAGGCAATAAAAGATGGCGTTTAGTTATAGATTATCGCAAATTAAATGATAAAACTGTTAAAGATGCATATCCACTACCGTTGATAAATGATATTCTTGATCAATTAGGTGGTGCGATTTATTTTTCAGTATTTGATTTAAAATCGGGTTTTCATCAATTAAAAGTAGATCCTAAAGATAAGCACAAAACAGCATTTACAACTCCTCATGGTCATTACCAATTTAATAGAATGCCATTTGGACTTAAAAATGCTCCAGCAACGTTCCAAAGGTTAATGGATTTGGTGTTACGCGGGTTACAAGGAGCAGATCTCTTTGTTTACTTAGACGATATAGTCATTTACGCACGTTCTCTAGAAGAACATAACACTAAATTCGAAAAATTAGCTGAACGTTTGCGAAGTACGAATTTAACTCTACAAGCCGATAAATGTGAATTCCTAAAAAGGGAAGTAATTTATTTAGGTCATCTTATATCTGCCGACGGTGTCAAGCCTGATCCCGATAAAATCAAAGCGATCAAATGTTTTAAAACACCTAAAAACACAACACAAGTGAGAGAATTTCTTGGACTTGCTGGTTACTATCGGCGATTTATCAAGGATTTCGCAAGGATCTCTAAGTGCTTATCTGATCTTACAAGCAAAAACGCAAGATTTTCATGGGCGCCTGAACATCAGGTAGCTTTTGAAACCTTGCGCGATAAACTATGTACAGCTCCGATATTGCAGTATCCAGATTTTTCGAAACCTTTTATTTTAACGACCGATGCTTCGGGCTATGCAGTTGGAGCAATTCTCTCACAAGGCAAAATTGGCGAGGACACAATTGTTGCAGCAGCTTCTCGTGTGCTCAACAAACACGAAAAAAATTATTCGACCACCGAAAAAGAGATGGTTGCAGCCTTATTTGGTATGAAAACATTTAGACCGTATCTCTATGGCAGAGAGTTTACTCTTGTCACCGATCACAGACCGCTGGTGTGGGTAAATAATATGAATGATCCAACATCGCGTGTAATGAGATGGAGAGAACGGCTTAAAGAGTTCGAATATACCGTGTTATATAAGGCAGGAAAAATAAACACAAACGCGGACGCATTATCGCGTAACCCAATAATTGAAAACCGCGAAGTTTATCCAATTAAAATTAAATGGCGACCTGGAAAACCCAGAATCGCTAGGTTGAGGACTTCAGATCCTTCAGACGATGGTAAAGTCTTAAAAAAGAAACCTAAATACAAAACTAATTCAGAGTCAATTAGCTCGAATAATGATAAAAATAAATTACCTACAAATTTTAACAGAAATAATAATTCAAGTTCAGAGGAAATCACTCCAAGTAATAAAATAATTCGCGATAAAAATAAAAATGCGACTAACTCAGTCGACGGAGTTAGAAAAATAAATTCGAAAATTCAAAATCTTGAGCAAAATACTCAAGCGGTCGGTCTACAAGATTCGGTCGAAAAACGTCAAATTCTTGAGCGAAAAACTCAAGCGGTTGGGCCAGTCGGTAACAATACTACAGACCCAGTCGTCAAACCCGCTAGCGATGGCAATAGGACTGATCACCCTATCGACCAACGGTTAGTTAAAAATAATAAAAACGGATATATCGGTAAAAATAAAAATTTAAAAAAGAAAAAATCTGAGCTCAGACGATATAATCCATATAAAAAATTTTCGAGTACTGAATCACTAAGCGAAGATGATTTAAGTAAAAATAAAAATAATAAAATATTTACAAACTTGGAAACAAATAATCCTCAAGAACTAAATTCAAATTCGATAAATAAAAACTTCAATTCTAAAAATCAAAATGAAAATAATAAAAATAAATTAAATTCTAACGAAAATTCAAATCGCATACGTAAATCTAACGAAAATGCAAAATTAAATAAAAATTCTAAATGTAAAGTCGTCTCAAATCCAGAACCAGATAAATCAATTACTCTTCCAGATTATTCTGACGGATCGTCGTCATCAGGAGACATGTATGATGCTGTAACTCTGAGGAAAAAACTCATTAAAAACAACCCTTCGTATTTTAGTGACGAATCTGATATGACAGATTTCGGTTTGTCTTATATTTCTAATAATTCTGTAAACTCTCCAAAACATAAAAATTCACGTAATTTAACACCATCACCTCAGTCTCCAAACCCACAGAGACCTGAAAGTGGTAAAACCACGAATACTCCATTAACTTTATCACCCAACGTACGAACACAAGCTACATCTACACATCCAAATCCAAAAATACAGATAGATAAGAAAAATGCAAAAATTAATAAAAATAAATTTAATCCTTCTCAAATCAAAAGGACAACTAAAATGGCGGAGTTTACACCCTCTCCTACAATACGTTCACGTAGAAAAATAAATAAACAAAATAAGAAAATTGAAAAAATAATTATTCCAGAAACTTCTGACGACGAATCAAACACTGACGAGACAGAAATGACTTATTCAAAAATATATTCAGAAAATTCAAATGACATTAGTACTGAATCACCTATCGAAACAATCCCTATCACTCCAAGAACTCCAATCAAACCCGAATCCGTGAATAAAAAAGACATGGGAGGTGCAATCCCTTGGTCTTCTGACGAAGGAGGCGATAATCCAAAAATTATGGACGTCTCTGCGGTAATTCATAACGAACCAGAAAATAACATAAACATGTCAATTAACGACATAGGAGAAAATTCTTTTGTAATTGAACCCATGACAGTAGAATCACCTGACGAAACAACAACCATAAAATCTAACACAATAACACAGAAAAAAATAGCCAATAAAAATACAGAAAAGACAAAAACAAATACTACAAAAATAAATCCAAATTTAACAGACGCAGACAAGAACAGACCTCACGGTACTGATGCAGAACAAACACATACTAATAAAATTACACCGGAACTACGTAGATCGACTAGAAAACGTAAAATCAAAACATGTTCATGCTGTACAGACTACGACGAACATACACATACACAAAAACAGATTCCAAATAAAATACAACACCTTGCGAAAAATTTTAAAAATAAAACGAAAAAGCCAAATAATAAAAATTCACAACCCAAATTACCAGACATAATGGTTACTCTAAAAGCAATTAAACGTCAACAAAATTTAAATAATAAACGAACTAATAATAGATTGTCAATAATAAACGAAAATACAAGCCCAGTAAATTCACAACAAACTACATCTCGCAGAGAATCACAAAACCCTACACTAAATTCACCTGTTGATCGAAATTCAAAATCGCCCGAACGAATAAATTCATTCAACGACCTGAACTTCGATCAACAGATAAATTCAGCTGACGACCAAAATTTCGAACAGATAGAACAAATAAATTCATTTAATGACCAAAATTTTGACCAAATCGAACAGATAAACTCATCTGATAATGAAATAGACATACAACAAAATTCAATACAATTAAATTCAGACAGAAATCAAAACAAATCAAACGACAATGCGATCATAATAGCAAACGAAAATTTATCTAACGAGGAAATAGACTCTGACGGTAATATATCTATAATTTCAAACACTTCAAACGACTACAGTAACGAGAATGTACACGAAACAAGAGATAACTTAGAAATGCAGAAAAATTGTTATTTATGTTTTATTAACGCAGATGGTACCGTACCAAGCGAAATCGGAAAACAGTTTTTAGTGTCAGGATACTTAAAATTAAGCCCTTTAAATAATTATAAAACAGGTCAAGTAATTAAAATGGGAACATCAAAAAAAAAAGTACTTGCGTTAGTAACTCAACGTGATAGTCGAGATACACCAACGGAAAAAGATTATTGTAAAACTTTCAAAAATTTAAAGTTATATATGGAAAAATCAAAAATAAAATCAGTTAGTATTTCTCAAGGTAGAAGCAATTTATCAAAAACAATTTGGACAAAAATTAAAAATATTATTGCTAAAATTTTCAAAGGTAGTGATTTAAAGATAATTATTTGTAAAGATGAAATAATAATACCTCCAGTAGAGGAAAGAGAAAAAATAATAGCCGAAAATCACGAAACTTCAATAGCAGGACATAAAGGAGTAACTAAAACTTATAATAGAATTAGACAAAAATATTTTTGGGATAATATCAAAAAGCATGTTGAAGATTTCGTTAGGAAATGTATTAGTTGCCAGAAAAAGAAATTAGTTAGGATAAAAACAAAACAGCCGATGGTCATTACAGACACATCCGCAGAAGTATGGGACAAATTAGCATTAGATATAGTAGTACCGAATAAAACTTCAGCTAACGGATATTCATATATTTTAACGATGCAAGACGATCTTTCAAAATATTGTTTTGCAATACCTTTAGTGTCAATGACGGCTAAAGATATCGCGATAGCATTAGTCGAGAATTTTATATTAAAACACGGTTGCCCGAAAGTAATTTTAACAGACCAAGGTCAAGCTTTTATAGGCAAAGTAATGGGTTGCGTAGCCAAAATTTTCAAAATGAAACAAATTAAGACAACAGCTTTTCATCCTCAATCAAATGGTTCTCTCGAGAGAAGCCATCAAGTTTTAACTGACTATATTAAACATTTTACAAGTCACGATGATTGGGATAAATGGTTGCCTCATGCCACTTTTGCTTACAACACGAGTGTACATGAAGGTACGAAATTCACGCCGTATAGATTAGTTTTTGGTAAAGAAGCACGATTACCATCAGAATTTTCCTATCTAGACGAGATTCCTACATACGCAGATTTTGTTAAAGAACTCGCAACTAGATTATTAGAATCACGAAAAGAAGCAAGACAAAATTTAGAAAATTCAAAGCAAAGATCCAAAGTACGGTATGATAAAAAAATTAATCCAGTAAATTTCAAAGTAGGTCAAAATATATTCTTAGTAAAGAATCAGAGAGATGGTAAATTTGATGATAATTATTTAGGTCCATATAAAGTTACAGAAATATTTCCTGATAAAAATGACATAGAAATCGAATATAAACCGGGAAAAAGAAAAATAATTCATTGCGACAGAGCAAAAATAGCGCATTAGAATCGGAATTTTTTTTCTACCACCTCTCTTTATCTACCTTACTTCTAACCTTCATTCTAAACTTACAAGACTATCCAAGCAAACACCATAAAAATTTATGAAAAGGAGCCGAGACAACTTTTCTTTCAAATGTTTTAAATTACTAATATAAATTTCAGAAAAAAAATTTTAAATTAATAAATAAATAACAATATAAATACACACAAATAAATTATTAGAAAAAGAATGCTATTAATTGGAATTGAGTAATGATGCTAAGAAATTTTGAAAAATAATCCTTCTAACGATAAAATTTTCATGAAAAATTAAGTAAAAAAAAAAAAAAAAAAAAAAAAAAGAAGACAGAAAAATAATTTTTTTTTAACAATATAAAGACTCAAATAGAAACGTAACAAATAGACTTAAGAAAAATGTAGAATAAGTTTTTTTTCTTCTAGCAAATATGAACTTATGACTTTGACTAATGGTAAACGCTAATCCAATTTTTTTTTAAATTTATCTTGATAAACTTCAGTGGAAATTCAAAAATAGTGAAATTTTGTGTTTTATATAACATTTAGAATAGTATTATATAGTATAAAGGAAAATAAGATACAATTTGTTTTTCTTCCATAATAAGACAGCAAAAATGTATAAAAACGAAATATAGATAGTTATAATTTAAATCACATATTAAACAAAAAAAGTAAATGAAGTAAAAACAGGAGCAAAAACTAACAAAAAAATATAATTGTAAATATGTACTGAATAGAAAAAAAAGGATAATGAAAAATTTATAAATAAATTTTACATACAAATGGATATCAATTAAAATATGAAAAAAATTATAGAAGGGAACAAAATTTGTTTCTATCAAGACATCCGAAACTCGGAAACCACTAGTTTTAGCTAACGACGATCTTGTCGATTCATTCATATCTTATAATTTACTGAATACAAATAATAGAAATGCAATAAACAATCAAGTAACTTCAATAATTCAAATGATACGAAATTTATCTCTAAAATAACACATGATCTTTTCGAATCTCCAGCCAGAATCGAAACTATAAACTAATTTGCTAATATTAACACATTAGCATTTGAAAACTAAACAGTAGTATAATGTTTTCTGTTTAGAATAAGCATTTAGATGATAGGCTACAGATCGGTATATAGATTTCAAAGCGTTAAAATAGATAAAATAAAAACAATTGTCTAGAATAAAAAAATTACATTTTCAACAAGAGCTAAGGCCCAAAACAAGCGGGGCGCTTGTCTACCGGGTGGGGAGGTGTTACGTCCCAGCCTGCTCGGCAGATGTCTCTGATTATTTTTAAATACTAATTATTGAGAGACCGATCTGAGACCTAACTAATTAATTAAGATGTATATTGATAAGTGGCATAATTGATAAGTCACCCTATATTATAGAACATAATTTAATATAATAATTTAATATAGTAATATAATATAATAACATAATTCAATATAATAATATAATATAATGATATAAAGTAATAGAATATAAAATAGTATAATATTATTTAGAATATTTAAAACATATTGATAAAGTTATTTTTCTCTTAATATTTGTTATGTACAAATAAACGCTGACGCCTCGAGTAAATCCTCGAGACGTGCAGCTGCACAAACATCTATTTTGTTCTAAGATAACTTTTGTTCATAGATAAGTGACTCATTTGTTAATAACAAAAACGGAGAAAGCGTGAGAACGGAGAATGGATCATTCGAGAATATTGCTTATCTCGATCCACCCCTCTATATCGAACGATGCGCGGGCCTGATGCCCAAGCGCCTCGTATTGATAAGAGACTTACTCTAGTTTTTCTCGACCAAGAGAAATCAGTCTGAAATATAGAATCATCGAGAGCAGTCAGGCTCAATATTAAATACTTAACTTCTCTCTCACCCTTTTGAAGTTATTGTTAGACGAACTTCAACAAATTTATAAATTGATTCAATTGTATATTTTCACGTTATTCAAATTATTCTTTTACAATTGAATAAATCGGATTGAGATATAAAATAATAACCAGTTTATTTCAACCACCGAATGGTGGCTGTTCAACCCCTACTTAATAATTATTTATAATTATATGTAAGTTCTCATTACGTCCAATTCAAATCGACCGCTCAACTACGCCAGCGCCAAAACATCAACCAGGACGTAACAAAGATTCAAAAATTTAGATTCATTTGAATTCTTTTCAATCCTACACTTGATCCGAAATGTAATATTATTTAGGTATCGAGAAGGATTGGAAAAGATTCAAAAATTTCAATTTATTTGAATTCTTTTCAATCCTACAATCGATCCGAAATATCGGACTATTTAGGTATTGAGAAGGATTGGAAAAGATTCAAAAATTTCAATTCATTTGAATTCCTTTCAATCCCACACACGACCCGAAATGTGATATTATTTTGGTATTGAAAAAAATTCAGAAAGATTCAAAATATCAATTCTTTTGAATCTTTTTCAATTCCTCGGAAGTTTAGAAATTCTCATATTATTTTGGGATTGAAAAGTATTAATTTTATGTCCAGATGAAAATGTTGGGGTATAGAAAGCCCGATGAAAAAAGTTTTTGTCTAATCATATATAATTATGCATAATCATCTATATATGATTGGATCCAAAAATTGGCCAGGTCTAATTATATATAATCAGATCTGTTTATACATGATCATGCATGAATGAATATAGTCATTTTTAGAATCTCATTTCGAATACCTTTAAATTATTAATTAAGTAATTTAATTAGGATTTATTGTTTTCATCAATATAAATATTGATTAAATTTAAATAAAAAAAAAAAAAAATTACTATTCGTTGACCACCACTTTACTACGAGGTCACCCATCCAATCAATGACCTACGCCGATGCTGCTTAACTTTGGTGATCGCTGGATTGTAGTCTGATCCTTTAGTCTGTTATAAACTTACAATAAAGGAAAGTTTATGGCATTACTTGACTCAAATAATCAAGTCAATACATCATACGTAAATAATGCACCTAATAATGAATTTGATTTTGTACATAAATGACAATAGAATTCATTAGATACATATAATCAAATCTATTTATCTATAAACTTATAAATATTCGTATATAAATCGATATCGATTAATACTTTTAAATTGCTGCCGAAACCTTTGAACATTTTTTAAGTATTGGGGATTTAAGTTTATTTGATAGTTGACAAAATAAAAATTTAATAACATTTATATTAAAAAATTGTCGTATTATGTAATACATATATATATATATATATTAGAGTGTCTCAAAAAAATCGAATATTTTTTTTTTTTTCAATGAACCTTGAGAAATCGTCAGAGTATCTCTAAAAGAAGATCCTCTGAAAATATGAGCTCTTAATTTTAATATTTAGAGGTGGCGTTTTGTAATTTTCTATTTCCCATTTAAATAACATAGGAAAATTTTTTTTTAAACTTTGGAATTTTGTAACGTGATGACGAGCTACTTTATAAGTAAAATCAAACAGTGGCTTTATGGGACATTAGGTGCTCTACAAAAAAGGTCTGATTGACATTTTGCGTAAGTCAAACCGTTTCAAAGATATCGAGCCTCAAACTTCAGACTGTTAAAATTACGCTTTGTTTTTTTCTTAAACAAAAAAAAATCAATTTATATGGATTCAATACCCATTGTTATTAACTCGAGAATAAAAAGATGCATATATCCAATAGAATGCATATCCGGAATTCTTCATAATTTGACAAATGCTAATTTTTATTGATTTTTAGCGAAAAATATTTATAAGCCAATAAATCTATTATTATTAATCCAAATGGATTATTAATACATAATATAAGCAGTAAGGTGCTTCGTTTGAAACGACTATTTTTTTTTTTTTTTCGTTCCCATCTCGAAATTTTGTTGGTAATACGCCCAAAAAATTACCTGAGAGTTTGAGCCCTTAATAATAATGTCAAGTACTTTCCCAGAGCAGGTGAAGATTTCCCATTTAAGATACACGTAAACTTGGGTTTTTATTTTTTAAATTTCTATAACTCTGCGGCATTTTATGATATCATCTCGCTCAAAGTCGGGATTTTCTCACAATTAAATGTACTACAAAATTGCCCGTTGTTGCCAAGTCGTAACTCATACGGGTGGGGTAGTCCGGACCGCTAAACCGAATTTTTTCATTGAATTCTTGTTTTTTCTCTCATTATCTCATAAACAACAAGACCTACAGAAAAAATGTAAATAACAATTTTATAGAAAATTTCATTTCCTACAAAAAAGGTCTTTAGCATCAAATCACTCAGATTGATATTTTCTGAGAGATTAGTCAAATAAAAAATCAATATTTTCTAAGATTCAATTCGACATTTTATGGGAATTCAATGCTACGTAAACTTCAATAATTAATATCTCAGAAAATATCAATCTCAGTGATTTGGTGCTAAGGACCTTTTTTGTAGGAAATTTGATTTCCTATAAAATTGTTCTCTACATTTTTTCTGTAGGTCTTGTTGTTGAAAAAAAAAACAAGAATTCTATGAAAAAATTCGGTTTAGCGGCCCGTACTAGCCCACTCGTATGAGTTACGCACTGATAGAAAAAATATCTCGATTCAAGAAAAATTTTTTCTTCAAAATGTGGTTCTTGTTTTAAAATTTTTAATTGTTTTAGTTTAAGAAATAAGTTTTTGAACCAAAAAATTGAATTTCTCGAATAGAGAAAAAAAATTCTTCGTTTGAGAATTTTATTCTTCGATGAAGCCTTTATTGTTTTGAAACAAAATCTGACATATTTGGCTTAAGAATTTCTTGCTCTTGGATTTAGATAGGCAAAATGTAGGTTTAAGACATTACCGACTTGTTTCGAGAATGGCGCGATTTTTAAATCAAGATCTCAATTTACTCAGCTTGAAAAACAACTTTTTTTTTTTATTTTAAAAATAAAAAATTTCAAAGTGATTTTTTAGGACTACATTCATTTACTTCAGATATGTTAAAATAGAAATTTATTTTAAAAAAAGTTTTTTTTTTCATTACTTTGAAAACATCTTCCATCAAGAAATTATTACTTGAACCAAAAATTTAAAGTTCTTAAAATAACAATACGACATTTTTAGCTGTAGAGACAAGTGGTCTTGCTTAAAGAATTCAATGGTATCGATTGAAGATAATTTAGTTTCGGGTCAAGACACGAGAGTTATCCATTAAAGATACAAAATCTTTTGAGCCAAGAAAATCTAAATCAAGACAAGAATTTCTTGAAGCAAAACAATTGCTTTTCTTCAGAAATAAATTCTTGGCTCAAGAAAATATTTCTTGAGCCAAGATAAAATTTCTATCAGTGCGACTTCGCGACAACGGGCAATTTTGTAGTACATTTAATTGTGAGAATATCCCGACTTTGGGCGAGATGATATCATAAAATGCCGCGGAGTTATAGAAGTTTAAAAAATAAAAGCCCAACTATACGTATATTTTAAATAGAAAATCTTCGCCTGCTCTGGGAAAGTACTTAATATTAAGGGCTCAAACTCTCAGGGAATTTTTTTGGGGGTGTTTCCAACAAAATTTCAGGATGGGAGCGAAAAAAAAAAAATAATCGTTTTAAACAAAGCACCCTAATAAATAGTTTATTAAAAACTTGTGCAGTATTTTTTATTTAAGTAAATATTTTTCGCTAAAAATCAATAAAAATTAGCATTTTCAAATTATGAAGAATTCCGGATATGCATTCTATTGGATATATGCATCTTTTTATTCTCAAGTTAATAACAATGGGTATTTAATCCATATAAATTGATTTTTTTTTGTTTAAGAAAAAAACAAAGCGTAATTTTAACAGTCTGAAGTTTGAGGCTCGATATCTTTGAAACGGCTTGACTTACGCAAAATGTCAATCAGACCTTTTTTGTAGAGCACCTAATTTCCCATACAGTCACTGTTTGATTTTACTTATAAAGTAGCTCGTCATCACGTTACAAAATTCCAAAGTTTAAAAAAAAATTTTCCTATGTTATTTAAATGGGAAATAGAAAATTACAAAACGCCACCTCTAAATATTAAAATTAAGAGCTCATATTTTCAGAGGATCTTCTTTTAGAGATACTCTGACGATTTCTCAAGGTTCATTGAAAAAAAAAAAATATTCGATTTTTTTGAGACACTCTAATATATATATATATATATATATATATATATATATATATATATATATATATATATATATATATATATATATATATATAACTACATATAACTTTATATCAGTCATGTCTGATCAGATCTAATTATATATGGATTTGTATCAGTCATGTTTCATCAGATCTAATTATATATAGACTTATATATAATTAGATCTGATCATATATAGACTTATATATGGTTATATATGGAGCTATACCAGCCAAGTATGAACATATCTAATTATATATAGACTCATATATAATCAGATCTGATCATATATAGACTTCTATATGGGCTAATAACAGCCAGGTATGATCAGATCTAATTATCAATGGGGTCATATATAATTATATATAATTATATATGACCCCATATATAATCATGCATGATTATATATAACTTCATATATGATTATATATAATCATATATGATTATATATATGAACATATATAATCATATATAATTAGACAAAAACTTTTCCATCGGGAGTATTCTAAAGTATTCAATTCTCGTCTTTTTCAATCCCTCCCAATGAGCATTTTTAATCAGGGCATTTATATAAAATTTTTATATAATTATATACAATTATACACAATCGTATATAATTCTATATATAAATGCAAAAAACAATAATAAAATTATAAACAAATGTATATATTTGTATATAATTATATATAATCTATATGAAAACATTATGCGATTATATACAAATAAGATATAATTATACGTACGATTGTATACAAATTGATAGGATCATTTTTTCTATCCAATTTATACATAGTTTTATACAATTGTATAAAATCTTTTTTCATCAGGTACTTACCAAAAATAATCATTGAACTATTCAAATTCGCAATATTGGAAGACTTTGCACTGTACTAGACGACACCACGTGGAATAATAACTTCGTATGAAACACTCGTGAAACAGAAGACTCTTATTACTATCCCTGATTAAAAAAGAGAATTAAAGAGGATTAAAAAAGCACACATTTTTAATACTACTTAATACTCTCTAATACTCTTAATTCTCCGGAGAATTCAAACCGAAACTGAAATGGATCCATTTTAATTCTCCTCCAAATTTTTATCATTTTAGGTTTAAAAAGAATAAAAAAGGATTAAATATTTTTAATACTAACTAATTCTTTTTAATTCTAAAATAATATTGCAATTTCTGATCTCGCGGAGAATTCAAGAGGATAAAAGAGGATAAAAAAAAAGTTTAATTCTAACTAATCCTTTTTAATTCTAAAATAATATTGCAATTTCTGATCTCGCGGAGAATTCAAGAGGATAAAAGAGGATTAAAAAAAGTTTAATTCTACCCTCGCGGACTTGGAATCACTATGAAATTATGGTGAAATTCCGGTGAGATTATAGTAAAAACATCGTGAGATCATGATGAAACTACGGTGAAATTACCATGATTTTGTGCCATTCGGTCACTGTAGTTTTATGGTGATCCCACAGTGGTTCGATAGTGGTTTCACAGCAAATTCACAATGAATTTAGAATGAGCTTACAGTGAATTCACAGTAAATTCACAGTGAATTCACAGTAAACTTACTGTGAATGCACTGCAAGTTCACTGTAAATTCACAGTGAATTCATAGTGAACTTGCAGTGAATTTGCAATGAACTTACAGTAAATTCACTGTGAATTTACTGTTAGTTCATTGTGGATTTACAGTGAATAGACACGGAAAAAAAAATGGAGTAAATTTTAATAAAAATATGAAACTAATTTTACTATCCCGTTTAGTAAATTTTACTATATTAGAATGAAAATAAATTAAATTAAATTTTTAATAACTTTTAACTTTTTATTATTAGTGCTATCTCTTTTGGATTATTATTGTTATTTATGTCATCTGTATTGGTGTTTGTGTCGACTTTTATTTTTAAAAAACCACTCGTTTAAACCGAGATTCGAACCCTGATCTCCCGCGTGCGAGTCCTTTCCTATGTCTAACGGCCTGATGTATAGTTTGAACAAATGTTGTTGAACTTGTAATACATAGTTGTATCTGCTATCCCTACCAAATTTTAACTTTATCTATACATAGTAGAATTTAATATACAGATAATATAATCATGTTAGCAAAAAATACATTACATAAGATAATTTTTAATATCTTCTATTGTAATAATTGCCAACCATAATTGTAGTTTTTACAATTTTTTTTTTCATCGTGTACAGTGAATTGACAGTAAATTTTTGGTAAATTTACAATCAATATACAGTAAATTAGCAGTGAATTCACAGTGAATATACAGTAAATTAGCAGTGAATCACGGTGAAATCACTACTAATTCACGGTGAAATCATGGTGAAATCACCATAAATTTACTGTAAACTCGCAGTGAAATCACAGTGAAATCACTACTAAGTCACAATGACAAAATGGCACAAAATCACTGTGAATTCACTATGAAATCACCGTAAACACACCACGAATTCACGGTGAAAATGAATTCACTGAGATTTCACTGCGATTTCACAGTGATTCCAAGTCCGCGAGGGTAACTAATCCATTTTAATTCTAAAATAATATTCAATTTCGGATCTCGCGGAGAATTCAAGAGGATAAAAAAGGATTGGAAAAAATTTAATTCTAAGTAATTCTTTTTAATTCTCAAATAATATTCAATTTCTGATCTCGCGGAGAATTTGAGAGGATAAAAGAGGATTGGAAAAAAATTAATTCTAACTAATTCTCTTTAATTCTAAAATAAAATTGCAATTTATGTTCACGCGAAGGATACAAGAGAATAAAAAAGGATTGGAAAAAGTATAATTCTAACTTATTCTCTTTAAGTCTAAAATAAAATCTTATTTCCGATCTCGCGAAGGATTCGAGAGAATAGAGGAGGATTGGAAAAAGTTTGATTCTAACTAATTTTTCTCAATTCTAAAATAAAATTGCCATTTATGTTTACGCGGAGGATTTATTTATTTATTTATTTTATTTTATTTGGCCATAGGACTTATGTCCTCTAGTGGCCATAACACACAATTATACATAGAGTGTACAAGTAAAAATGTTTATAAACTTTAAATTTTAAATTATAAATTATAAATTTCGGTCTTTCATTTCAACAAATTGCTGAAGAAAGTAAATATAGATATTATTAAATGTGATTTTATACAATGGCTGCTCGTTCCATTTCAATCAGGTAGTTGTGGTATAATTTTTTAAAATCGTCTAGAGAAGTAGCCGTTGAAACCGTTGGTGGCAGTGAGTTCCCGAAGCGAGTTCCCAAAATTAGAAAAGATTGATGATATATTGTAGTACGCGGAATCGGCGCAATCAGGGTATCGGTTCTATTGTTGTCTCTGTTTCTCGCTATATTATGGTTCAATCTTATAGACTCTTTAAGTAGCTGATTTTTATTTAACAGTAAGATACCATAATATAGACATCCTAGAAAGTATAATCGCCTGTTGAGCGGTGACAACCAACCGAGGTCCAAACGTGGACCATTGATATGAGCCCTTCGTGGCCTCCGCAGAATGAATCTTGCACAATTATTGAGCGATACCAGCAGTTTTTTCTTTAAGCCAAGATTTAAGTTGGTCAGTGCTGCTGCGCAGTAGTCATAGATCGGTAATATCAAGCTTACTACTAATTGGCGTTTCATTCGAGTGTTTAAGCTGTTTGCAGTTCGGCGAAGTCGATAGAGTCCTTTAGATGCTTGATTACATATCTTAGTTGTTTGCTCCTTCCATATTAACGTCGGATCCATCAAAACACCCAGATATTTAAAAGAGTTGACATATTCAATTTCGCCGCCATTAATAATAAGCCTGGGAGTGACATTTAGATCAATCTTGTTTACATTTCGAGCACTGCCAAATATCATTGAATTTGTTTTGATCACGTTAATTTTGAGTTTATTTTGGTCACACCAGGTTGCAATCGCAGCTAAATCTTCATTTAATTTTCCAATAGCGTTGTTTATCTCACTTAATTTGCATCTTAGGTATATAACACTATCATTTGCGTAGAACAGGTGCATACAGTGACGTAAACATTTGGAAGTATCATTTATGAATAATGAAAAAAGTAGTGGACCCAGAACGCTCCCTTGCGGAACACCCGACATACATCTGAGCCATGTCGATTGGTCTTTATGATTACGTACAGCGTGTTTTCTCCCACCCAAATACGAATACATCCAGCGTAAGGCATCTGCAGATAGACCTAGCTCATGAAGTTTGTAGAGCAACAAGATATGATCAACCGAGTCAAATGCTTTTGCCAAATCAATGAAGACTGCAATAGTGATCATTTGCTCATCAATGCCCCAACGTATATCATCCGAAAATCGGACAACCGCAGTCTGTGTGCCCATCCCCGTCCTGAATCCAGTCTGTCTAGGATCCAGAAGCTCATATTCGTTTATATAATTAACAATTTGGTTAAGCACTATACGCTCGCATACTTTCGACATAGAACATAGAATCGATATTGGCCTCATATCCGACGGCGTCTCCGGGTTACGAACTTTTGGAATCGGTGTTATCAGCGATGATTTTCATAACGTAGGAAATAATCCTGTATTTAGTGAGTTATTTATTAGGTTAGTAATTAGAGGTGTAAGTGTAGCTTTAAATGTTTTTAGAGCTTACGCTGGCAAGTCATCGATGCCTGTTGCTTTAGAGGTATCAGCCGTAATTTCTTTAGACACATCAGCATCAGTTGTTCTCTTAAATGTGAAGGATACTACTTGTTGCTGTCCTGCCAACCTGTCTACAATCGATTCGAAAGACGGTAGCTCATGTCCTGTAGTGACCGAAGCAAAGTAATTATTAAGTTCCTCAACGTTAAGTTCTGTCTTATTTCGAGATTTTCTTGATGTAGCCGTTAAACCAAGCCTATCCATTTCAACCCAAAAGTTCTTAGTGCTCCCAGCTCGATCGAAAACCCCTTGAAGGTAATTTGATTTTTCTTTCTTCCAAAGTGACTGGGCTCTCCGACGTAGTACTAAGTAATTTTCCCAGCATTGCTGATTACCATATCTTTTATAATTTCTGTAGCATTTATCTCTATCCTTCTGTACAGCTTGTAGATCTGATGTAATCCAGGGAGCTGGTTTGTGTTTGGTTAGGAATTCACGAGCTGGGACACATTGTTCAATAGTTCGCTTTATCAAGCTATTCATTTTCACGAAATAATGATCTATAGATGATTGATTGTCTTGAATAGTTTCAGAACGTAGCTCCTGTCTGTTTTCCTCAATAAATTCAGCAGCAGAGTTGAGATTAGCTTCTTTCCAAGATAGACATTTAATCAAGCGCTTTACGGGTTTCGGATGTTTATATTTAAGATATATATAGATGAGATCATGAGAGGATAAGAAAGGTTGACTAGATTGACCCCATGAGTCAAGCATAGATAGTTGATTTACTGCACACATATCGATCCAAGTATCCGTATATGCGGCATGATTAGTCGGGTTTAATGGCACAATATTCATTCCTACTCTGGTAACAAAGTTTTTTAGTCTCTCTGATTCATAATTGTTTGCTAATAAATCAGTATTGAAGTCGCCTAGTACACAGACAAATCTATAGTTTATTATTCTTGCTGCTAGATCATCTTCAAACAATGTCATACATCCTGATTTAGGAGGTCGATATACAATCGCAATGAGTATTTTATACTGTGAAGAGCCCCAGACCTCAGCAATAAGAAATTCTGGTATAATACTTTGTCCAGCAGCAACTGAGTTACTAAGCAAGCGCACCTGAAGTTCATTCCTTACGTAAAGTGCAACGCCTCCACCCCACTTGCTATGTCTGTCTACTCGTAGCATATTGTATCCAGGAAGACTAACTTGCTGGTCGAGTATAGCATCGCATAGCCACGTTTCCGTCACACCTATTAGATGATATGGGTTGAGTCTGAAAAATTCTTTAAATTCGTCTAAGTGCGCCATTAACGATTGAGCATTTAGTGAGCAGATATTAAGTAATGCAAGCTTAGATGTATTCGAGACAATTGCTTTCGTGAAAGACCCAAAAAGAGATTTAAGAGAATAAATAAGGATTGGAAAAAGTCTAATCCTAAATAATTCTTTTTAATTCTAAATTAATATTCAATTTCCGATCTCGCGAAGGATTCGAGAGAATAAAAGAGAATTGGAAAAAGTCTAATCCTAAATAATTCTTTTTAATTCTAAAATGACTTGGAATTTCTGTTTTCGCGGAGAATTCTCGAGAATAAAAGAGGATTCGAAAAAAAGTTAATTCTATCTAATTCTTCTTAATTCTAAAATAATATTGCAATTTATGTTGACGCGGAGGATTCAAGAAAATAAAAGAGGATTGGAAAAAGTTTAATTCTAAGTAATTCTCTTTAATTCTAAAATAATATTCAATTTCCGATCTCGCGAAGGATTTGAGAGAATAGAAGAGGATTGGGAAAAGTTTAATTCTAAATAATTTTTTTTTTAATTCTAAAATCACTTGGAATTTCTGTTCTCGCGGTGGATTCGAGAGAATAAAAGAGACATATCTCTGCTTCAGGAGTCCCCCAGGGCTCCAATCTGGGTTCCCTTATGTTTCTAATTTTTATCAATAGTCTGGCACAGTTTATATCTTGTTTTTTTGATCTATTCGCTGATGATTCTAAATTTTACATGAGGATACGTAATGTAAATCATTGTATATTTTTACATCGTAATATAGAATGCTTGGTCCAGTGGTGCGAGAACAATAGGCTGCAACTTAATATAAACAAGTGTTGTATTCTTATTCTTAATAGGATTAAGTATTCCATTGCTTTTGATTACATTATGTCTGGTAAAGTTTTAGAAAGATGCACTTCAACTAAAATACTTGGAGTAACATTTGATAGTAAGCTAACTTTTTTGGCGCATATTAACAGTATAATATCGGAAGCATGGAGAACTTTAGGGTTCATTATACACTGAGAAAATTTAATGATTGGAGTTATCATCTAATCATGGTGAAATTTTTACTATCAATCTGATAGTAATGAATATTATCTATGATTGTGTAAATCATCTAGATTGTAATGGTTACCATCTGGATGATAATTATTACGATCATGGATGTTAACTCGAGTTAATTAAGATTATTATCCTAAATAGTTATATTCATAATTTCTGATGCTAACTGCTGCCATCAGAAATTATAATGCACTAGTCCCAAAAATTAAGGGATAGAAAAAAAATTCGAAATTTTTGGGTGATTTTCAACATGCTGTAATTCGGTGAAAAATGATCGTAGAGTAAAAACAAAAAAAGCAAATTGTAGCCTTAAGTTTCTAGTTTTCATATGTGGACCTCAAATATTTTTATCATGCTCGGTTCTGTAGTAATCTTAAGAAAACTGACAAAAAAAAAATTTTCAAAATTTTTGCTCGTCTTTCAACAAGTCTATGGGCTTCGATAAATTTTTTTTGATAATCTGACCTTATGACTCTTTTAGAAAATTTTATGCCCTTCAATTTGGCGGCCTCAAAAAGTCTCTACGACTAGTTGGCACCGAGTTATCATTGATCAAAGCAAAAAAGTCCATTTTGGCTTTGATAATCAATAACTCCGGACGTACTGGTCGTACAGAAAATGGAAGTAGGATTTTAAAAACTGGAAAACATTCTCTATAAGACAAAATTAGTCGCTTTTGATAAAAAAATTTTTTTTGAAGCGATAATGTTTATTAAAAAACAGGTAAAAATTCGCATATTTAAGCATATTCGGAAATCTTGCTATAACTTTGGATATAATGGATGAACAAAGGATATCGTCGTTTTTTCTCAACCTCAAAGTGTCCTGAAAAAACCCGGGAAATTTCAAAGCGCTGCGATTTTTCTTTCTTAGTGTCCCGAAGCTTTAAATTTATCGATTTTGCCAATAATCTTCATAATTGGTAGTTTCTTGGTTTTTGGTCGTTTTTTCGATTTCAAAATGTTTTTTTTCACCAGTAATCTCTATTTCTTTGATCAAAAAGATTGATTATCGAAAAAAATTAAAAGAAAAAAAATTTTGAAAAAAAATTTTTTTTTTTTCAAAATTTTTTTTGTCAAAATTTTTTTTCTTTTAATTTTTTTCGATAATCAATCTTTTTGATCAAAGAAATAGAGATTACTGGTGAAAAAAAAACATTTTGAAATCGAAAAAACGACCAAAAACCAAGAAACTACCAATTATGAAGATTATTGGCAAAATCGATAAATTTAAAGCTTCGGGACACTAAGAAAGAAAAATCGCAGCGCTTTGAAATTTCCCGGGTTTTTTCAGGACACTTTGAGGTTGAGAAAAAACGACGATATCCTTTGTTCATCCATTATATCCAAAGTTATAGCAAGATTTCCGAATATGCTTAAATATGCGAATTTTTACCTGTTTTTTAATAAACATTATCGCTTCAAAAAAAATTTTTTATCAAAAGCGACTAATTTTGTCTTATAGAGAATGTTTTCCAGTTTTTAAAATCCTACTTCCATTTTCTGTACGACCAGTACGTCCGGAGTTATTGATTATCAAAGCCAAAATGGACTTTTTTGCTTTGATCAATGATAACTCGGCGCCAACTAGTCGTAGAGACTTTTTGAGGCCGCCAAATTGAAGGGCATAAAATTTTCTAAAAGAGTCATAAGGTCAGATTATCAAAAAAAATTTATCGAAGCCCATAGACTTGTTGAAAGACGAGCAAAAATTTTGAAAATTTTTTTTTTGTCAGTTTTCTTAAGATTACTACAGAACCGAGCATGATAAAAATATTTGAGGTCCACATATGAAAACTAGAAACTTGAGGCTACAATTTGCTTTTTTTGTTTTTACTCTACGATCATTTTTCACCGAGTTACAGCATGTTGAAAATCACCCAAAAATTTCGAATTTTTTTTCTATCCCTTAATTTTTGGGACTAGTGTAGTTATCATCAAAGATAATTAGAATAACAAGTAATTCGATTATAATGAAACCATCATTTAACAAGGGTAAAAAAATACTAAATGTTAATAGGGGAGCCTGGGGCACGAAGGGCCCTTTCAAAAATTAAGTAAAAAAGTTTAATTTTCATTTTCCGTCAAGTTATGACATCTATATTGTTTTTATCACATTTTTAGGCCAATATGTGATATTTGGGGTAAAATGGATCACTCGAAAATAAATTTTTATTTCGTTTTCCGTCAAGTTCTGACCTCTATAATGTTTCTATTATATTTCAGGTCAATATGTGATATGTGGGGCGAAATGAACCTCTCGAAAAACAAAATTGTAACGAAAAAATTATTTTTTTTTTTATTTTCCGCCTAGTTAATTTTTTCGTTATCTTTTTTTTTTTGAGCGGCCTATTTTGCCTCAGTGCCCCATTTTGCCCCACCCCTCCGCCTCAAACACTTTTCACGTTAAAAATTTTAGGCGACCCATATTGCCCCCAAATATTTCGAGGCATCCAAAATTTCAGGGGGCTCATTTTGCCCTCCCTTCCCCTACTCGAAATTTATTGAACTTTCGATCAATTTTTTCATAATAATAATTACCATCCCTGATAGTAACTGTAATCATCCTGATGGTAACTGTAATCATTCTGATGGTAACTGTTATCATCCAATGATTGTTAATCCTATTAACAAAAATTATAACTCTAACTATCTTTGCATTTAACCTTTCGTTACTCGCGTCTACTCGCCCGACGATTCTCATCGCGCGGCGAGCACTGTGCCGCCCAAGCTAAATGAAATGCAACGTTGCCAAATCACAATGCTATAGTGAATTATTTGTTACAGTAACAACAGTACGTTTGGCAACATGGTCACAGAAATTGAATCGACGATTTAACTCGCATAATGAGCACTGTGCCGCTTTTTCACATTCTTGTTATAGATAAATATACTTTTTTTATATTTGAAATGTATATTTATTAATTACACACATATTTTATAAAAATATACATTTCAAAGAGAGAATTGGTTAAGTATAAAGTCACAAATACCCATACAGTAACTTTTATTGCAATTTTAGTCAAAAAGGCGGCGTCACGCTCATATCGCGAGTAACGAAAGGTTAAAAGCGTTCTTATCATCCTAGATGATTGGGGCTAAAAATTTAGGATAATAAACACAATCATTTTATTTTCTCAGTGTACGTATTTCCAAAAACTTTAAAAACTTGAAGGCCATAAAACTACTATACAATACATTTGTCAGGTCGAAACTTGAATATGCCCTACTAGTTTGGTCTCCTACCCAGTTAGGACAATCCACCAAGATTGAAAAAGTTCAAAGAAAAATGGTTAAAATTTTTAATTTGGAAGAAATCTGGATATTATCCGCCTCGAGGAATTGCAAATCTTGTATTATGCACTGAATGTGAATACCTTACGCTTAATGAAAGACGACTTTGTACGGGATTCTCTTTTGCTACAAATCTCTTGAACAACTTGGTGAACTGCCCTCAACTCTTAGCAATGTGCAAATTTAAAGCACCTAGTCTGGGAGTAAGGAACCGTATTCCATTGTACATATCAGCTGCCAGGACCAATTTCGCACAGTCTGCGCCTATTTATCGCATTTCTAATACAGTAAACCGCTTTCGTAAATCAGAATCTTCACATGACCCGTTGAGTTGCCCTACTGGGTACCATACGGCGTCTCGTGGCAGTGTGGCAATGAAATGGCGGTGAATTTCTGCAATCTTTTTCTATAATATTAAATTATCTAGGATTTCTAATACACCGTCAAGCTACTTATTTAACTTGTAGTTTATGCACAAATATTATATCAGTTATAAGACATATTGTTAAACTCTATAAATATATGAAATTATATTTACATTTTGTATAAATCTATTAACCCTGTTATTGGCGCAAGCTGTTGGGTTTGTTTTCTTCAATAAAAATAAAATAAAATAAAAAGAGGATTCGAGAAAGTTTAATTCTATCTAATTCTTTTTAATTCTAAAATAATTTGAAATTTCTGTTCTTGCGGAGAATTCGAGAGAATAAAAGAGGATTCAAAAAGTTTAATTCTTTTTAATTCTAAAATAATATTGCAATTTCTGTTCTCGCGTAGGATTTAAAAGAATAAAAAAGGATTCGAAAAAGTTTAATTCTAAATAATTCTTTTTAATTCTAAAACAATATTGCAATTTCTGTTCTCGCGTAGAATTTAAAAGAATAAAAGAGGATTCGGAAAAGTTTAATTCTAAATAATTCTCTTTAATTCTAGAATAACTTGGAATTTCTGTTTTCGCGGAGAATTCGAGAGAATAAAAGAGGTTTTAAAAAGTTTAATTCTAATTCTTATTAATTCTAAAATAATATTGCAATTTAGGTTCTCGCGGTGGATTCAAGAGAATAAAAGAGGATTCGAAAAAATTTAATTCTAACTAATTCTTTTTAGTTCTAAAATAATATTTCAATTTCTGTTCTTGCAGAGAATTCGAGAGAATAGAAGAGGATTCGAAAAAGTTTAATTCTAACTTATTTCTTTTAATTTCAAACTAATGTTGCAATTCCTGTTCTCGCTGGAAATTCCAGAGAATTGTATCCATAACAAAAAAAATTACTTTTTTTTTTATCTTTAAAAAAACAAAATAATAATAAATTGTAATTTAATATATAGAAAAATTTTATTTTGGGAAAGAAATAATAATTTTACACGTGAAATTTTGTTTCCTTTTGTGGAGAAATTTATGGAAAAAAAGTAATTAAAAGAAAAAAAAGCAACGGGAAAAAAATGTAAGAGTGATCGTGAGACGCTCGCCAGACCGACAATCCGGCGGGAGAGAGTAAGTGAGCGAAAGATAGTTCCGCGCTCACCGCTAGAGCGTGTGGGCTTTTTGGATATGGACACTTATAGTAGAAGTGTTAAAAGCGCATGCAGTGAACGTTATCATCAGTCAGCACTCCACGCCTACCAAATGAGCTTTACGTAGCGGAGTGCGAAGTACCTACTGGTAGTGGCGCAGTATACCCTGCCCCACGTACTAAATATATATATATATATATATATATATTGTGACGTTACATTGCCGAGGAGATGAAGTTGGAGGTGGAGTGAGCGTGAGTATGTGTGTTGGAGAGAGATAAGGCTGATATGTGCGTCGAGTTGAGTGTAGGAGATAGTGAATAGTGAGTATGGAGTACGTGTGCAGTGAAGCAAGTGTGTTGAGAGTAGAGTACGTGTATGTTATGTTGTCTGTCTTGGAGTGTCTGTGTGGTTGAGCGTGGATTTACCGGGGTATGTCTAGCTGTGTCGCGGATAGTGGCCAAGATAACGTGCCTCCCGACCAGTGATGACGACTAGGCCCAGGCCTAGCCCTCGGGGTTGACGTGGTGAACATGGAGGAGCGACTGAGATGTCGCCGCCCCCTCGAGTTGGTACCCGGAGTTAGCTGGGGTACGTGTACGTTTATTCGGGGATGGCAGGCCTCGTTTGCGATGCTCGAGGAAGCCAAAAATTCGCTCACTTCGGGGATCACGGGGAGTGACGCCGTGGGAAGACCCGCGAGTCCATGGCTTGTATGTGGTGGGGGAAGGATGATTGGAGAAGCGAGAATGTGAGAGTGCTTGGACGTAGTAGAGTGTGGAAGTGAATGGAGTAGGAGATGAGAGAGGGACAGTTGGGGACTGACCAGGGTGTCAGCGAGCTGGATTTTGGAGTCGCTCGAGTACGGGCAGACCCAGTAGTCGAGTTTGGAGTCTTGGAGCGAGTGGTTGTGAGTCGGAGAGCCCCAAAGGTAGGCCTCGACCACACCCTCGGCTTATGTCGTTGCGGAGCTTTTGGCTCTGAGTATTGAGTTCTTGGAGTCGTTCTATCGAGATATTTGTCGTTTTGTTTACCGCATTATTTATTGTATTTTATTTAATTGTCTAGAAGTGTGTAAGTTGGTGATTTGTCGTCCAGGAGAGGTTCCCGATGTCATACCCAGGTATTTATTTTTCGGATGGACCGAGAGTACTCGACCGCGGGCCTTGTGGGCTCTCCGCGTCTCTCTCGCGTCGTCTTTACGATATTTTTTTTTGTAATTAGTTTTCTTTTCGTTATTTTATTTAATTTAAATTTAATTAATTGGCTTCTTCCGAGTAAAAAGAACCGCGACCCTCTCTCCACAACCTAGCATACTGAGCGCACCAGGACATGCCGCTACCACCGTTCAGTTTTCTCATTTCCAAAGGATTTAGATCTTAGGTTTTAAGTTATGTGTACGTTTAGACCGGTTGCCGATACCGGGGAAATAAAAGTCGGTTGGCGCCCGTCAGGATCTGGAGGAAATGAGAGGATTGATCGGTGGGCGAAGTGTAACGTAGCCCGATTTTGTGTAATTTGAGTTTTGAATAATTGAGTAAATTTATAGAGTAAAAATTATGTTTAATGTTGTAGAGTTTGATCGAGTTAATAAGTAAAATATTACGTTACAATATATATATATATGTATATATATATATATATATATATATATATATATATATATATATATATATATTAGGGTGCTCCATTTAAAACGAACATTTTTTTTTTTAGCGGACACAAAAAAATTTTGTTATTTATGTTAAAAGAAAAATTCCCTGAAAATTTCAGCTCTTAATTTTAATTTTAAGTACTTCCTATCGAGCAGCAAAGTTTTCCCATTTAAAAAGCATATAAGTCGAATAACTTTTCTTTAAAATTACTATAACTTAGCCCGATTTTGAGCTATCGTTTTGAAACCAGTTTTTATTTGTAGAGTATTTGTTGCTTTTCAAAAGTGTATACGATGGTTTTGGTCTAACTCGATCCACATCGATTTTATCAGCTCCGAAAGACAAATTTTCACTTTTTTCATTTATTTTTGTTAATAGTGAAGAAATGGTTCATCTCACAACAAATATGCATAGAACCAATCTTTTAGGAAATTTTACGCTCTACAAAATTGCTCATGACACTTATATTGCTAAAGTCCACTGTTGATGAGATACATGAATTTTAACATTTTACAATAAAAAGATTAGTACCACAGTAAGCTAACAATTTTCTTTATTGTAAAATGTTAAAATTATTGTAAAAAAAAAATAGGTCTTGGCTAAATGCAACGTGCACTCACATATACTATTTCAAAAATATTAACTGAATTTTTATTTTTACATTTTAAATAGTAAAAGTTCGTGATTGCTAAGGCATTGATAATACATGACATAGAAATTTTAAAAATTACAGTGTGAGATGTAATAGTTCCATTTTCTACATTAAGGTTCATAATTGAATGTTCCTACTGTAAATCTTCTCGAACCACTCAACAAATTTTCTTATTTGATACTTTAATTTTTACACAACGGCTAAACTGTAATTTTTAGTTTTAAAGAGGAATAAATGAGTTTTAAAGAAACAAACTTTCTGTGATCAAAAAGTAATAATTATTTTACATTTTGTTGTGTATGATTTACATTTTCAAACTGTAAATATTACTGCTTAATTTGCAACTAATTTTTTACAGGATAAAATTTAAAAATTACAGTATACATTTTAACTTTTGTAATTTTTAATATGACGGGCAAGTTTTTACATTTTATTCTGTAATTATTCCAGATTTTTTTTTCCGTGAGAGAGAAAGTTTAAGTATGTGTATATATGCCAAATTCATTTGAACTTATTAAAATTTTGGTCGACTTACTAGAGGCACAGGTCGACGATTCATCTTGGAATTCTGGTCATGTCGATGATCAATGGTCCCTCAGGTTCCTGGATCGGCGTCGACAGGTTGTCAAAAATTACGAAGAAGAAAAAAAACCACACCACTCACTGGACACACTTTGGTTTTTTTTTATTTAACTAAATAAAACGAGTCTTAGGATTTATTGTTCAAACTTGGTGTGTCTCGGCAGCACCACGTATATATTATCAAAGAAAATTTTAATTAAGAAATTATAAGCGCAAAGTGAGAAGTTTTTCGACCGATCACTCACGAGGTGCAACTTGAGTATATCTAGTAAATCGAAATAGAACTGATTACTGAACTAAATGACTAGATATGACAAACTTATCGTTAGGCCGGCTCATATAAATTGTAATGAGCTCTGGTTGTAGAGTAGGGACCTCGTCAAGCGTCATCAGTTTACTATCCTACTGGTCCACTCTAGGTGGTAGCCAGGCCCTAAATACTCGAGCAAGTGTTTGCTGGTCTTTTTATGTGTAAATTTTTGGAGGCGTGGAACTATCCCACTGCTATCTGAAATCCAAGTAGAATTTGATCTAGGGGCCTCTGACATGGTCCCGGGTGACTAAAGAGTGTCAATTAAGATACGATACAATACGAAAATCAGAAATGCACTTTTACACAGTAAAAAAAAAAGTATCTTCCCTAGTAGTATATGGTCGGTAATTGGAAAAAATAGATGCGGAAAGAATAGACCGGAAAAAATAGACCCGGAAAATCAATTTTTCAACTGACTATCGATTTCCGGTGGAACTTCATACTCTGACTCACTATTTGATCGTATTTATGTTTCCAATGTCTCTTAATTCCTCTGCTAATTTATTTTCGTGAAAAAAGGACACCTACAGGGGGTCCTGGGGTGGAGCCTCCCAGATGAAAATAACAAGTTTTATTATTTTGCGAAGATAAAAACAGACGAGAAAAAAGAATTTCTTCTAGCAATTTTTTATTGGTATATGCTCAACATATCACTGGTTTGGAGGATGAATTTGAGAATGTTATCGTGAAAATCCGGATTCAACTTCTGGTTTGTTTCTAATCTCAAAAATTCTTTTCAAGATAATCTTTGCGTTCATGAGTTAAAAAATATTGTCTTAAATAAATTTTCTAATTAAAAAGAAAAACAACAATCACGATTTTATTGAAATGTTATTCTTTTTGAATCTGAGTATCGAAGATAATAGAAGTAGGATTATTGCCGAATGAAAAATATTAGATATTTGTATCCGTTTGTTTTTTTCAGGTCTATTTTTGCCAGGTCTATTTATTCCGGGATCTGCTTAGATTGCAAGTTAATTCCTGGAGATCAAATCAGGAGAAGGCATTGAGTATATCTGAATAGCATTATATTTCATTTGAAGTCTTATATGTTTATAGGACAGTTTAGCATGCCATTTGATAAGAGACAACCTTATGAGAGTGACGTACGGGTTCCCCTATTGATTCGTGGTCCAGAAATCGCAGTATCCCAAGTCAGAATACCGGTCAGCAGTGTCGATTTATTTGACACGATTTTACACATGGCTGAGATCAAAGAATATTCGGATGGAAAATCAGTACTGTTGAAAAATGTTTCTCATGATCGGACAGTATTAATTGAGTACAAAGGAGAAAAATCACTTGATCACCACAATACTACCTGTGCGGATGATTTCGATTTGAATTTATACGTAAGATTATCATTTTACAATTTAATTAATGGTTGATATTTCGCAGTTGCAAAATCTGAAACGCAGTTTAGACTTATTATTTTGAAGTAACTGTTACGTTTTTCTGATAAATGTTAATGCTTAATGATATAACGAATCAATTCAAATGTTTTTTACAGGGTTGTGATAAAAATATGGCGTGCAAGTGTGAAGATTCTACAAATAACACCTACTCATGTATAAGGAGATTTTCTAACAAGTACAACAATATATTTTGTATTTTCAAAGATGATCAAGTCAGCACTTTTTATTGAAATTACACATAATGAGTGGAAAGAATGACTTGATTGATTGATATTTTTATTTTTACAGGATTATATAGAAGCTTATGATTTAAATAAGGACCAATATCAAATGATAAACATTGGATATAAAATGAATCATCGTCGAAGACGTAGGTTTCGAAAACGTTTAAATCGAATGGCCAAATGCATTGGATCTGATTGCCTTTGAATATAATCAAAAGTCTTATATTTATATGTTGATATCCTATTCATTAATTAAAATTTTTATATTTGAGGTCTAATAATTTTTCAACATCTTTATGTGCAACACATTTTCAAGTTTTTTTAACTTTTCTAAGAAAGACATTAATTATTTTACGTGTATTATGTATTGTGTATTTCAATAGAATTTAATATCGGGTTTGCAAATATTTTAAAGGAACAAGATGGTCATTATGTCAAGTAAAATAACTTACCGTCTATTTACAATACTTTTACATTTAATATTGTCCAGAAAATTACTTTCTCAAATATTTATCGAATTTTTTTTGACGCCAATGGACGAGCAATTGCCATGTAATAGTCTTGTTCAAGGTTTGAGGAGGCCTGGTCTCAAGTTCGATACACTGATAGAAGAATTTATTTGTACCAAATAAGATTTATTTATAGTTAATAAATGATTTATTTGAAAGCTTTAACCAAATAAATATTTATTAATAGTTAATAAATGATTTATTAAATGAGATTTATTTGAACCAAATAAATATTTATTAATAGTTAATAAATGGCTTATTTGAATAGAAAATGACACATGAAGCTAATTAAGTAGGGTTATGACAAATAATTTATAGTACCATTTAAGTTTACTTTTTTAAAGAAAATAATACACACAGTAATTAATTTAAAAAATATTCAGCATTTTTTTTATTTATAAAAAAATATTTAGTTGATTATATTTTGAATTTGTTACATTAGACAGTATACTGAAAGGTAATGTAAACAGTAAGTGGCGCTGTAGTCAAAAATCACAGAGATATTCACTCAAATAAGCCATTTATTAACTATTAATAAATCTATATTTGAGTCAAATAAGCCATTTATTAACTATTAATAAATCTATAACTGTGTCAAATAAATGCATTTATTAATATTAAATAAATACTTCTATCAGTGTAGATAGTGTTTTTTCTTACCTATGTGTCTTGCTGCAGACACTTATGGCTAGATTTCAATAGCAAGTTTAGTGCAAACCTTACACAAGAAATTCGTGCCAGATTGTAACTCAATTCTGGAGGAAGACTATAGTTGGAAATAGTTGCGCACTGCTTGCTCAAGATCTGCTCAAGGCTCGAAACTCAAAATTGACCTTGAGCCTTGAGCAGATCTTGAGCAAGCCATACGTAACTACACAGAAAAAAAGGATATCTTGGCGCAAAAAATTTTTTCTTCCCGCAAGAATATTTTTTGCAATTGTGAAAGAAAAAGAAAATTTTCTTAGTTCAAGAAAAAATTTACGTAAATTTAGTCATCTTGACTTAAGATTTTTTTTTTATTCAGGCGATATAATATATGTCTCTTCCCTGATTAAACAACTGAACCCGGGTAAAAAAAATTATATATAATTATATATAATTATGCATAATTATATATGAAAAATGGCCCTATATAATTATAAATAATTACATATAACTATATATAATTATATATAACTATATATAATTATATATAACTATATATAACTATATATAATTATGTAGAACTATATATAATTGAATTCCTATGCAATTTGTTAAATAAATTGTGAATTTTTGTATAGTAGAGGCTCTACGCTTTTTATTTAAATCATTTTTTTTTAAGTCCAAGTTTAATTTTTAAGAAAAATTATTTATGGAAACATTGATAATAAATATTTTTGTCATTATGTAATATAGAATGTACTATATTACCATCAAAAAAGGTACTTGTCACTCTGCCAAATAACGGAGGCGTACCCGGGCCAAAATAGTCTCAAGTTTCGAATTTAACAGTTCTGAAATAAGTTTCTTACTAGAGATACACTACAAGTGGTGGGCGCGATCTCGTGGCGAGTTGCGAACTACTTCCACTGCTGCTTATAGCACCGGTGACTTCCCTCTCCTACATACATATATATATTGGGGTGTCCCAAAAAAAAACAAATACTTTTTTTTTAAACTCTTATGAGCCCAAAAGTTACTTTATATTATAAAAAAAAACTTCACCTAATTTTAGCCAGATATCTTTAGACTAGAACTACCACAAAGGGGGTCCCCTTTCCCATTTAAAATACACACGAAAATTTTTCAGTTTAGTTTTTAGTTATTAAGACTATAAAAAATTTTTTTTAATTTCACCTGGTATAACTTCGTAGGAAATAAAATTCTCTACAAAAAGTGCTGATGCAATTTGTACATCAAACAAACTGGGAAAAAGTTACGGGGCGTCAAACATCGACAAAAATTTAGTTTCCTCTGTATTAAATTATTTTTTGTTGTTTTTTATTTTAATTCTATCGAAATTTTTTTTTCAAATAATGACAAGCACGGTCTTGTAGCGAATTTAATTTCCTACAAAAAGTGTCCGGTATTATATATACGTCAAATGAATGCGAAAAACGTTAAAGGGTTTTAAATATCAATGAAAAATCAAGTTCACTTTTCGTTGATATTTAAGTTCAGAAAATTGATATTTTTTAAACTTGATTTTTCGTTGACATTTAAATCTCTGTAACTTTTTTTTTATTCATTTAACGTATGTATGATATCAAATACTTTTTGTAGGAAATTAAATTTCCTACAAGACTGCGTGTCATTATTCGAAAAAATTTTTTTTATCGAATAAAAATTAAAAATAACAAAAAATAATTCGAGGAGACTAAATTTCTGTCGATCTTTGAAGCCCCGTAATTTTTTTCCAGTTTGTTTGACGTACATAATGCATAATCACTTTTGTGTAGAGAATTGATTTCCTACAAAATGATACCAGGTTGAATTTAAAAAAAAAATTTTTTCACAGTCTTAATAACGAAAAATTAAAATGAAAAGTTTTCGCGTGTACTTTAAATGGAAAAGGGGGCCCCCATTTGTGATAACTCAATTTAAAAGATCTTTGGCTGAAATTTAGTGAGAATTTTTTTAGTAATATAAAGTAACTTTTGAGCTCATAAGAGGTTAAAAAAAAAAAAATTTTTTTTTTTGTGGTATCCAAAAATTAAAAGTATAAATAAAAATGAAAATTTTGGTACCACTCCAGGCTCTTAATGGTATTAAGGTTTGTCTCAATCAATTTTTCTATTTTCCGTTTAAATAACTCGGGAAAAAAAAATTTTTTTTTTAATTTTTTAGCTCACAAAGCAATCAACGGATTTTTATGCACAATAAATGTTTTCGTAGGAAATTGAACGCTCTACAAAAAAAGTCACACATAATTTTTTGATAAATCCCACTGTTCAAAAGTTATTTAAGCTTCAAGTCAAATTTATAGGAAATTTAGAGATTTTTTTACTTTTCCGGTGAATTTCGAAAAACTTTGTTCGTAATAATTTGTAAGGAATAAAATTATCTACAAAACGAATCCTACGATATTTTTTGATAAGACCGTTATATCCACCGGAAAAGTGAAAAAATCTCAAAATTTGCTATAAATTTGACTTGAAGCTTAAATAACTTTTGAACAGTGGTATTTATCAAAAAATGATAAGAAACTTTTTCTGTAGAGCGTTCAATTTCCTACGAAATCATTTATGGTGCATAATAATCCGTTGATTGGTTTGTGAGCTAGAAAATTAAAAAAAAAAAATATTTTTTTTTTTTTTTAAACAACCATATTTACATATATATCTTCACTCCCAAGTTATTTTTCTCTATTTTCTATTTTTGTATAGAATTATATATGATTCATATAGAATTATATATTTTTATATATAATTATATATAACGCTAAAAAAATGACAGATGATCATATATAATTATATGCAATTATATATAATTGTATGCAATTATATATAATTGTATGTAACTATATATAATTATATATAATCATCTGAGATTTTTCTTAGCGTTCTATATAATTGTATATAATCTTGTAAAATTATACATAAGTGTATATAATTATATATAATTATATATAATCAGTTGAGATTTTTTCTCATCGTTATATATAATTATATATAATTCTGTATAATTATATATAATTCTATATGAATCATATATAATTCTATATAACTCATATATAATTATATAGAATTATATATGATTATATTGAATTATATATAACTTTTTTTTACCCGGGAATTCAACCGAATTCAAAATTTTAATTCTGAAATATTCTGTCGAATTCTGCAAAACAGAATTCAACTGAATTGAAAATTTGAATTTGAATTAAACAGAATAAAACCGATTTAAAAATTTCAAATTCAGTTTAATTCGAATGTAGAACCAGAAATTGAAGAATTATTTTCGAATCAATCAGAATTAAACCGAATAGAATTATTTAAATTCGTTTTAATTAGGACAAATTCTGGTTTTCCTGCCAACTTAGACAGAATTCATTTTTAAGTTAGGTACCGAATTAACAGAATTTAGCTGAATTAAATAGGATTAAAAATTTAATTCTGTTTAATTCAATCGAATTCAGTTGTTTAATCAGTATTAAAGTAAAAAATATTTTCTTAAAGTGAGAAAAGTAAATATTTTGCCCCAAAATATAATCAATTGTTCGAAGAGTAAAATACTCTTTCTTTAAGAATAATTAATTTGGATCGAGAGGATCTGTGATTCTAATAAAGAATTAAAAGTACCCAACTCAATGGTAAGAAATATTTTGGTTTAAGTATTTTGTTGTGTTGCGGCAAGTAAACGTAGATGTTTGAACGTACAGCAACTGCCCTCACGACTCAACGCAAAAATTCTCTTGGAAAAGGTAACTCTGCTATATTAAGGTAGTTGTTGCGTGGATTAATTTAATGTAGGATTTTTATGAAAATTTACCTGATTGTTCTTTGATTGACTACGAATCATATGAGACTAATCTGAGTAACATTGACCATCCCAATTTTATGAAAAACGATTTCAAAATATTGCTATTTTAACACAGGCTCTTATGGAGAATAGCGATTTACGGGCAATGTTTTTTTAATAAAATAAAAACGCAATGTAGGATCATTCTAAAAATTTTGTGTGTTATCGAAACTAAAATTATAAACCATATAAAAAAAAATGAAAATTATTGACCACGTCGTTTCTGAAATATAATTCATTAAACCTTGAAACTTTTTAAAAATTTCAAAGATGTACCAAAACAGTAGTGCGATGTGGCAACAGCGCTTATATTATAGCCAAATAGGCGCGGGAAAATACAAACAGGCACATAATAAAAAAAGCTAACCAATGAATAAAATTAATTAATTATTCTACTATTCAAAAAAATTAATCAATAATATTAAATTTTTGTAAATTTATGAAAGGCAATCGTTTTATAAATTTATTTTTTCAAACAAAATAAAAATAATTTAACATTTATTTTTTATTTATTCTAAAAATAAATAAATTGTTCAACATACAAATGCTCTCTTACTTAAAGATTTCGTTTATTGATAACTTTTCAGCGTTTATTATAAATTAAATAGAAAAATAATAAAATTTATTAATTAATAATAAGTAAACGTTCATAAATTTCGAATAATTTAATAATAAATAGCTTAGTTTATTTTGACAGTTAATTTGGTTATGTCTTACGACTACATTAATAAAAATATTACGGAACACAAAAAAGATGCACAGTACCAGTGAACGGCGTTGCCACGATCACTTCTCGAATATTATGGATGTATGTGTATATAAACGTATTGATACTACTTGGATGTATGTAAGAGCATATGACTGTACTTTTACAAAAGTTTCCAATGAGCGGCGTTCAACTAACCGCTTCAGTTATGCTGTTCTTTTAATTCGGTATGCTATACTTTTGAACGTGACTACCTCGAAACAACTACCTTAAAGTGACGGTAGTGTAGACTCTACATTGTACAGTGTGGTTACTACATATAGATAAAGTAAACGAACGTTCAGAAGGGGTCGGGTAGCGTAACTGGTAAAGCTCTCGCGTGTCGCCGAATCGGTCTGGGTTCGATTCCTAGCGTAAGCAAACTCGTTATTTTTCTCGATTTGTTTATAAACAATTAATCAAGAAAGTTTATTCCTTATCCCCTTTATTACCGTACTATGATATTCTGAATATACACACGAATAAAACTATCCTGCTTCACAAAATTTAATATTTATAATAGGTTAATTCACTCAAAATACAAGTCGATATATATTTTCAAGTAGATTTATTTATTTCCTTGAATCGAGACGTTTTTTTTTTTTTCAATCAAGAGAAAAAAATTATCAATTCAAAATATTATTTCTTTAGTAAAGAAAGTCATCATGTTCTTTTAAAAAGATATTTGTATTAAATGGGAGAATTTTATGTCTTCGGTTAAGAAAATATTTACATGATTCAAGAAAAGATATAACATTAAATTAAGAATATAATTTGCTTAAATCAAAATTAAAATATTTTTATGTCAATAGACCGTTGTCTTAAGTCGATAAAGTAGTTTTCTCAAACTGAGAGTAAATATTCTTCTGCGATGCAAAAAAAGTTCTTGATTTGAGATGTTCCCTGATAGCCAGACCTTGCTCTACAAGTGCTGTAGTGAAACATTTACGGCTAACTTAACGAGAAAGTTTCTGGTAAACTTGGCAGGACAATACTTTCCTTTAAGTTGGCTTCAGAATACGGCAGTAGCTTGAATGTAACTAGCCAGAAAAACTTGTCGTCAATTTGAAGTGAAACTTTTAATCAACTTAACGGTCATTGTCTAACCGTAACACCTTGTAGTCAAATTAAATAGAAAGTTACAGACAATTAGAAGGGCAACTTAAAGGTAACTGATTGCTCTCCAACACTTTCTTTTAAGTTACCTTTAGATTACGGCAGTAGCTTGTAGTTAACTTACGGTTAGGGTGGCTATCAGAGTTGATATATATTGTGACAATTTACTATACTCACCAACTAAGACAGAAAAGCATCTTGTTCTGATAGCTTTTTTTATTTGGTTAGAAACACAATAAACTTGATTTAAAATATAGTTGGATTAGCGAGAGTTTGCGTTTCGGATATTTTCGATTTTTACCCCCACCATCTCAATTTAATACCTAAGACATTGTGTCTAGATGGTGGGGGTAAAAACCCGAAGCGCAAACTCTCGCTAATCCAACTATAAATATTCTTCAATCAAGAATATTGAACCTAAATTAAAATTTGATTATTCTTGATACAATATTTTTATGATATTAGTCGAAGAAAATGTTTTCGAATTAAAAAAAGACAATTACTCAGCCCAAGAATAAAAGAATGAAGACAAAAATTTTCTTGGGTCAAGTCAACCTTTTTTTCTATGTACCTACCGTAAGTTACTGGTGCAAGAAATGCGTCAAAAACTTTTTAACTGCACCGTATCCAAGGTGTCTTCAAGTTCTAATGTATAATATCTTGAACAAATCATGCACAAGTCTTGATGACGATTTCTTGTTACATGATCTTGCGCAAGACCCATGCGTAGAAAAAGACACCAGTGATTAGGGGTTTTGTTCGAGCCACTGGCACCAGAATCTGGCTCAAGCATGCATTACTTGGGTATACCCAATTATATAATTAGTAAATTTTTTGTGATCTGACCTAATATAAAAATAACGGTCATATCGCATCACAACTCTGAAAGTGGTCAGAATAACTTCCTACGATCTGAAGACGTCGACATATGAAGGAAATTTGATTTTCGAAAATCGGGATGAAAACAATAATTTCCCGAATTTTTGAAATTTTACAATGTTCTTAGCGGAAAGCTAAAAAAGCTTATTTAAATTCCTATTGGTAATGGAAACTTTTTATTTGCAAAATTTATTGAGCGTTCGAACAAAAAATTACAAATATTTCATTAACTTATTATTACAAATGAAAATTCAATAACATTTTCACCAACTTATGCACGTGAGTTATAATTTTATAGTCAGAATAATATAACTATAGATGGACTCAAGTATTAGATTTTTTATCATAAAATTCGCTCATAAAATAGCAAATACGCTTCTTTCTTTAAAACAGCTGCTTCGTCAATTTCCACTACCCTGAAACAAAGCTGCATTAGAAATTATCTGCAAAACGTAAATTATGTTTTATAGAGTTTACAATAGTAAAAAATTCTTTAATACTTTGAATCGGATATGTAGTACCATCGGCCAGTTGGAATTAGGTTTTTGTTCTCTTTATTTACAATAACTTCATGAGTATCATGGTGATTTTGATCGTCATCAATATTTGGAACATTTTTTCTTATTAAGAACGACCATCTTGAATCGTTGAAATCGAATTTCTTCCGAGTCTGTGTTAAATAAAATTATTAATTGTATGGATTATGTTTTTTTTGAGTGGCTAGGAGCCAAGAAAACTGTAAAATGTAAGAATAAGAATATTTTCAGCAATTAAGAATTATCATGAGCGATTGATAATTTTGGCACACCCCGAACGCGAAACGGAGAGGAAGTATTCTATTGTCGCAACATGTCAAAGCAGGTTTGTCGTCAACTTTCAAGCCTCCCACTAAGAAGATCGACGATTTTCGAAAAATTCGGGAAGTTATTGTTTCCACCCCGATTTTCAAAAATCGAGTTTTTATCAGATGTCGACGTTTTGAAATCCTACGAAGCTACACTGTTAAAAATATTTGTAAAATTACAATAGTTTTACAAAGCAATAGTATGGTAAAAATATAAACCAATGTATGTCAATACAAAATTATAACACAATTTGAGTAATCTTGCATGCTGTATTAGGAAAACGACTAATATGAGTTGTGATTTTAACATCTCTGTGTATAAATCGTACACGAGTTGTAATTTCACAAAACAGTACATTGATTTTGAATAATAAGCGATAAAAGTTTACAAAGAATGTTTGTAATTCAATTTACAATAATTCTTAGTAAAATCATAAATAAATATTGTAATTTATATTACAGTGAAATCATTCAAATTTTACAAACCTTAATTATTTCTTTACAAATTCTATTGGAGAATTACAGAGTGTATTGTAATTTCACTATGAGTTTTTATTTATTACGCGCCAGCGGTAATTCTACAAAACAGTACGTTGATTTTAAATAGAAATCATTCAAAATTTACCAAAAATACTTGTAATTTAATTCACTGCAATCCTTAGTAAAATTAAAAAAAAGTATTGTAATTAATATTACAATGAAGCCATTGAAATTTACAAATCTCAATTTTTTTTTTTACAAATTCTATTGTAGAATTACAAAGCGTATTGTAATTTTACAACACATTTTTATTTATTATACCCGATTTGTAATTTTACAAAACAATACGTTGATTTTAAATGGCAATCGTTTAAAGTTTACAAAAGATGTTTGTAATTCTATTTGCTACATATTTTAGTATATTTAAAAAAATGTATTGTAATTAATATTTCAATGAAATCATTGAAATTTCACAAACTTTAATTTTTTTTTCCACGAATTTTATTGTAGAATTGCAAAGTGTATTGTAATTTTACCATCAATTTTTATGTATTATACATGAATTGTAGACGGAGATAAATTTATCGTAAATATTCCTATTGCGATGAAAATAGTACAGGTGATGTACCTTTAACAGCCTAATAATAATTCCTATACGGTATAGTAATGAAAATTTTTGTTCGATGTTGCTTCTTATGTACTGTGGAAATGTCTATACGAGCACAGTAAATATTATCGTGCTGCATAGAGTATATAGGCATTTTAAAAAGGATCAGTGTCTGTTGAGATAAGCTCTAAGTTTTATTTTATTGAGTAATAATTCATAAAATTCGTAACCTAAAACCTCAATAAATTTTTATAAAAATGTATGATAAATTGTTAATATTATTTATAAAAAATAAAAAAGAAATTAAAATTAAACATCAAAAATAGAATTAACATGATATAATGGTTAAAGGATTCTGTGCTTTATGGAAAAGCATGTTTTTTTTTTTTTTTAATTAGAAGCATTCTTAAACAGTAGCCCTCACTTTTTAAATATGACTATTGATTTTCAATTGTAATAAGTGTATTGAAATTGTATTAATTTTCACAAAGAAATTAAAAGATTAATTTAAAAAAACGCAAGATATTTACAATTTTGTCAGGACATATAGATTAAAAAAAATACTCACAGTGGTTTTAAATCACTTGTTTAAAGAATTGACTCAAGTAATTCAAATTTTCGAAAATACATTTAATAATAAAAATTTAATCTGTAACATAACTTAAAATTTTTAAACTTTCATGTCTGTTACTAGTTTGACACTTTACAGAAATAATAATAAACAATAATAACAAATTGATGATAAGAATCAATTTTTATGTCAGTTTTGACAATATATATGATTATATAATAATTGATAATTTATTAAAAAACATTACCGCAGTCATTGGTTAAGTGATGCACCACTATATAACTAAAGCTAATGACAGTTTAGTAGCGCTAGCGTTACTATACAGAGAGATAGCAGCTATTCAGCACAGTAATTCTTACCGTGCTGTTTAGGAAAATATCCTCATACAAGGAAGGTAGATCAACATAGAGTGAAATAAACTTTACTTGAAAATAATCTCTTGACAACACAGGACCCCTTCCTATACGTGACGTAAATCTCACTGTACAATATAGTAAAATTTCAGATAATTTTTCTTTTCGTGGATTAAGTCCTAAGTAGCAAAGTAATATTTACTAAACTTTTTTATCGCAACAGTAATATTTATGATACATTTCTCTCCGTGTATCATTAAATTCAATAAAATTATAATTATTTCGGTATGAAATGAAAAAATATTTATGGCAATTAATCCCTAAATTTTCAAAGAATATTGCAATACAAAGATTTCTTATATTTAACGCTAAAGTTTTTAAATAATTCAACTTATATAAATTTGTTCGAGTACTGATCTCATTTTCAGAGATGTTCAAGTACTGGGTTTTTTACCGTAGTCACACTCATGTTTTCGAGCTCCTCGAGCTTGAAAACAGTAGGAAGTTTTGGGGCAGGTCCGCAGGGCCAACCGACACCCAGATTTTTTTTAATGATATTCCAATTCTAAAAATAAAGTATACACTACCTTTACATAAGCTACATAATGCCCGCCGTTAATAGTTCCACTGTGCTCTATTAATCCATAAAGAGAATATAATTTTTGTTTTGCATTATTTTTACAAACCGGAGCCAAATCCAGCAACATTGGAAAGGAAATGTGTTTGTCAGCTTTTTGATATCTATTGAATCTTTGAGATTGAAATCTTTTTAAATGAAGTATAAGAACTGCAGGTACTTGAGATATAAGATATTGCTTCGTACTTGGAGTGTAAGCCATTTTCGGGTCAGGAGTTTCTCCACACTTTATTTTATTAATTCTATCAGTGCATACTTTACACTGAACTTTGTTACTATCTGTTAATAGTTCGAGTGCAGTAAATTGATTTAAACAAGACTCTATTGAAAAATTGTTATGGTCAGTTTGGTAATGTGCTAATGTTCGAAATGTTAATTCATCATCACTAACGGACGTATTTGACAGCTTTTGTGCTAATTCATTAATGTTATTCAAGACAGGGACATTAGTATTTTCTTCTTCACATAATTTTTTCATTTCAGGATCAAAATGGTAGTCCTTATCGAAATCCTCCAACAAAGATTCATTAAGTATGTCTGTTTTCAACTCTGAAGGAGTGTAGTCTGATTTTATTCTATAATCAATGTGATTTTTCAAATCAACTTGAATTTCAGCATCCTTTTCTTCGTCAATTTTTAAATTAGAATAATCGTTTCCCTTGTCATTATGATTACTAATCTGCTGAGATGTTAAATTTTTATCAAGATTAGAAAACTCTTTAACGTTAATAATAGTACTTTGTCGATTATGTCTCCGGTTTTTTCTAGAAGCTATTTTTTCTTTTTTTAACTGATGCTTAGATTTTTTATTATTTGAAAAATATTTGCTAGATGTTGTATCAACTTCATTACCATTTTTTTGTCTGAAATTAGATTGTGGTTTATCAACCATGACAGGAAGACTAAGATCCATAAAAAATTCACTGCGTTTAGAAGAATGTAAACACTCAGTACACTGAATGGTTGACTCTAGAATGCCTTGAAATAAAGTGTCTACACCTAATAATCTAGAATTAGCTTGATTTCCGTAAAATTTTATATGTGCTTTACTTATAGTGTCCATACATTGTCTTTTTTGCTTATTCTCAAAGCCGATTTGTTTTAAAATAACAGATTGATACCTTTGGAGATCTTCATTTCTAATCAACTCAAGTAAATGTCGGAGGAGTTCATGGGAATCATGTTGATTACCGTCCGTACAATTTGTTGTTTTTTTTTTAAGTGCGTTAAATAAAATAGATGGTTTATACGTTTCATTACCATTTGAATTTTGCATATCGGTTAAAGTCTTATGGAACACAGCAGTAAAGTTACTACAACTATCTAACGTACTTTCAATTGGTGGTAAAGTATGAGTACTCACTTCGTTTTCGTCATCATCAACGGGAATTTTCAACTCACCGCCTGGAAGTATAAACTTTTCTCCTGGGCTTATTAAATCTTCTAAAACTTCCACTAAATATGGTGTTTGGGCTAAACATTGCAATACTGCATTCAAAAAACACGTATTCCCTAAATTACTCAAACCTCTAACCCTAGAAAAATTCTCAAGTGATTGTTCATTATTATTAATAATAGGAGACGTAATATAGCATTCCCGTGAGTTTGTTTCGCTCGGTTTAGATAAAGTATCAGAACGTGAACATGATTTTGATGTTGACAACACTTTCATAGATTCTATTAATTCATGTAATTGCTTTTTATTACTAGCATCAATAGAAATTTTACATTCATAACAGACAACATTCCAGACCAAAACATTAACAGCTAAGCAATGGGAGTCACTATGCGGTTTTTTATAATGCTCTTCTGCGTGGTTTTTAACTGTTTCACCACATGATTGATTACCGCACTGCAAACAAATCAAGAAAGATGACAAGTTGCCATTATCTATTTCAGTTAAATCAGAATGTAGATTATTGCATGCTAAACATTTATTGTGAATTCCATCTTTTTTTAATATTTTACGGACAGATGATGCGTTAATAGATTTTGAAATATGTCGACATGAATCTGCTAAAAAAGAAAATTTCATAGATGAATGTGTGCGGATTAAGAAAAGCGATTTGGAAAAATTAAAAAGAAAAATTTTAATGCTTTTTGACTTCCATAAATTAAAATTCTCCTAATGTTTAAGCATTCAATCTTTTTTAAAAGTTCAAAATCTCCCATTATTCAATAATTTTAGTAGATTAGAAGTTATTTGATTATCTAACTACTTCTCAATAATTTTTAATCATTAAATAATGGTCGAGTTTTATGACCCCGAAGTTAGCCCACATCCAACATTTTTTAAATTAAAGAATTCCTACCTTTAAGTATAAAAATTTTTTTTGGATTTAAAAAAAATACGCGTGTTTATTTTTCCAAAATTAAGACGAGTATTTTTTTAGTTTAGTAAAAAAAGTATTATCTTCGTTATAATTCAAAAATTAAATTTAAAATCATTTATTTCTAGGTTCTAAATTGATACAAAAATAAAAAGCTAGCTCTGTTTACTCAACATTTTTTGAAATCTACACGAGTATTTTTTCATTATCTTGATTACCAATTCTCATTCCTAAAGTTAGCCAACATCAAACATTTTTTGATTTAAAAATTCTCTAACTTTTGAAAAAAAAATTTTTTTTAAATCGAAAAAAATACTCGTGTTTACTTTTCTGTAATTTGAACGAGTAATTTTTTAAATATAAAAATAAATATAATATTATATAATATTACATAAGTTATAATTTAAAAACTAACATTATGATCATGTATTTCTTGGTTATCGATTAATATAAAAATTAAAAGTTTGTTCCACTTATTTAATATTTTTCGAAATCTACACGTGTATTAATATATTTTTTTATTTTTTTTGTTTTTAATCCTAATTCCTGATATTAGCCGACACGTGACATTTTTTAAATAAAACATTATATAACCTTTGAAACAAATCTTTTTTTTTGAAAATATCAAAGTTACTCGTGTTTATTTTTCTGTAATTTAAACGAGTAATTTTTTAGTTTTAAAGAAATAAAGTTTATTATTATAAATATTAAAACTATTATAAATATTATTTAACTAAAAATAAATTGAGTAATTTTTTATTATTATATTGGTTTATAATTTTCCAATAAATCATTGAAATGTTAATTTTCAAATTAAAACTTGAATATGTATATATTTCTTTAAAACTAAAAAATTACTCGTTTAAATTATGAGTGTGAATGTATCAGACACCAGACAAATTTAAAATTATAAATGAATAGAGTAAAGAATTAATAAAATAAAATTTTAAAAAATCCGCATTTAAAAAATTTTGAAATTAATAGGTGCATTTTTTATAAATATTATTTTTTTAATTTATTACCATATTTATTTATAATTTTAAATATGTCTGATGTCTGCTACATTCACACTCGTTTTAAATTACAAAAAAGTAAACACGACTAACTTTGATAATTTCAAAAAAAAAGATTTGTTTTAAAAGTTATATAATATTTTATTTAAAAAATGTCAGGTGTCGGCTAATTTCAGGAATTAGAATTAAAAATAAAAAAAATTAAAAAATACACGTGTAGATTTCGAAAAATATTAAATAAGTAAAGCAAACTTTTAAATTCTATATTAATCTATAACCAAAAAATGCACGATCAAAATGTTTGTTTTTAAATTATAACTTATATATTATATATATTTTTATATTTGAAAAATTACTCGTTCAAATTACAGAAACATGAACACGAGTATTTTTTTCGATTTAAAGAAAAATATTTTTTTCAAAAGTTAGAGAATTTTTAAATTAAAAAATGTTTGATGTTGGCTAACTTTAGGAATGAGAATTGGTAATCAAGATAATGAAAAAATACTCGTGTAGATTTCAAAAAATGTTGAGTAAACAGAGCTAGCTTTTTATTTTTGTATAAATTTAGAACCTAGAAATAAATGATTTTAAATTTAATTTTTGAATTATAACGAAGATAATACTTTTTTTACTAAACTAAAAAAATACTCGTCTTAATTTTGGAAAAATAAACACGCGTATTTTTTTTAAATCCAAAAAAAATTTTTATACTTAAAGGTAGGAATTTTTTAATTTAAAAAATGTTGGATGTGGGCTAACTTCAGGGTCATCGAATTTTCTAACTGTTGAAAGACTTTAGGACGGTTTAAAAATATATAAGGTAAGGGGCCCAGTTTCTGACCTTTTAAGAGTGCTAGTTGAGGTTATACTATAATAGTTAATGTAAGATTTAACTTAATGAGAAAAAAGAAATTTTACCAACTAGTTTAGGATTTGTCAAATAAAGTCTTATGCGTAAAATAATTATTTGAATTGATTAATAATTTAAATTAAGGTTTTAAAAATTGACTTCTGGTGACCCAGTTTCTGACCGTCAGAATTCTTCAGGTCACAGTTTCTGACCCTCACAATGGCCTGGTTTCTGACCCTCACATTAAGCCATGATTATGAAGTACTTACTAAGTTTGAATAAACTAAAATTGTTGTTAGATGAATAAATTAAATATTTTTTATAACAAATACATAGTTTTTTTAAATATTTAAAATATAAATAATTAATCATGCTATAGAACACTACAGAAATGAAAAAATTAAAATCATTTGTTAAAACTACTTTGGTTTATTTTTTTTTTCCTCCAATTCATCACTCCAAAAATATACTTTCAAGATCTAAATATAATCTTTTATTTATAAAAATGAATATTAAATGTCAATTTATACCTGTATTATAAAAAATGTTAGAAAAAAAATTTAATAAAATTATGAATATTGTTATTTTTACATTTTATAGACATGTAATTAAATAGATAACCTCGTTTGTAGTAGGTTAGAGTGTGAGGGTCAACAACTTCATCACACCTTTCAAATTGAGCCTAGTTATTGACCCTCAAATTTTAGCAACAAAACTCATTTTAATATGTTTTATACGTATATTAAAATAAATTTTAATTAAATATTGATCTATCCATACATTTTTAATTGAATTTTTTTACTGACATGATAATTAGTGCACAGATTCAATTGTCGCAACTTTCAATGTCAGCTGTTTAGACTACACTTAAAAAATGGCTTCCTCAGCCACTTACGACTAAATCATTTTTTTTTATTCAGTTAATAATTTTTATGTTTTTTAAATTGTCATTAATTAGGCTCAAAATAGATTATTATAAATTAAGAAAAAATCAATTTTCTTATTAAAGTTATAGTTTTTTAAGTAAGTTAGAAAAAAGTTGAAAAGGTCAGAAACAGGGTCATGGTCAACAACAGGGTCTTTTACCTTAATTTTTTTAAATACTCTCCAGTAATTTTTAATCACAACAATAATTGAATTTTATTTTATACGAAGATTTAGAAGAATTCAAAATCAAAAATTTACAATTTTTGGGTTTTTGTCAACAAAACAATTACTAGAAAAGAAAAAAAAATGCACATGTAGAAACTTAAGAGCCGTAGCTGTCATTTTTTCTAATATATTTTTTTTATAATTTATAGTTTTTGAATAAATCCAAAAATTACTAGACGTCAGCTAACTTCAGTATCATAATTTTTAAATACTTTCACATTTTTTTCGATAGTTAAATGATACTGAAATTTCGATTCATAGAGACTTACAGAATTTCAATAATAGTCAATTTTTTGAGTACTTCCAATTACTTTTGAATCACTAATGTAATAGCTGAATCTCATTTTATAGCAATACTTGGAACGATTTGAAATTATTAAGTTGTGAAATACTTTCCGACGTTTTTCGATCGCTAAATAATACTAGAAATTTTATTTATAGAGATACAAAAAAATTCTAAAATACTGTATTTTATTGAATACTTCCAAATACTTTCTAATTTTTATTGAGAATTCAGACAGATTAAAAACTATTAAAATTTTTTCTAATCACTTTTCTTAATCAGGGATGGTAAAAAATACATGAGTGTGAATGTAGTAGTCATCAGAAAAATTTTAAATTATTAATAAATATAGTTAATAATTAATAAAATAATATTTTTAAAGAATGCACATTTAAAAAATTTTGAATTTAATAAGTGCATTTATATAAATATTACTTTTTTAATTATTTTCTCTATTTATTTGTTACTTTAAATTTGTCTGATGTCTGCTAGATTCACACTTGGAAAAATACAAATACTAAAAATAGAAGTGATAATTCGAAAGCTAACCTGAGCTTATTCTCTCACTGACTGACTCAGATAAAAGACTACTAATATCTGTTGCATCAGATTGACGTTTTTTTTTGCCCATTATTGAATCTTATCATACAGTTGAAAAATGGTTACACAACAAAAAAATATTCTAGGTAGAGTGACGTTTATCTAAATTAAAATAAAACCTTTGAAAATTACGAATTCATAAAATTCATTGGGTATTTTGAGGTTGTGTTATCACAGAGGTTAAGCACCAATCACATGCGATTCTTTAGATTTTTTGTAGAAACTCTCCGTAAAAGTAGGTTGAAAATTGACAGAATTTTCGGCTAATCAAGTTTTGGCTGGATGAAAGGACAGAGATGCTGATGACAAATTAGCGGTTGCCTTCAGCTTCAAGTTGGTATCAATTAATTGATAGCCAATTGAGCTCAACCAACAGTCAAATTGCGCGTAAATTTGATGTCAAATTAAAGCCGCTATTTGACGTACTCGAGACATCAAAAATTGAGTAGCAAAATTTGACTGCAGTAGTAGCTCAAATTGACCTAAATTATTTAGATTTGATTTTACCGTTCGATACATATTGAAGAAAAGTCAGCTCGCGACATCTAGCAACTATGCAACAAAGTAAATTCAAAAATCAAAAAGTAAAAAAAATCTCTCTACCCTAATAGCCACTTTGCGTTGAAATTGACAGTTATGTGATGTTGAAATTACCTGAAATCTACTGCCCGAATTTAGCTCCACTTATTTAGCCCCTCATTATGTACTGATTCGATTTATTTTAATTGCAATCGTTTGTTGGTCGTTTGTCGGTCAATGTTGGTCTATTAAAGTTGTTTGTCGGGTAATTGTTTATTTATAAAAAAATAAATAAAATTCAGCTTATATTTTTTTCTATTTAACCCCTCTACTTCTATGTTTTTCCAGTTTTTTAATTACGATCGTTAGAAAATCGTTTGTCGGTGATTGCCGGTTCATTTAAATTATTGATACAATAATATTAATTGAAAAATTTTATTATAAAAAAAACGATGCTAATTGTAAGGATATTATTTCGCATACCTAACAACATGGTGGCGCTACCTGTCAATACCTTAGATTAATTGGCAATAATTTGAATATCGGGTTTTTAATCAATCAAAACAAATAATTATTTTTTAAGTTAATTCTTAATCTAACAATTTATTATCATTATCATAAAAACAAAATTTATAACTGTTAAAGACCCTAATAATAGCCATGCTAGTTTTTTAATTAAATTTTTATTACAAATAAAATTATTATTTCATTTTTATTTTTTTACTGTTAATTACAATTTACGTTTTTGAAAAGTAGTTTGTTGAAACCGAGTTATTAACATTATTTACAAATTATCATGTTAATTTAATGTCCATTGATTTATTTTTTATATATTTACAATAAGAAAAATCTTTAAAACAGTGAATTATAAGTAAATGACTCTTGAGTTCTACAATTTATGACGTGCATAATATTAAAATACTAACAATTACAGTAAGATTTTTCTGTAGGTCTTGTTGTTGAAAAAAAAAACAAGAATTCTATGAAAAAATTCGGTTTAGCGGCCCGTACTAGCCCACTCGTATGAGTTACGACTTCGCGACAACGGGCAATTTTGTAGTACATTTAATTGTGAGAATATCCCGACTTTGGGCGAGATGATATCATAAAATGCCGCGGAGTTATAGAAGTTTAAAAAATAAAAGCCCAACTATACGTGTATTTTAAATAGGAAATCTTCACCTGCTCTGGGAAAGTACTTAATATTAAGGGCTCAAACTCTCAGGGAATTTTTTTGGGGGTGTTTCCAACAAAATTTCAGGATGGGAGCGAAAAAAAAAAAAATAATCGTTTTAAACAAAGCACCCTAATAAATAGTTTATTAAAAACTTGTGCAGTATTTTTTATTTAAGTAAATATTTTTCGCTAAAAATCAATAAAAATTAGCATTTGTCAAATTATGAAGAATTCCGGATATGCATTCTATTGGATATATGCATCTTTTTATTCTCAAGTTAATAACAATGGGTATTTAATCCATATAAATTGATTTTTTTTTGTTTAAGAAAAAAACAAAGCGTAATTTTAACAGTCTGAAGTTTGAGGCTCGATATCTTTGAAACGGCTTGACTTACGCAAAATGTCAATCAGACCTTTTTTGTAGAACACCTAATTTCCCATAAAGTCACTGTTTGATTTTACTTATAAAGTAGCTCGTCATCACGTTACAAAATTCCAAAGTTTAAAAAAAAATTTTCCTATGTTATTTAAATGGGAAATAGAAAATTACAAAACGCCACCTCTAAATATTAAAATTAAGAGCTCATATTTTCAGAGGATCTTCTTTTAGAGATACCCTGACGATTTCTCAAGGTTCATTGAAAAAAAAAAAATATTCGATTTTTTTGAGACACTCTAATCTATATATATGTAAAAAGTGTACGTTTGTCATATTTTTCACGAACAATGTGGACATTCTTCGCGATATTTATTCTTTGTAGTGTCATTTTTAACCAATCAGAGACGTGCTTTCTTACCATGAGTTGCAAAAAAAATGTTATTGTCTTTTTTTTTTTTAAAAACTACACCGGAAAACAAAGAAATTAAAAGAAAAAATTGCCATTTGGTTCATTTTTTACCAAGTCACAGGCTTTCGAAAAATAAATCTAACGCGCATCGCTATTTCAAAAGCCTGTCACAAAAGTGTCTGTCCCACCACTATAAATGTGAAAATTATTATAATAAAAAAGTTCCTCATCACCATATTGTCGTAATGCTATCCCTAGCGGTTTTGACGACACCGTAGAAACGTGGTGCAAACACGGCGTTTCGACGGTGTTAACTCCCTTACAGTGTTTCCACAGTGTATCGACGGAGTTACGACGGTGTTTTGATGGTATAAGGGCGGCGTTTCTTGTGCAGTTACGAGACAAGGTTTCTCTCGTGTTTTCTTCGAGTTTAGTTGGTGTTCGCCCGGAGTTTCCACTGTATTTTTTTGGACTTTCGTCGGTGTTTTGCCGGTGTTTTTGTGAAGTTTTGTCGGTGTTTCTCTGGAGTTTTGTTAGGATTTTTACGGAGTTTCGTCGGTGTGTCATCGGAGTTTTAGCGGCTTTGACACTTGGAGTTTTGTCGGTGTTTTTCCGGTGTTTTGTAAGGGTTTTCACGGAGTTTCGTCGGTGTATCGTCGGAGTTTTAACGGCTTTGACACGGAGTTTTGATGGAGTTTTTGCGAAGTTTTGAGAGTGTACTATCGATATATTCTTGGAATTTTTTTGATAGATTCGCGGCTATCCAACGGTATTACCCTGATTAAAAACTCCGATTGAAACTGATTGAAAACGTCCAATCAGATTTAATCAGAAATTTCTGATTGACTTTCAATCAGTTTCAATCAGATTTAATCGGAAACTTCCGAAGAATTCTGATTGAAAGTCAATCGGAAATTTCTGATCGACTTTCAATCAGTTCCAATCAGATTTAATCAGAATTTCTTATTGACTTTCAATCAGTTTCAATCAGATTTAATCAGAATTTATTATTGACTTTCAATCAGTTTCAATCAGATTTAATCAGAATTTATTGTCGAATTTCAATCAGTTTCAATCAGATTTAATCAGAATTTCTTATTGACTTTCAATCAGTTTCAGTCAGATTTAATCAGAATTTATTATAGAATTTCAATCAGATTTAATCGGATATTTTCGGAAGGTTTCAATTGTAAATTAATAAACAATTACCGATTCTCGGGACAAATAATTGTATATATTATTAAACGGTAGAAAATCAAAAAATCGAATGTTTCAAAATCTACGTTGAATCTGGATAAACAATTAGATTGCATGTCATGAAGTAATAAAGAATATGCTATATTACCACCAAAAATTGTACTTGTCACTCTGTCAAAGAACAGAGGAGTGCTCTTGTTACAATTGCTTCCAAGTCTGGAATATAATACGTCTGAACGAAGTTTCTTACCAGGGACACTACACAAGTGGTAGGCGCTATCTAGTGGCGAGAACCGAATTACTCCTACTGCTATTGCTTAGGACTGATGAATTTTCTCTCCTCCATATATATCTTTTCTCTTAAGAAAGTTTTCTCTGGGTTCAAGCAACTTTTTTTTCTATTAGTTGCATACGGAAATCCTTGCGTTAAACACCCCCATGAAAAAATTGATTTAAAAAATATAAGTTTAAATACAAAAAATATATTTTAGAATTTATAAAAAATAAATCAGAAAACTATATTTTTAAGAACTTGATATTGAAATGAAAATAACTAGAAAAAAAAAGCAAAACTTTGGAAAACTTCATTCATTATAATTTTCGAGAAATGAAATTACCCACAAAAAAGTTTCTATAAGATTTTCTGATAAAACTGATAGTTTCGCTGGAAAATTAAAAAGATCTTAAAATTTACTATAAATTTGACTTTAAGCTCAAAAAACTTTTGAACAGTTAGATTTATCAAAAAATGATGAGACTTTTGTTGTAGAGCATTCAATTTCCTACAAAAATATCTATCGTGCATCATAATTCGTTGATTAGATTATAAGTTAGAAAATTCTAAAATATAAAAAGTTTTTTTCCCGTGTTATTTAAATACTCTGTAAATATGAATAAAAACGGCTTGACGCAAACCGTAGTATTATTATTAAGAGCTTGAATTGGTACAGAAATTTTGGTTTTTAGGTATACTTTCAATTTTTGGATACTAAAAAAAAAATTTTTTTTTTAACCAACCTAATGTATATATAATTTTTTATTAATGCTTTTTTTTTATTTTTGTGATAGTTTTAATTCAATCAATACAGTTCTTCAAAAAAAGTTTATACATAATCCTGAAAAATGCTTGTTTTCACTTTTTATAAAATTTATTAAATTGGAAAGACCGATAGAATTCTATACTTTGATACTTCAAAAATTGTTGAATTCATGACAAATGAAATTTTTTAAAAATTATTATTTCTTTATTGAATCTGATTGAAACTGATAGCGAAAAATCCAATCAGTTTCTATCAGATTTAATCAGAAAAAAATAACTTTTGAAAACTTATTTTCCGATTAAATCTGATAGAAACTGATAGAGAAAAATCCAATCAGTTTCAATCAGATTTAATCGGAAAAAAAGTTTTCAAAAATTATTTTTTTCTGATTAAATCTGATAGAAACTGATTGGATTTTTCGCTATCAATTTCAATCAGATTTAATCGGAAAATAATTTTTAAAAAATTATTATTTTCTTATTGAATCTGATTGAAACTAATAGAGAAAAATCCAATCAGTTTCTATCAGATTTAATCAGAAAATAATTTTTTTTAAATTATTATTTTCTTATTGAATCTTATTGAAACTGATTGGATTTTTCTCTATCAGTTTCAATCAGATTCAATCGGAAAATAATTTTTTTAAAATTATTATTTCCTTATTGAATCTTATTGAAACTGATTGGATTTTTCTCTATCAGTTTCAATCAGATTTAATCGGAAAATAATTTTTTAAAAATTATTATTTCCTTATTGAAACCGATTGGATTTTTCTCTATCAGTTTCAATCAGATTCAATCGGGAAATAATTTTTTAAAAATTATTATTTCCTTATTGAATCTGATTGAAACTGAAAAAGAAAAATCCAATCAGTTTCAATCAGATTCAATAAGAAAATAATAATTTAAAATAAATTATTTTCCGATTAAGTCTGATTGAAACTGATTGGATTTTTCTCTATCAGTTTCAATCAGATTTAATCGGAAAATAATTTTTTAAAAATTATTATTTCCTTATTGAATCTTATTGAAACCGATTGGATTTTTCTCTATCAGTTTCAATCAGATTCAATCGGGAAATAATTTTTTAAAAATTATTATTTCCTTATTGAATCTGATTGAAACTGAAAAAGAAAAATCCAATCAGTTTCAATCAGATTCAATAAGAAAATAATAATTTAAAAAAAATTATTTTCCGATTAAATCTGATTGAAACTGATTGGATTTTTCTCTATCAGTTTCAATCAGATTCAATCGGAAAAAAAGTTTTCAAAAATTATTTTTTTCTGATTAAATCTGATTGGATTTTTCGCTATCAATTTCAATCAGATTCAATCGGAAAATAATTTTTAAAAAATTATTATTTCCTTATTGAATCTGATTGAAACTGATAGAGAAAATCCAATCAGTTTCAATCAGATTCAATCGGAAAATAATCGAAAATTAAAATTTTTTTTTCTGATTGAATCTGATTGAAACTGATAGAGAAAATCCAATCAGTTTCAATCAGAAAATACTAAATATTTTTTTCTGATAGAATCTGATTGAATCTGATAGAAATTCAATCAGAACCCTCGAACGCTCCCGAACATTTCTGATTGGAAATTTGTTTCTGATTGAAACTGATAGAATTCTGATTAAGTTTTAATCAGATTCAATCAGATTCAATCGGAGTTTTTAATCAGGGTTAAGTGTATCATGTAGTGTATAGTAGAATTTGATTATGAAAAACGTTATTTCAAAGTAAATGATATTTTGTTTTTTAATTGAAAAATTCATTTAACATAAGAATAAAGTATTAATTATAGAATGCATATCTCTGTAATTATGAGTAAATCTATTTTTTAATTAAATTTTCATCATATTGGTTTATATTAAATAATTTATTTGATTAAAGAATAATCGATGACTTAGAAGTGATACCCTGATAAAACATTGCTTACACCTATGTACTGTCGTTGTCAAGGTACATTTACATAATGTACTAAATAACCTCAAATTCATGATAAAAATTTGCCAAGTAAAGTGTTGTGTAATTAAACACAATAATAACTATATAATACAAATCATTTTATACGAATTCGTTTATATATAATTTATTACTATGCTAAATTAGTGTAATAAATAGTTTATTATCGTGATTAACAAGTAATACGATAAATAACAATTCTGTGAAAATTAGTATTTCCAAAGGTATAAAAGACTTGATACCATCGTGGAAATTCAATTGTGGGCGATCAGAACAAATATTTATTATAAATTGTTTATTTTATAATGTGAATTAATTAATGATGATAATTAATAAGTGATAATATTAAATTGTAGCTATAAGTGAATAGTAACTGTCATTAAAATTTTAAACTATTCAAATGGTTTAAAGTATTTCATTACTTTTATTAAAAATTAATTTTTAACAATTGTTAATTTTATAATAAACGTAATTAATTGAATTTAAACTTGTAATTTGATTATATTAATTTATTAAATATTATTTCTTAAATAAATTTGTATGAATTTTTTTAATTAAATGAAATTGATTTATTTAATTTATTTATATTAATCTCTACTATATATTTATGTTAATTTAGTAAATTCATCTACATATTAGTTTGATTTTATAATCATAATTATCATTTTAATATTCTAACGTATAACCTAAAACTTTAAATTGTTAATGACATCTAAACAATGTAAAAAATTTGAAGTCCACGGTGTGGTGTGAATGATTTGGTGTCAAAATTTTCAACACTGCCGGTGTAAAAGTCACACAACGCACAATGTTAACTTTTAGACTGAGTGAATTAAAACGTTCACACCACCGATGGTGTAAATGTTCAAGTTTTTTATTTCAAAATGCCATGAGTATGCCTCACAAACTCTAAGTTACCACGACCAAAACGACGAAAAAACTCTCAATATACTCCTCAAAAACCATAAGAAACTACCATAGAAATTCCGAGCAAGCCCAAACTCGACTCCGCAAAAACACCGATGAAACTCCAACAGAACACCCACGAAATTCAGCAAGAACACCGACAAAACTCCGTGTCGTAACTGAACACAAAAATACTGCGTGTCTACCATGAAAATGCCGTCAAAACTCCCTTGGTGTACCTAGTTTTAATCGAGTTTTTTCCGAATTCTTACGGTGGCCCTAAAAGTGCGAAAATCCGTAAAAACTCTGACTAAACTGCAAAGAAACACATTAAAAACTCCCACAAAACACCAAGAAAACTGCGTGATAATACCGACGAAACTCCAAGAGAACACCTATAAAACTCTGAGAGAAAACCAACGAAAGTCAGTAAAAACACCAACTAAACTCCGCAAAAACTCCGTGTCATAACTGTATACAAATATACCGCGTTAATGCCATGAAAACACCGTCGAAACTTCCACGTCACAGCCAGTTTCGCTCGAGTTTTTTCCGAATTTTTGCAGTGGCGCTAAAAGCGCTAGAATCTGTAGAAACTCCGACTAAACTGCACGGAAACACCCAAAGAACTCCGATAAAACACTAAGAAAACTTCGCGATAACACCGACGAAACTCCAAGAAAACACCAACAAAACTCCAAGAGAAAACTGGCAAAACTCTTCAAAAACACGGACAAAACTCCGTAAAAACTCCGTATCGTAATTGCACACGAAACGCCACGTTTCTACCGCGAAAACACTGTCGAAACTCCTTCGAAACACCGAGTTTCTGTCGAGTTTTTTCCGAGTTCCCACGGTGGCACCAAAACCGCTAGGGATCGTTATTGTAATTTTATATTCGAACTATTTTTACGATTGGTAATTAATCCAGAGATAATTGTGCAATTATTCAAATAAGATATATTTTTTTTGTGTTATGAAACTTTTAGAACATTCGAGGTTGTTTTTAAGATTTTTCTTATTGTTAATAAACTACTCAAAAAAGTTGCTATTATGTCACCATTTGTAGTCGTCATGGCATCGGTTGTTATGAAGAATGTTGCTATAGCAATAGTTGCTGTAGAGACTGCAGTCATAGCAACGGTTTCTATGGTGTCTGCTGTGATATGGCAACTGTTGCTGTGGTGTACGCATTTATGGCAACGGTTGTTATGGAAACTGTTGTCATATCAACGGTTGATATGAAGTCTGCTGTCATGACAACAGTTATTATGAAAACTGTAGTCATAGCAATGGTTGCTATATGGGAATGAATGGTCATACCCAAGTGGCCAGGCTCGCTTTTTGTTAGCTTTTAGTTGCCCGTTCCGAGTCAACTTTTTGCTATTCCAAAATGTTAATAAAATGGTGACAAAAAGTACTTTTGAAAAAGATAACTCTTAAAAGTTATCTTAAAGTTATCATAAAAATGTTAACAAAATATAATATGAAAAAGTTAGCAAAATGTTACCATAAAATGTAGTGATAAATGGTGACTTTCTGAAGATAAATAAAAGTTACCATTTTAATGTTGATAATTTGTCATCCAAAAAATGTTATATAAATGTTGACTTTTTAGTATTATTCAAAAGATAGCATTTTATTGTTAACATTTTTCCAACAACTTTGGGTTAACATTTTGCTATTATTATAATATTTTATTTTGTTATCAATTTGTTAACATTTACATGTCGTCATTTTAGATATATAAACGCTCGAAGTTGCGAACAATATAACCTGAAATTATTTTATCTTTAGAATACTGTGGTATCGTTTATAATATTATTTATAACTATTGATTAACAATACTCAACGGTTCATAAAAGGTAAATTTTTATTTATAATCATGGAAAATTTTCGACAGCGGAAACGTAAACCGCATGATTTGCTTGGACCACGACAACTAAAACGACGTACGCAACAAATACTTTTACCAGAATATTTATTATTTAACTTGAATAATAATAATAATAATAACAATAATATTTATAACAATTGTTATAAACAATTGTTATAAGATGACAATAACGACTACGACCATGACGACGATAACAGTAGCCGCGATTCAGACGTTTCAGATGATCTTAGCCGTTTTTCAGAAGCTGTTGATCAGGGAAATGGTGAGCCTTTGCCATTGATTGATTGGCTTAACTTTTTTGATCAATCAGTAACCCGATCAGAGTATCAGTTACTTAATCTCCATATAAACAATCAAGTCGCTAGTGGTGATAATGATGCAATTCTTATTGAGTTAACTCAATTATGAATTATGAATTCATAAAAGAGTGGCATGTTAAACATATACAATCACACGTGAAGCGACTGACGAACTTTTACTTTCTGAAGCCTTTGATTGATGATCTTTCTACTGCCAAAGTAAAATAATTTAGGTGCTTATAGATAAAATATAATATTTACAACTAAAAAGGCTATAATATCAGTGTTATATTTAAATTATTATATTAATTAATTTTGATTTATTTTTCTTTTTTTAGAAATTTTACTAAGCACTTTGTCTGTTACAAAACCTGATATTGAACATCAACTGAAAGCCTGGTTTCAACGCGATAGTGACTGAGCAATAAAAATACAGATCCTACAAATGGTTCTGCCAAAAAGCTAACAGTTGCCAAATAATTTTAACTCACAAGTCTTTATATTTACAAGTTGTTTTCAGAGAACTTTTTTTTATAATAGTATGTAGTTTTTTTTTCTCTAAGTCTAAATTAATCAACTCAAAACATAAAAGTAAGCTTATCAGATAAAAATAAAACTATAAGTTTGTGTCACCAGTGCTAGTCACAAAAACTAGTCTTATTAAGCTCACAATTATTATTACTATTATTGTTATTAATATAAAACCTATGAGTTTGTAACCAGATCTAATTAGAGTAAAAAATAATTTAATAATTTTACAATCATAGTACAAAAAAAACAGTGCCTGACATAGAATAAGCCGTTTTGTGTTGTAAAGAAATTTTTAATAAATTTAAGCATTCCAATTATAAAAAATAGTACATTTGTCACAATAAACTGCGAGTGATTACAATTTACAAATAAATATAAAAATAATTTTAAAAATATTCGATCATGAAATAAATATTTGTTTGTTATTGTTTAGTTGATTCAATATATTCAACAAGAAAAAATAAATATTTCATTTCATGATCGAATATTTTTAAAATTTATGTTTGTTTATTTATAAATTTTCAAATTTCCCGCAGTTTATTTCATCCCTAACCTCTAATGATCCTTGAAATTGTTAACATTAAATCAACTAAATTAAGACTAATTTGTTAAATAAAAGTCAACTTTTTTCCATTAATTTGTTGCCAATAAAAAGTTAACAATTTGTTATGTTTTTGGTAACATAAAACACATTGTGATTTGTTAACAAAAAGTTGGAAAATGTCGACATTACGTTATGAAAATGTCAATAAATAGTTAACAATTTGTCACCAAAAAGTTATCTTTTTGAGACAGAAAAAAGTTAACATTTTGCTGGACATCAATAGTGATATTTGTTGAAAAAAATTCGCCTTTTTACGTCTCAATATAAATGTTAACATTTTTTTTGTTACCTTTTTCGATACAAAAAAGTTAACATTTGGCCACTTGGGTAGTGGCTGATTCGGACCATAGGCGCGCGTTGGCACGCAAAAGCCTTCTAGTTTGAAAGAAAGTTAATGGACATGAAATAACATGATAATTTGTAAATAATGTTAATAACTCGATTTCAACAAACTACTTTTCAAAAACGTAAATTGTAATTAACAGTAAAAAAATAAAAATGAAATAATAATTTTATTTGTAATAAAAATTTAATTAAAAAACTAGCATGGCTATTATTAGGGTCTTTAACAGTTATAAATTTTGTTTTTATGATAATGATAATAAATTGTTAGATTAAGAATTAACTTAAAAAATAATTATTTGTTTTGATTGATTAAAAACCCGATATTCAAATTATTGCCAATTAATCTAAGGTATTGACAGGTAGCGCCACCATGTTGTTAGGTATGCGAAATAATATCCTTACAATTAGCATCGTTTTTTTTA